>JAWHQI010000094.1:1200000-1512500 GCA_033032865.1 Dactylorhiza incarnata | reverse complement strand
CACTTGAAATTACTACTCTCCCCCCGAATAACCCACTAGAAAGAGGGAGGGGGAGGTCGAGTGCCACTTTCCCTCTAGGAAGGGCGAGTGGGGGCGAGAGGGATCTTCCCCCACTTGCCTGTAAGGGGGGCGAGTGGGGGTGCTTCCCCCGAAACCAAAGAGAGGGGGCGAGTGGGGGTGCTCCCTTCACTCACCCGCAAGAGGGGGGCGAGTGGGGGGCTTCCCCCACTCGCCCACAGGGGGGGGGGGGCTTCCCCCACTCGCCCGCAAGGGGAGGGGGGAGCGGGGGGCTTCCCCCACTCGTCAGCAAGGGGGGCTTCCCCCACTCGCCCGCAAAGGGGGGCGAGTGGGGGCTTCCCCCACTTGCCCTGCTACTCCTTTCTTCCCTCCCCCGGGCCCTCCTTTTGTCATGGTTGGTTTCAGTTGCCTCTGAGCGGTCATTTTCACTTGTCACGACCACATTGCTATTGTGACTTCATGTGCGTCGAGTCACACCAACTCGACAAATATGATGGTTGTACACAATCTCCACTCTTTTCGAACTCGTCTCGAGCTCGGAAAGAATGTCTAACCCACCTATTTGACGGGTAGGTGGAACTTCCAAAGAATCTATGAAGGGTCCCACCAATTGGTTATAAAAGCCCCAGAGGGGGAGGTGAGGGGAGCACCATCCTTGAGAGCTCTCCCTACTCCTCTTCTCTAAGCAGGATGGACCCTCAGGATTTCAAAGCTCGTTTCAAGGCTCTCTCGGGAAGAGTCAAAGAGACCTGGCAGAACTCATCGCTATGGTCCAGTGACCTTCACTCTCTTCCCCCATGCTGGTCGGAGAGACTGATGAGTCCTGATTATATACACCTTCATGGACTCATCCGGGCCATTATTTAGTCAATATCACGCACTTTAGCCTTATTATAGTTTATAATTGATAATCCATGCTAGGTGCACATTTTGGCCCACTTTGGTGTGTTTTCGTGTTTATTTCCTTTCATAGTACTCATATGTTGTTAAGTGCCACTTTCGGTGGCTAGATCTGTGTTTGTGCTGGAATAGGAGGCGTGCAAGTGTTTCCGGTGCAATTCTGCACAGGAACACTGCGCACGATCACTTGTTCTAGTGCGCACGACCACCGGTCGTGCGCCACTGATCGTGCGCACTTAACCCCTTTTTTACGAGTTCTGTCTGGTGCAGTGCGCACGACCATCAACTCCAGTGCGCACGACCACCGGTCGTGCGCCACTGTCCGTGCGCACTTAATAGTAATTTTATGAGTTCTGTCTCACCTATTGCGCACGACCACCGACGCTAGTGCGCACGATCAACGGTCGTGCGCCACTGGTCGTGCGAACATTTTATTTTATAATTTCATCTCTTGCAGGTTCTGTCCAGGCAGTGCGCACGTTCGCAGGATTCCAGTGCGCACGACCACTGGTCGTGCGCCAATGATCGTGCGCAGTGTTTAATCCAGCGCCTATTTAAGCGCCTGTTGCGATTTTAGGGCGGATGATTCATTTCGGGAGCGGGATTTCTGTTCCGTACGCCGCCGACCGCCCCCTTGGATCGCCCCTACTTCATCTCCTACGCAAAGGGAAGCTTCCTCGGTCCATTCCTAGACATCCTCCATCGTCCGTGAGTGTTCTCCATCATCCGCAAGCCTCCAAGCAATCATTTTCGCTTTCCGCCCGGTGAGAAGAAGAAGAGACCTTGAGTCGAAGACGACGGAGCACGTAGGGAGATTGTGACAGCCCTCTACGCCGGAAGCATCGTCCGCCCGAGTCCGGAGGTAGCCCGACAACCTACCATTCCGGCCGTGAACGGCCGCTAGTCTTCACCACCGGTTATCTCCTTCCTCTTTCCTTGATTGTACCCCTTTGAATCTTTTACTAAATGAATATTGTGATATTTACTTGATGAGAATGAACGTTTCTGTGTTCTTATTCATGGGTTGGTTGTGATTCACCACGTTCAAGCGCACTCACTCACACACGCACGCAAGGTGTTTGCTCCGTGTTGGCAAGAGCTAACGACGGTTGTGAAGAGGTGTTTGCGACCCTCACTCTCTCGCGCCTGAGTCCACTTCATTCGCCTCACGAAGCACGGCATCGCGGCCGTTGCATCCACCTCACGTTGCGAAGCGGTGTTCTCGACCCGCATCTCTTTTATTGTTGTTAAAATTAGGAAAACCAACCAAAAACCCCTCTTTGTGTTTGTGAAACGCTTGTGTAACAATATTCACTGCGCGATTCGATCACCCATCCTGCATTCCTCAAGAGACCGACATCCGGGGAATTTATTCTCCACAATTATTACTTGACAGCGACCGGTGCACTTGCCGACGCGCATCAAGTTTTTGGCGCCGTTGCCGGGGAACGCAGGCGTGTATCGTCTTGTGTCGTGACTCTCGTTACACGAGCAGTTGTTTTTGATCTTTTCATTTTCTTCTTGTTGTTGACAGTGCATGCAGAGGCAGATTGCAGGTGAACTTGCACCTTTTGACCCAGAAATCGAACGAACCGCTCGCGCGCGAAGGCGTGCTGCGGCTCTGCAAGCAGCCATGGGTGATCATGTGAACCCGAATGATGCTGATGCGCGAGTGCACGATGAGGGGCAAAATCCGGCCACTGATGAACAGGAGGCGGAGAGACCTCGACCTCGTACTATGAGAGATTATACCACCCCCACTGCTGGAAGCGTGTATCCGGGCTTTGGGCCCAATATCATGAACAATCAGTTTGAGATAAAGCCGGCGATCTTAAACATTATCCGAAACCATGCTCAGTTTTCGGGGATGGCTAGCGAAGACCCGCATCTGCATCTGGCAGAATTCTCTGATATTTGCGGAACTTTCCGCTATGCGGGGATTGCTGATGACACAGTCAAACTGAGACTGTTCCCCTTCTCCCTCCGTGATAAAGCAAAAGTATGGCTTCATTCCATCCCGCCCGGGACTGCTGCAACATGGGATGCCCTTGCATCCAAATTCCTGGCTAAATTCCACCCGGTGGATAAGATTGTAAGCTTGCGGCGTGAAATCGCCACATTTCGGCAGTTGGATCAAGAGACTCTTGCGGAAGCTTGGGAGCGCCTCAATGAACTCCTTCGCCGTTGCCCTGGCCACGAGCTCCAGCCATGGAACGTGGTTGAATTGTTCTACTTCGCGATCGAGCCCAATTATAGGGCAATGATCGATGCTGCGGCCGGTGGTACCTTGATGAACCACACCCCTGAAGATGCCCTGCGGATTTTGCGTGACACTGCCTCCCACAGTACCTTCTGGACTGCAGGGAGAAACGCTCCAAGAAGCAGCCGAGGACTCTTCATGGTTGATTCTCTTCCTTCTCCGTCTCCATCTGCTGCCATCATTACTTGTGAAGGATGTGGAGGTGGAGGCCACCATGCTTACGAATGCTCGGGGAACCAAGTGGTAGGTGATTTCGTGCACTTATCTTTAAATGAATCTGTGAATTATGTTGGAAATCAGTCCAAGGGGGCGCCGTATAATAACACTTATAATCCGGGAGCGAGAAGTCATCCGAACTTCTCGTGGAATCCCAACACGCCCGGCCAACGATGGTCACCGGGGCAGCATCAAAATGATGCTTACGCCTCCGGGAGCCAACCGAGGCCGCCGCACCCGGATTACAACCAAGCACCCCCTACTCAAAAGAAGAGTAATTTAGAAGAAATGATGGAAAAATTCATGCTTGTAGCTAACTCGAATATGGCAAACCAAACTGCATCTATGCGAAACTTGGAGACGCATTTGGGCCAATTGGCCCAAGCGCTAACTGAGCGTTCGCAGGGGTCCCTTCCCAGTAATACGGAAAAGAATCCCATTGATCAAGGGAAAAGTCTGGGGGATGTGGTGGATGCCAATCCGAGTGAGCTGATAATCTCGTGTTCCATCAATCAGGTTGAAACAAAGGCTCTATGCGATTCCGGTTCCTCTCGCAATGTTATTGCGCTGCAAGATGTTGCGAAACTTCAATTGGAGATTAACACAGAGGAAAAGAAATCGCTGATTCTCGCTAACGGCACCATTATTCAATCCGAGGGAGAGGTGAGAAACGTGGAAGTAATAGTTGAGGGGACAACTGTGGTCGCGGACTTTCAGGTGTTGGGCCCCCGGGAAAATCAATCCATCCCTATCTTGGGGGTGCCGTTCTTGAAAGAGAGCGGCGCCACCCTTGACTTTGCCACGGGGTGTGTCATCTTACCTAACACGGCGCTGCAGCCCATTCATCTCGAAGCTAGAGCCAACACATCCACTCCTCCCCCTCTTGTTATTTCTGATGAACTTCTGAGTTGTGCAGGGAAGACGCATTTCCAAGAAACAGGTGAAGGGGAAATGGAGGAGCTCAAATCTGATGAGGAGGAAGTGATTGACTTTCGGAAAGAATTCGACGCCGAGAAGGAGGATGACGGCTGTCCGGGAAATGCTGATTATTTTTCTTCTTGTGATGAATCGTGTAATAAACTGTTTAAGCGTTCCGTCTCTTGGGCCGATCCGGTGGTCACAGTGACACCGGAAGTGACGCCACCTGATTCTAAGGAGGAAAAATCTGAGAGTTCACAACGGTGGCGATCTCCAACCGTCACCAAACTGAAAAAAGAAAAACTTCTGCGTGACGCTCGTGCTGCCGCTCTTCGTAGCAAGATGGCAGAGGTTAGGGGAGCATTGGGTAATACCAGTGCTGGCCCTAAAGCCTTCACCTCCCGCCTACATGCTACGGGAGATGCGCACCACAAGAGCGCTTTTAGTTGATGCGTGTTTTTAATTGCTGTAATGAACTATTTTTGAGTATGTCTTCTTAATTCCTGCACTCTTTGTAAATAATGCTAATACAGGTATTTGGTCCAGCTTAAGGACGTTAAATGAAAGCGCTACTGGGAGACAACCCAGATTTCCGTTTTTTTTTTATATATTTCCTTTTATCTAACCTTTCCTAGTTCAGTTTTTGTTTTTGCTTTTGTTGTTTTGAGTTTTGCTTGCAGGTTTTGTGTTCGATGGTGGATGCTGCGGATTGTCTTGATTTTAAACGCCATTCTTCTGGTATGCTCACGTGCTGAGCATTGGGTAACTTCTTCCCTAGCTTTCAATTTTGATTTTCACTGTCATATCATTATGTTGTATGGTTTTGATTAAGTCTGGGGGAGAGCCGTTTCTTTGTCACCCACTGCACATGCTCATCTCATTTGCATACTAGAAGTATTTTAATTTCAGTTATTTAGTTTCGTTCATCTTCACACACCACTTCACCCACTTGAGTGCGTGCTTTCTTTTGTGTTGTTCCGTTTAAACTAGTTTGGTTGGAATGTGAAATAGGCTATTAACACAGGAATTATTATTTGGAGCGCGGTGTCGACTCATGTAGTGTTCTAGTCGCTTCGCATGCTATAGTAGAACCTGAGTAGAATTAGATTTTCTTTATGCATTTAATTTATGTGTAGTATCTCTGCGTAAATTTAGATTTAATGTACTCAAGTGGTGAATTCGAATGAAATTGATGATAACCCGGTGTTGTGTGTGTGCGGTCGCTAAACGTGTGTTGCTCGAGTCGGGAGGAAGGTTTATCTTTCTCGTGGGCTAAGAACTTGCCCCAAGCGACTCTTGAAGCATGGGTGAGAGCTACTTGTTGAGTCAAGCATGATGTAGGCCACCATTTGGCTAGTTTGAGCTTTGCTATTCCATGCCCCTTTCATTCACCTTTGCAAGCCAAATTTGTGCCTACCATTTTTATGTTCAGCTCCTCCTCATCCACCAAAGCCTGAAGCCTATCCTACGCCCGCAACCAAAAAAATGTTTTAACTGTGCTCATAATTTCCAACTTGTGTGGTGTGTGGTATCATTGTGTTTTGAAGAGAAAATAATGTCTTTCCGCTGATTTTGAACCAACTGGAGGTTGCTTGAAAGAAGAAAAATATATAAAAGAAAAAAAAAGAAGAGTATCCTGAAAATAATCCTCCCAAGCTAAAGAGAAAAATCTGTTGGTATTTGTAAAGTAGGCTGTGTGCACACCTGGTTTTCATGATAAGTCTGGGGGTGTGTCACACGAGCATAGTTGTTTGGTTTTGTAAGGTGCAGTGTGTCGTTGGCTCATTTGGGTTGCGTAGCCGTCATGTTTATCTTTGCATATCATTCCGTAACCTAAGCCCCGTTTTAATCCTATAAGTCCTACTGATTTGACTTGCGAGTTTGCTAGCGCCGTGGAGAGAGTGTGACCGGGCAAGCGTATGGTTCACGACGTTGATGGATTTCAGCGGAGTTATTCCTAAGTCCCGATCTTTTGCAACACCCGCCTCAGCGTCTCGTCACTTTCATACCGGGCATGATCGTCAAATTCTTCATAATTCACCCACTGAGTACAATTAAATCTTTGATTACGCTTTAGTACTTACGTAAATTAGTTAGCATAGCTAGAATCTTCTTCTACTAGAATTCTTACTCGCATGCATATGTTACTTCGCACTGTACTTCCCTGCGTAATTCGCTATTTTAATTATCTTTTTCAACTTCCGCCGGATTCGTTTGCTCGGGACGCGCAAACAGTTAAGTCTGGGGGTGTGATGAGTCCTGATTATATACACCTTCATGGACTCATCCGGGCCATTATTTAGTCAATATCACGCACTTTAGCCTTATTATAGTTTATAATTGATAATCCATGCTAGGTGCACATTTTGGCCCACTTTGGTGTGTTTTCGTGTTTATTTCCTTTCATAGTACTCATATGTTGTTAAGTGCCACTTTCGGTGGCTAGATCTGTGTTTGTGCTGGAATAGGAGGCGTGCAAGTGTTTCCGGTGCAATTCTGCACAGGAACACTGCGCACGATCACTTGTTCTAGTGCGCACGACCACCGGTCGTGCGCCACTGATCGTGCGCACTTAACCCCTTTTTTACGAGTTCTGTCTGGTGCAGTGCGCACGACCATCAACTCCAGTGCGCACGACCACCGGTCGTGCGCCACTGTCCGTGCGCACTTAATAGTAATTTTATGAGTTCTGTCTCACCTATTGCGCACGACCACCGACGCTAGTGCGCACGATCAACGGTCGTGCGCCACTGGTCTTGCGAACATTTTATTTTATAATTTCATCTCTTGCAGGTTCTGTCCAGGCAGTGCGCACGTTCGCAGGATTCCAGTGCGCACGACCACTGGTTGTGCGCCAATGATCGTGCGCAGTGTTTAATCCAGCGCCTATTTAAGCGCCTGTTGCGATTTTAGGGCGGATGATTCATTTCGGGAGCGGGATTTCTGTTCCGTACGCCGCCGACCGCCCCCTTGGATCGCCCCTATTTCATCTCCTACGCAAGGGGAAGCTTCCTCGGTCCATTCCTAGACATCCTCCATCGTCCGTGAGTGTTCTCCATCATCCGCAAGCCTCCAAGCAATCATTTTCGCTTTCCGCCCGGTGAGAAGAAGAAGAGACCTTGAGTCGAAGACGACGGAGCACGTAGGGAGATTGTGACAGCCCTCTACGCCGGAAGCATCGTCCGCCCGAGTCCGGAGGTAGCCCGACAACCTACCATTCCGGCCGTGAACGGCCGCTAGTCTTCACCACCGGTTATCTCCTTCCTCTTTCCTTGATTGTACCCCTTTGAATCTTTTACTAAATGAATATTGTGATATTTACTTGATGAGAATGAACGTTTCTGTGTTCTTATTCATGGGTTGGTTGTGATTCACCACGTTCAAGCGCACTCACTCACACACGCACGCAAGGTGTTTGCTCCGTGTTGGCAAGAGCTAACGACGGTTGTGAAGAGGTGTTTGCGACCCTCACTCTCTCGCGCCTGAGTCCACTTCATTCGCCTCACGAAGCACGGCATCGCGGCCGTTGCATCCACCTCACGTTGCGAAGCGGTGTTCTCGACCCGCATCTCTTTTATTGTTGTTAAAATTAGGAAAACCAACCAAAAACCCCTCTTTGTGTTTGTGAAACGCTTGTGTAACAATATTCACTGCGCGATTCGATCACCCATCCTGCATTCCTCAAGAGACCGACATCCGGGGAATTTATTCTCCACAATTATTACTTGACAGCGACCGGTGCACTTGCCGACGCGCATCAGAGACGGGCGAGAACACGGTGGTCGAACTATTTAAAGACGGTTCAATCTGAACTAAGCGCAAGAATGACGAACCTTTCTACACTTAACAACCCTCTCGTGAACCGAGCTCAAGTGGAGGTGTAGAAATCTCAATACCTCTAGTCGACCTGAACTCGACCCGAGGTGGAGGAAGACTCAACACCTCTAGTCGAGCTGAACTCAACCTGAGGTGAAGGGGAACTCAACACCTCTAGTCGAGCCGAGCTCAACTTGAGGTGAGAGGTGAACCTTTCTCCACTTAACAACCCTCTCGTGAACCGAGCTCAACTGGAGGTGGAGAAAGCTCAACACCTCTAGTCGAGCTGAACTCGACCCGATGTGGAGGAAGACTCAACACCTCTAGTCGAGCTGAACTCAACCTGAGGTGGAGGGAAACTCAACACCTCTAGTCGAGCCGAGCTCAACTTGAGGTGGAAGGCGAACCTTTCTGCACTTAATAACCCTCCCGTGAACCGAGCTCAACTGGAGGTAGAGAGAGCTCAACACCTCTAGTCGAGCTGAACTCGACCCGAGGTGGAGGAAGACTCAACACCTCTAGTTGAGCTAAACTCAACCTGAGGTGGAGGGGAACTCAACACTTCTAGTCGAGTCTAGCTCAACTTGAGGTGGAAGGTGAACCTTTCTCCACTTAACAACCCTCCCGTAAACCGAGCTCAATTGGAGGTGGAGAAAGCTCAACACCTCTAGTCGAACTGAACTCGACCCGAGGTGGAGGAAGACTCAACACCTCTAGTCGAGCTGAACTCAACCTGAGGTGGAGGGGAACTCAACACCTCTAGTCGAGTCGAGCTCAACTTGAGGTGGAAGGTGAACCTTTCTCCACTTAACAACCCTCCCGTGAACCGAGCTCAACTGGAGGTGGAGAAAGCTCAACACCTCTAACCGAGTTGAACTCGACCTGAGGTGGAGAAAGACTCAACACCTCTAGTCGAACTGAACTTGACCTGAGGTGGAGGGAAACTCAACACTTCCCAAAACTAACTGGAGGTGGAGAACTTCAAAACTTCCTAGGATCTTAACTCACCTGGAGGCGGAGGAACTCAACATTTCCGTAAGCTAACTGGAGGTGGAGAACTTCGACACTTCCTGGGAGCTCAACTCACCTGGAGGCGGAGGAACTCAACACTTCCCTAAACTAACTGGAGGTGGAGAACTTCGACACTTCCTGGGAGCTTAACTCACTTGGAGGCGGAGGAACTCAACACTTCCGCAAGCTAACCGAAGGTGGAGAACTTCGACACTTCTTGGGAGCTTAACTCACCTGGATGCGGAGGAACTCAACACTTTCCTAAATTAACTGGAGGTGGAGAACTTCGACACTTCCTGGGAGCTTAACTCACCTGGAGGCGGAGGAACTCAACACTTCTGCAAACTAACCGTAGGTGGAGAACTTTGATGAGTCTGGTTTATACAGTGATTTCCGGCCTCATCTGGGTTTGTTTTAGTGTCATTGCACTTCAATTGCTGTTCATATATGCTTATATTGATATCACGGCGTATCTGCGCCTTTTGTGCAATCCTTCCCCCTTTGTGCATGTTTTTCTTATATATTACTGTATGCCTGTGTTATGGATTCGGTGGTGTGCACGGATCGGGGTCATATGTATTTTTCCTGCAGGTCCTGGGATCGCGTGAACGTTCGGGATGGTGCGGGGCAATTTTTGGCCTAAAAAGCCTCTGATCGTGCGCATTCCTTCGCGCACGATCAGGCGCACGACCAGTGGTCGTGCGTTAATTCCCTTCCCAGACAGAGCGACGACGCACGATCAGAGGATTCCTTCGCGCACGACCATTGGTCGTGCGCCCCTGACCGTGCGTTATTTTCCATCTTTTTCTTTGCTACAGGTTGACTGCGCACGATCACAGGCATTCCTTCGCGCACGACCATTGGTCGTGCGCCACTGACCGTGCGCATTGTTTATTCTACTCCTTATTTAAACCGCTGCTCCTCGAAATTAGGGCATTGAGCACTGTTTTGGGCGCGATTTCTCCGCGCCAGTCCGCCGTTTCACCTCTCCAAGTTCCTCCCATCCATTCCCCCCTTTGGGAAGGCTTCATCCATTGATCCTAAGGTCCATCTAGGATCCCGGAAGCATTCTCCGCCATCTACAGCCAACATTCCATGAGGAGGACATCTCCATTGGGCGAAGCAGAAGTGACCCAGCTCTGAGAAGAAGACGGGCAACAGTTGGAGGTAGTGACAGCCTCTAAGCCCCGGAAGCAACCAAGGACTGAGCTCGGAGGAGGCGTGACGACCCCCCATTCCGACCAAGATCCACGGCGAGGCTTCTCATCTCGTGGTTCCTTCTACCCCTTCTCTTTTTTTTGATATGTACTCTTCATTGTTGTAATGAACTAAGTGAACCTCTATTTGTCTATGAATGAGAGTTTGTTTATGATCTTGTTCTTTACTTGATGCTGTGTTGCGATGCGCTCTGCCCCCGCTCCACTTACACACACACACGTTCTAGCACTCGCTCTAACAAAAGCTGGAAGCGATAGCGAAGAGGTGCCTTCGACCCTCAACTCTCGCATTTGCACTCACCTCATCCATTTGCTCACCGGCCATCCGCTAAGCGAAGCACGGCATCGCGGCTTGCACTAAATCCATCCACCAAGCGACGCGGTGATTGCGACCCGCATAGTTTGTTTAGTTTTCTCATTCCTGTTCTATAAAACCAATCAAAATCCCCCTGTTTTTGTTTAACTTAGAAACCTTTATAATTAATCTCCTAACAGGCAAATCGTACTACCCAACTTGCGGTCCTTTGAGAACGATATTCGGGGAGCTACTCCCTACTTTTATTGCTTGACAACGACCGGTGCACTGCCGTCGTACCGCATTTCGTGCCCGCTAATTAGCGGTGCGGAAATAGCACGTCAAGTTTTTGGCGCCGTTGCCGGGGACTGCAAGCGTGTATGATTTGTCTTTCTTGGGAAATTAGTTTAAGGGTATTTTTGTTTTTGATATTTCTTTTTTTGGTGTAGTGTGCGCATGCATAGACAACATCCTGGTGAATTTGCAGCATTTGATCCTGAAATAGAGCGTACCCTACGGGCGCGTCTCCGTGCTGCCGCCACCATGGATGTCAATGGGGACCCGATCAATCCCGGGATGGGAGATGCACCAGGCGTTGGTCAGGCGGCCGACGAGAATGAAGTGGTTAGGCCGAGGCCGAGGACCATGAGAGATTACACCACGCCCACTGTGGGGAGTGTGTACCCCGGATTTGGCCCGACTATTACTAACAACAATTTTGAGATAAAGCCGGCCATTCTGAATATGATCCGCAATAATGCCCAATTCTCCGGGTTAACCAGTGAAGACCCCCATCTTCACCTAGCTGAATTTGCAGAGATTTGCGGTACATTTCGGTACGCAGGAATTGCTGATGAAACCGTGAAACTCAGGTTGTTTCCATTCTCCCTCCGCGACAAGGCGAAGGCTTGGCTCCACACAATACCACCCAACGTAGCTACCACCAGGGACGCTCTGCAGACAAAGTTTTTGGCAAAATTCCACCCGGTAGACAAGGTTGTAAACTTGCGGAGAGAAATCGCAACCTTCCGACAACACGATCAGGAGACCCTTGCGGAAGCATGGGATAGGTTCACGGACCTCCTCCGGAAGTGCCCTCAGCATGAGCTACAACCTTGGAGCTTAGTGGAAAATTTCTATTTTGCAATCGAGCCCAATTATAGAGCCATGATTGATGCTGCTGCAGGCGGGACCCTGATGAACCATACTCCCGAGGACGCACTGAGGATTCTCCAGGACACTGCCATTCATAGTTCGTTCTGGACTGCTGGAAGAAACTCTCCAAGGAATGCTCGTGGACTCTTTGAGGTGAGCACGTCGGGCGCATCTGCCGAGGTGGCATCGGCGCCTTATGACAACGTCGTGCTACTTAAGAGGCCTGCCCTCCCTCCTGCCCCAGTAATGGCCATTTCGTGTCAAAGATGTGGAAACCCCGGGCATCATGCATATGAGTGCCCCTCAGGTGAGCAACCTGATGAATTAACTTTTGATGAAAGTGTAAATTATATGAATGATCAAAATCGGGGAGTACCATTTAACAACGCTTATAACCCGACTGTGAGGAGTCACCCGAACTTCTCATGGAAACAAAACGTTCCTAGCCAACGATGGCAAGGAGGCTTGCATCAATTTGATGCGCAAGCCTCCGGTAGCCAACCGAGGCCACCACAACCGGGGTTTGCTCAAAATGCACCTCCGCAGAGGAAGATCGCATTGGAAGAAATGATGGAAAAGTTTGTTGATCTGGCTCAAACAAATATGACCAATCAAACTGCTTCAATGCGAAACTTGGAGACACAGCTAGGCCAATTGGCCCAGGTGCTCTCCGAGCGTACGCAAGGTGCTCTTCCAAGCAATACTGAAAAGAACCCGCGGGAAGAAGGTAAAAGCATTGCTGACGCGGATGGTGGTCAAGTGAGCCCTTGCGTTGTTGAATGTACTATCAATAATATTGAGGTTTCCGCGCTTTGCGACTCTGGGGCATCTCGCAACATTCTTGCTCTTCAAGATGTTGAGAGATTGCACCTAACAATGAACTCCGAGGACCGGAAGTCGCTGGTGTTGGCTAATGGAGTGACTGTCGAAACTGAGGGTGAGATTCGTGAGGTCGTAGTAAACCTTAATGGGACGGCTGTAGTCACCGACTTTCAGATTCTAGGCCCCATGGAAAATGATTCCATGCCAATCCTGGGGGTTCCTTTTCTAAAGGAGAGTGGCGCAACCCTCCACATCGTCACGGGTTGCGTCACCCTACCTTCCAATGCGACAAACCTGTCAGGATCATCTTATCTTCCTAACCTCTCTGTGAGTAAAAGTAAGTGCAGGTCCAATGAAGAAAAATCAGACTTTGACATAGAGAATCCTGGAGAGGAGGAAAGTATCACTCTGATGGAAGAAAAAACAAAGCAGTTCACAAATAAAGAGTTGGAGATAGAGAGGAAAAGCAGTAAGACCAAGGAGTGGGAAGACATGGGAGAAGGCTGAGCGATGAACCTTACAAACAATGTTTTTATTCAAAACAAGAAATGTAAACAATCTAAACAGGTTCATTGGGCCGATCTACCCCCCTTTGAGGGTGCTGAAATGAAGCCCCCGGCTGATCCCAATCCGACAAACACTATCACCCCTCCCGCACATGGTGCTCGCTGGCGCTCTCCTTTAGTGGAAAAACTGAAGCGGGAAAGAATCCTGCACGCAGCGCGCTTTGCAGCCCTCCGACGCGAGAAGGAGGAGGTTAGGGGCAAGGGAGAGACATCTTCCTTGGGCCCTAAAGCTTTCACCTCCTGCCCATCTCGCGTGACTGGGGAGAACCACCACAAATCAGCATATAGCTGATGCGTGTCGGGATCTCCGGGCTGTGCTGTGTGCCATCTGTTATGTTTATGTGCTTCTCTGTTTCAAGTTATTTGCTGCGTCGTACTGTCTCTTTAGTTTTTTTTATTATAAGACTATTGCTATCAAACTCTAATACAAGTATTTGGTCCACCTTCAAGGACGTTAAACAAAAGGGCTCTTGGGAGACAACCCATTGGGGACCATTTGGTTCCGTTATTTCTTGTTATCTTCTTTGCTATATTTTTTTTGTGCTTGGGATCTCTTTAATCGCAGGTCCGCATCTATTGGAGCACGGCGGAATCACCGCATTCTGAACAAAACGCCATATCTTCTGGTATGCTCATTTCTGAGCATGGGGTAATCTCTCATCCTAGCCCTCTTAAGCTTATGCCGCTATCAAACATGCTTTTTGCTTAGTGTAAATCTGGGGGAGTGAGAGTTATCGTTACCACATGCACATGCACAGTGCACAGCATACTAGGATTTACACTCTGTGTTATATTGTAGCATTGTTCATCTCATGGCACACCACGACACCCACGTGAGCGCACTTAACTGTAGGCGCGCGACGAGTCTAACTCGTCTCGGTTGTGTGAATGGGAAATCACGGTGCTGGGTTAGGATTGCGAGACGAAGTACTTTGTTGACTCGTGTAGTGCTCTAGTCATTTATTCATGTCTCGCATAGAAATTTTTGTAGAGTAAACTTTTCTTTATGCTTTTTAATTTTACATTTTATTCTGTCAGCGTAATTCTAGTTTATTCTACTCAAAAGCGGTGAATCCGGTGCGAATCAATCGGTAGTGTAGGGATGTGTGTAGAGGGGTGCTAGGCTCGTATTGCTCGAGTCAGGAGGAAGAATCATCTTTCTCGGTGACTAAGAACTTGCCCCAAGCGACTCTCGAAGCATGGGTATGAGTTAGTTCAGTGCGTGAGCGTGACGTAGGCCATTATGTTGGCCAGTTTGAGCTTTGTATTCCGGTCCTAACATCTTATCCTTGCTAGCCCCTTGTGCCTACCCGATCCCGTTGATTCAGCTCCACCTTCAATTCACCAAAGCCAAAATGACTATCCTAATCGTACACCAAATTCTGAGCTCAAGCAATTTGTGCATTTTAAAAAAAATTTGGGTGTTGATGCAGTGTATATTTGTGATTGTGGTGGAAATGCGTTATTGAAGATATAGCTGTTTTGTATCTAATTGTGCAAAGTTATGAAATTTGAAAAAATGAGAAAAGAAAAGAAAGTAAAAAAAAAAAGAGAAAAAAAAAATGTATAAAGAGATATATTTGGGAATAAGTGGTGTACACATTTTTATTATTGCTGGGATAGTGTTTCTTTTGCAAGCTCATTTGGGTCATGTGTGCTCAGCCCCCGCATTTATCATTGTTTACCGCACCGTAGCCTAAGCCTAAATCATAACCTAAAGTCCTATTGATTTGCGCATCGAATCGTACGAATACCGTGGAGAGAGTGCGAACGGGTGAGCTTATGGTCATCGACACTGATGGATTTCAGTGGAGGTTGTTCCGAACTCCGGTGTTGAGTAATGTTCGCCTCAGCAGCCTTTCTACTTTCTTCCTACGCATGACCGAGTGATTCCCTATGATTCAACTTTTGAGTAGAAATAATATATAGTTACGTTGTTAGAATTATGTAAACTATTTTGCATAACTAAAAATTCTTTTTACTAGATTTCTATGCACATGTGTATGGGACTTCGCATATTACTCCGTCCTTGCAATTTCTAACCCAGCTATGTCTTTTCTCGCTCCGCCGGATTTGTTTGCTCGGGTCGCGCAAACAGGTAAGTCTGGGGGTGTGATGAGTCTGGTTTATACAGTGATTTCCGACCTCATCTGGGTTTGTTTTAGTGTCATTGCACTTCAATTGCTGTTCATATATGCTTATATTGATATCACGGCGTATCTGCGCCTTTTGTGCAATCCTTCCCCCTTTGTGGCATGTTTTTCTTATATATTACTGTATGCCTGTGTTATGGATCCGGTGGTGTGCACGGATCGGGGTCATATGTATTTTTCCTGCAGGTCCTGGGATCGCGTGAACGTTCGGGATGGTGCGGGGCAATTTTTGGCCTAAAAAGCCTCTGATCGTGCGCATTCCTTCGCGCACGATCAGGCGCACGACCAGTGGTCGTGCGTTAATTCCCTTCCCAGACAGAGCGACGGCGCACGATCAGAGGATTCCTTCGCGCATGACCATTGGTCGTGCGCCCCTGACCGTGCATTATTTTCCATCTTTTTCTTTGCTACAGGTTGACTGCGCACGATCACATGCATTCCTTCGCGCACGACCATTGGTCGTGCGCCACTGACCGTGCGCAGTGTTTATTCTGCTCCTTATTTAAACCGCCGCTCCGCGAAATTAGGGCATTGAGCACTGTTTTGGGCGCGATTTCTCCGCGCCAGTCCGCCGTTTCACCTCTCCAAGTTCCTCCCATCCATTCCCCCCTTTGGGAAGGCTTCATCCATTGATCCTAAGGTCCATCTAGGATCCCAGAAGCATTCTCCGCCATCTACAGCCAGCATTCCATGAGGAGGACATCTCCATTGGGCGAAGCAGAAGTGACCCAGCTCTGAGAAGAAGACGGGCAACGGTTGGAGGTAGTGGCAGCCTCTAAGCTCCGGAAGCAACCAAGGACTGAGCTCGGAGGAGGCGTGACGACCCCCCATTCCGACCAAGATCCACGACGAGGCTTCTCATCTCGTGGTTCCTTCTACCCCTTCTCTTTTTTTGATATGTACTCTTCATTGTTGTAATGAACTAAGTGAACCTCTATTTGTCTATGAATGAGAGTTTGTTTATGATCTTGTTCTTTACTTGATGCTGTGTTGTGATGCGCTCCGCCCCCACTCCACTTACACACACACACGTTCTAGCACTCGCTCTAGCAAAAGCTGGAAGCGATAGCGAAGAGGTGCCTTCGACCCTCAACTCTCGCATTTGCACTCACCTCATCCATTTGCTCACCGGCCATCCGCTAAGCGAAGCACGACATCGCGGCCTGCACTAAATCCATCCACCAAGCGACGCGGTGATTGCGACCCGCATAGTTTGTTTAGTTTTCTCATTCCTGTTCTATAAAACCAATCAAAATCCCCCTGTTTTTGTTTAACTTAGAAACCCTCATAATTAATCTCCTAACAAGCAAATCGTACTACCCAACTTACGGTCCTTTGAGAACGATATTCGGGGAGCTACTCCCTACTTTTATTGCTTGACAACGATCGGTGCACTGCCGTCGTACCGCATTTCATGCCCGCTAATTAGCGGTGCGGAAATAGCGCGTCAAACTTCGACACTTCTTGGGAGCTTAACTCACCTGGAGGCGGAGGAACTCAACACTTCCCTACACTAACCTGTTTACCCAGAAATCGGCGATCCCCTCGCGCTGGTTTTATTGCAGGTAACCAAAGCAATCCACATGCTCTCGCAGTGCTCAGATGGCCTCTCCCGGCAACTCGGGTATTTCTCGCCAGGAATTCAAGCCTGGATGGTCTCCCACCTCCCGGGCTGTCTGTCGTCGCCAAGCCTTGGGTAGGTTTCGTCAAGCCCCGGGCAGTCTTCCCCTAGAGGAGGTCGCGCCCCACGCGACCTCGCCCCGAGAGGTCATGTCAGGTCGCCCCCTGGGCGACCTCGCCAGGTCGCCTCCTGGGCGACCTCGTCCTGAGGAGGTCGCTGTTGGATCTTACGCCGCCCTTAGAGGGGGGGGGGGGTGAATAAGAGTTTTATGGAATTTTAAATCTTAATTAAATTTATCAAAGTTTGTGATCAAAGTTTAATAATATTTTATAAGAAAATATATTTTGATATCTCAGAAAAGATTGTATTGAAGATTCCTTTTTAAACAAGAGAACAAAACTTTTTGTTAATTGTTGCTAACGCCGGCGTTAAGTGTTAACACTGAGCGTTAGCTCTCCAGAAAATATTCCTTAGCACAAAAGATTGATACAGTGATTTTACTTATGAAATCTTAAATGAAATACAATTCCAGAAAATCAGAGACAATAAAAACGATTATTGTATTTCAAAGATAATCACACAAATGTTAATTTTAATACTTTGATGAAAATATAAATTAAAACATTCTTGAAGAGGAAATAAAATCAATTGAATAGAACATTAAAGGACGTGATTTTATTTTATAATAAATTGAATACACAAATGTTTAATTTTTATAACGCTAGAAATCAAGGCGAGAATATGTAAAAATACTTTTTGTTGTTTCACCGGTCCTTCTCCCAAGGACCGGTTGGCTATAGCCTATCTATCCCCAGATAAGGCCTCTAGCCACCCCCTAGATCTACCCTTGACCTAGTCGCCACGCACAAGGCGGCGAATTACCCCCCAAGCCACACAAGGACCTAGTCGCCAACAACCGCAGCGAATTACCCACAGAATCCTTCCCGGAATCCGACGTTCTCCCCGAACGATTTCTCCACACAAATTACAAAAGGAAAAAGTAAAAGATTACAAGATAAGTAAAGAGAAACTCCCCAAGAAATTCTGAAGGTGAAGACGAAGGTGATGTAGATGTTGGTGTTCTTGAAACGATCGTCCTTCGTATGGAATATGCGTTGTAGACCTTCTCCTTCAAAATGCTCTTTAGATCTTCATGATAGTCCAAGTGGCCATGGATCTCTTAATTGCTATACACGAGCGTCTCCTAAAATTATTGGAATTCTGGAATCATCTCCACAATAGTGAGAGGGGTTGTACTTTAAATAGCCTCGGGAGCTAACGCGTGGCGTTAAGAGTTAACGCCGACGTTAGTGAACATGCACTGTCGTGGCTGAAATCACGCAACCGTCAAGATCATGGCAGTTTGTGGATTTTCATCGAACGACATCTTATTTCGTCGAACGTCAACAAATTACATCGAACAGAAACTCATTTCGTCGAACGCAATTTCGTCGATCGCCATTTTCGTAGAACGACATCAAATTTCGTCGAACGGACTTTCATTTCGTCGAACGTCATCCAAGTTCGTCGAACGGAATTTCATTTCGTCGAACGTCATCAAAGTTCGTCGAACGCAATGTCGTCGAACGGAATCCCATTTCGTCAACCGCAATTTTCGTCGACCGGAACC
This sequence comes from Dactylorhiza incarnata, assembly GCA_033032865.1. Taxonomy (NCBI): domain Eukaryota; kingdom Viridiplantae; phylum Streptophyta; class Magnoliopsida; order Asparagales; family Orchidaceae; genus Dactylorhiza; species Dactylorhiza incarnata. The sequence continues at coordinate 1,493,902 of JAWHQI010000094.1, read as the reverse complement.
TCATTTCGTCGAACGCAAATTCATCGACCGGCATCTCATTTCGTCGAACGGCTAGCGCACAACGTTAAGACCTAACACCTGGAGTTATCTCTGGCTTCTCGACGGATTCATTCTCGACGACATTTCTTCTCGACTGTTTCCTTCTCGACGGAAGTTAACGCGGGGCGTTGACAGCTAACTCGGGCGTTAGCTCTCTTTCCAGAGAGTCGTCATCAATCAGCATCCTGTTCATAGGGTTATATAACTATAGTACCTGCACAACCTGCACACTATAAACACACAAAATACAAGATCAAATACAATACATTATTTATTATTCTCAAACCAAGAGATGCGGAACATAAGCTCCAACAATCTCCCCCTTTTGATAATAACAAATACCTGTATGAGAAATTAGTGAGATTAAGACCTTTTGTGTTTATAGATAAGTGCGGTAATAAGATATGCATGAATAACATGTTAAAAACATGATAGATTTGAAAGCGGTAATGCATACTCTTTCAATAAGAAATCCTCCCCCTACATAAGTGTTCTCTTATAATTTACTCCCCCTAAATATCTATTTGACTAGATTTCTCAATTTCTTCTCCCCTTTTGTTGTTAGCAAAAGTGGGTAGGGATGAGTGTATATCTACTAAGATTGATTAGGAACCACTTATTGAAGGATTGTCATGATCGAGCATATGATAGTGTATGCACCTCCTATATGATTACTCCCCCTACAAAGATACTTTCTTTGAGTTTGAAATCATTATGATATACTCCCTATAAATATTAGATTTATGTAATTTATTCTCCCCTTTTGGTAGTATCAAAAGAGGGTTTAGGTGAGAGTGTGCAATAAAGAATAATATGTTCTATGTCGAGAAGAAAAATAAGATGCAATCAAAAGCTTGTTAAATACTACTTGTTGAGAAAAATATAAGCATGATGTAACATAAAGTAGTAAGCAACATAACTGAAATGATAAAGTAAGCATTCTTATTTTAAGATACCACTTGTTGAAAAGAAAACCACGGTGTTAAAAATTATAGACATGAATGAGCATAAGTGATAAACTTAGCAGAAGAATATAATAAGCACTCTTAAACATAAACATTATTTTAGAAGATTAAATTATATAAAGGATAATGAGTTTTAAATTTGAAAAGTTGATGTTTGAGTTATAGATTCAAGAGATGCTATTTCATTAAGATAAAATTGCAAGCATGATTTGATAATATCAAGAAAAGATACAAAGACTACAATGCAATCAAATTTGCATTTCAAGTAAACATAAACATTGTAGCGATCATGCTTTGTTATCTAGTGCATTTACTTAAGTTTGTAGAGAATTGAGTAGATAAGCATTAGGATCCAATTCTCATGAGTAGAAGTTTTATGAAAGATAATGATGTGTACAAAGTAGTGTTTTGATAAAGTATACAAGTGAATCAATCAAAAACACATGACATATATAATGAAATAACACAACATTAAAATACACAAATACTATTACTTCCATAATATTTCAATGAACATGAATAAATAGTACAACTACCAAGGTGCTCTGCACACACAATGCTTATTAAGACTTATCAGGGTGCAAAGTAGTGCTTGAGGATCACATTTATACCTTTTAGCTTTATTTTCATTTTTTTGTGATCCGGTGTACTAAGAGAAGTGATGTATAAATTGTTTGCTACAAGACACTTTACAATTCTTTAGCCAATGTGCTCAACCTCACAATGCTCATTAAGACTTATCAGGAGGGTGAGTAGTGCTTGGTGGAGTTTTCCTTGTCATTTATTATTTGTTTTTTTTTGTTTAGTGACTAAGGACTCTGAATTCACTTGATTTGCAAACATAACATTTGAAACCACATTTCTCTAATGAATAAGTGCATGAAAGACAAAGAATTATAATAACCAATTCAATGTTGTGTAGGTAATCTATTTATGCATTTTAATTATTTATGCTATTACACTACACAATCATGCAAGTATACGATTGTAAACACATGTAGATTATCAAAAATAAGTGAGTGAATAAATCATTATCAAACATAATACATTACTTATACTTAGAGGCATGCTATGCATTTCTACATATGTTTATCTACAATCAATTTCATTGCACATAACAAGATAATTTTCAAGGCATGACAAATACAAAACAATATTTTTTACGAAACTTGAAAGTTAAATTAAACATTGTATTTAATCTTTAATTGATATAATTAATCATCCTTGACAATGACAATGAATAACAATCAAAATTTTTATTATAAATTTTTGAATTTTTATATATGCACAAAACAATAAACACACATAAAGAGAAAAACATATTTTTGTTCTTTGAATTTGTTTTGTAATTTTGTATTTGTTGTTTTTTTATATATATTCTCTAGAAAACATAGAAGTCGTTAATAGCTCTTTCAGTAAATGATATTCTATGCCAGAGAGATGCACCTAAAATAATGCATGAGAAAATACATATTTTTTTTGAAAAGAAATAAAATTTTGTTTTAAAGGAGATAAAAAGATAGAAAACTTTTTACAAGCAGAGAAATAAAACACACACAAATAAAAAAAATACCAGAAATTATTCAAAACGACAAAAAATAAATAAATTTAGAGCAAAGGAGCTAACGCCAGGCGTTAGCTTCTTAACGCCGAGACAAAACTGCAAATTTTGATGTTTTGAAAAACATTTTTCACAGTTCATTTGTATTATAAAGCGACCTTCCTTCAGTTGAAATTTCAGAGTATATTGATTGGATTTGAAGGCTCTTTTAGTATGTTTTTGGTGATTTTTTCAAATACTTGTGTTTTGTAAAATCATTAAAGCTCAAAATAATAAAATATGCAAACACAAGATGCAATGTTAGAACAAAAACACATATGCATGATTTAAGTATAAAGAGTAAGATAATATTCATGCAATGAATATAATATGAGTATACCCAAGAATAATATACCCTAACTACATGTCTACACTCTATTACCCTGTACTAAGTGACGGATGGTCATGAGGAGCTGCACACATGTCATAGGTTGGGGTGTTAATCCCATATGCATAAAAAAGACGACGCCTAGCACTCTTCCCCCCCAGTGCCTCGCAAGGCCCTACTGGAACCATCCCCGGTTAAGGACAAGACATAACTTAGAGGTTAGGTCTCTAATGCACACAATCTACGCCCTCACTATTGTGAGACACATGTCATAGGTTTATTGATTATGGACATACTAAGCTTGTAAGCCTTAAATATATAAACTATGGTATAATTGCATGCTTAGTTTTGGATTTACACTTATATCGAAGATTGTTGAATTTAAATCCATTTAGAAAATTTTTATTCATGCAAATAACTACAAAGGAAATTATGATATTCAGATTTTAGTAATATAATTTACTTTAGCATTGCAATATATAATTAGCATGGACATTGATTTCTATCTATGGTAAGTGATGATGCTAGTATGATGAGTTAGGACAACATGGTGCAAAGCTATGTAAAGATGGACAAATATATAATTGAGTTGCATGTATTCAAACATAGAGTTTTGAATTTTTATAGACTTAGAATGAAGTGACAATTCTATTTGATTTCATTTTGTTTATATTAAGTTAATTCTTAGGTCTAAAGATAATGAGATACATGCAAATAATAGAGATGCACATCACACACACAAAACCAGATATGAAACTATAATACCAATCACCAGTGGCGGATCCAGAAAATTATAAATGGGGGTGCACAAAAAATTTCAAAACACAAATGCTAGCGGGGTGAGTAGGAGGGTCGTGAGTCACATGTTGAAAATTAATTTTGGGGGTGCACATAGCTGAACTTGGTCTGTGAATAACCAACTTTGGTCAGCGAATAGCCAACTTTGGTCTGCAAATAGCCAACTTTGGTCCGCGAATAGCCAATATTTGTCCCAAAATAAACTATTTACGTGACGTGAGAACGCTTCCATCTTATCGGAGCCGTTTCTTCCTCATTTGGCCACCGTTTTTGACATATAAGTAGTCAAAATTCGTTGTCTCGACGAGAGAAATCCAAATCCACTAACAATTATGAAAAATTATGGGGGTGCACGTGTCCCTCGGGCCCCCCTCTGGATCCGCCCCTGCCAATCACAATCATATATTTCATAATTCCTAAGGTTGATAGAATTAATTGATTTAAGATAGGTCTTAATAGATCATGAATTATGATATATGAATATAGTGAATTTTAGCATAGGATATCAATAGATCATGGTGGTGATTGTATGGTTCATATTCATCCTTTTAATATATTGTGACTGCTTGTAAAGTGAATATTATACTACATATATATAAAGGGACACAAAATTGTTTTGATTATTTTGAAATGTTTTGTAATTTTTTTTATTTTAATTTGTAGAAATTAGACAAAACAAATACAAGGTATCTGAAAGTAGAAGATAATGATACTTAACATAGTAAAATAATTTTTCAGAAAATAATAAATGGAGAAATCAGAATTTTTGGAAAATAGGCTAACGCCGGCGTTAGTGATAACGCATGGCGTTAGCAACAGAGTTACAATATTTGATTTAAAACACATTGTTTTTAATATTATTTGATTCCGATTTTTCTCGATTATGCTTTTCAATATAGGGGCTATTATATGTCAAAGAAAATAGACAAATATGCAATAAGTTGTGCATTTAATATTTTAGTCTAAGAACCTTAAAAAGTCCATTTAAATCTAATTTTGAAAGTAATTTCATTAGTCTTGATAATATCATTTAGCAAATTTAGCATTCAATTTATAATGATAATATAAGACATTTATAGGCAATGGATTTAAAAAAAGGATAAAACATATAAAAATAAAAGATAGATCACTTAAAAAATTATGACTTTATGTTCAATTTAATTCAATTTGATTTTTTAAATGTTAGGCCTAAAATGAAAGTCATATCTCATGATATATAAAGTGATCATAAACATGTTGGCTCAAAAATAAACAATAAACAAAAGAAAAGGACAATGAGCATATCATGAAGTAGAGTATTGAAAATTTCATTTAGATTTATTTCTACTTCATGCAATATAATTGTTGAAACCAAGACTTGAGAACAAGACTTAGTTTCTGTGGAGTTCAGGCCCTCAACAAGTTGAGGGGTGACCTCACACTTACTCCTTCCAAGGGAGAACTCTAGGCTAGAGGCTAAGGAACTAAGAACAAGGCCAAGGGCTTAGCGAGGAGGTCCCACCACACACCCGGAAGATCTTAGAGCGCTTCCCCTCCCAAGCCAATGCTAAGCTTGGGCACCCTTGGAGGCTCTCTCCACCCAACAAAGGAACTAAGGGGGAGAGAAGGCCAAAAGAGAGATCTCTAGAGAGAAGTGACTCCAAAGGGTGCCCTATTGGGCTAATTTATAGATTTTGGATCTTGGCCTGCAAATAGCCACAATCTCCCCTACGAGATTACCAAAATACCCTTGAAATTGGCCTGCGGATAGCCAAATCCCGCTGTTCTGAGGTGCTAAACGCAGACCATCCTGCTTACTGGAGTTGGGGCGAGAGAGGGGGGGGGGGGGATGGTCGCCCCTCCTCCTCTCGCCCCCTTTGCTGGGGGCGGGGGCGAGAGGAGCTCGCCCCCCTGCTTGGGGCGGGGGCGAGAGAAGCTCGCCCCCTTGCTTGGGGCGGGGCCAAGAGGAGCTCGCCGCCCTGCTTGGGGCGGGGGCGAGAGGAGCTCGCCCCCCTGATTGGGGCGGGGGCGAGAGGAGCTCGCCCCCTTGCTTGAGGCGGGGGCGAGAGGAGCTCGACCCCCTGCTTGGGGCGGGGGCGAGAGGAGCTCGCCCCCCTCCTTAGGGCTGGGGCGAGAGGAGCTCGCCCCCCCCCCCCCCCCTGCTGGAGATCTCGCCCCCCTTGCTGGGTCGGGGGGGGGGGGGGGGGGGGGGGGGGGGGGGCGAGAGGAGCTCGCCCCCTACTTGGGTGCGGGGGCGAGAGGAGCTCGCCCCCCCTGCTGGAGATCTCGCCCACATTGCTGGGGGGGGGGGGGGGGGGGCGAGAGGAGCTTGCCCCCCCCCCCCCCCCCCCCCCCCCCCCCCCCCCCCCCCCCCGCGGGAGATCTTGTCCCCCCTTGCTGGGGGGGGGGGTCGAGAGGAGCTCGCCCCCCTGCTTGGGGGAGGGGGCGAGAGGAGCTCGCCCCCCATGCTGGAGATCTCGCCCACCTTGCTGGGGGCGGGGGGCGAGAGGAGCTCGCCCCCCTGCTTGGGGGCGGGGGCGAGAGGAGCTCGCCCCCCTGCTGGAGATCTCGCCCCCCTTGCTGGGGGGGGGAGGGGGCGAGAGGAGCTCGCCCCCCTGCTTGGGGCGGGGGCGAGAGGAGCTCACCCCCCTGCTGGAGATCTCGCCCCCCTTGCTGGGGGAGGGGGGCGATAGGAGCTCGCCCCCCCTGCTGGAGATCTCGCCCCCCCTGCTGGAGATCTCGCCCCCCTTGCTGGGGGAGGGGGCGAGAGGAGCTCGCCCCCTTGCTTGGGGGCGGGGTAGAGAGGAGCTCGCCCCTCCCCTGCTGGAGATCTCTCCCCCCTTGCTGGGGGAGGGGGACGAGAGGAGCTTGCCCCTCTGCTTGTGGGTGGGAGGGGGGCGGGGGGGGGGGGGGGGGGGGGGGGCGAGAGGAGCTTGCCCCCCTGCTTGGGGCGGGGGCGAGAGGAGCTCACCCCCTCTTGCTGGGAGTTGGGCGAGCGGGAGGTCTCTACCTCCACCGCTTGCACTCCTCTCTCCCTGCCCTGGAACATATTATTAAAAAAAGATGTTCTAAAAGACCTCTTGGGTCTCGGGCGCCCATTCGGCGAATTCAGGGTTGTACACAATCCCCGCTCTTTTCAAGCGTGGTACACGCTCGGAAAGAAACGTCCAACCCTGCATATTCGACGAGTGGCGCCGAAAATCCGGCTAACGGAGCTACCTCGGAAAAAATATACAGCCTCCCCTAGAGGTCTTCCAAACCTGCCGGCTAGTGAGAGCCCGGCTAGCGAGACCTCCTCGGGAGAAAACACACAGCCTCCCCGAGAGGTCTTCCAACCCTGCCGGCTAGTGAGAGCCCGGCTAGCGAGACCACCTCGGGAGAAAAACATACAGCCTCCCCGAGAGGTCTTCCAACCCTGCCGGCTAGTGAGAGCCCGGCTAGCGAGACCACCTCGGGAGAAAAACATAAAGCCTCCCCGAGAGGACTTCCAACCCTGTCGGCTAGTGAGAGCCCGGCTAGCGAGACCACCTCGGGAGAAAAACATCTTGAGACATTCCTACCACCGAGCGGTTCCCAACCCTGCCAGCTAGGTGAGAGCCTGGTCAGCGGGCCAGCATCGGGGCTAAGTACCTTGAGACATTCCTGCCACCGAGCGGTTCCCGACCCTGCTAGCTAGGTGAGAGCCTGGTCAGCGGGCCAGCATCGAGGCTAAGTGCCTTGAGACATTCCTGCCACCAAGTGGTTCCCGGCCCTGCCAGCTAGGTGAGAGCCTGGTCAGCGGGTCAGCATCGGGGCTAAGTACCTTGAGACATTCCTGCCACCGAGCGGTTCCCGGCCCTGCCAGCTAGGTGAGAGCCTGGTCAACGGGCCAGCATCGGGGCTAAGTGCCTTGAGACATTCTTGCCACCGAGCGGTTCCCGGCCCTGCCAGCTAGGTGAGAGCCTGGTCAGTAGGCCAGCATTGGGGCTATGTACCTTGAGACATTCCTGCCACCGAGCGGTTCCCGGCCCTGCCAGCTAGGTGAGAGTCTGGTCAGCGGGCCAGCATCGGGGCTAAGTACCTTGAGACATTCCTGCCACCGAGCGGTTCCCGGCCCTGCCAGCTAGGTGAGAGCCTGGTCAGCGGGCCAGCATCAGGGCTAAGTGCCTTGAGACATTCCTGCCACCGAGCGGTTCCCGGCCCTGCCAGCTAGGTGAGAGCCTGGTCAGCGGGCCAGCATTGGGGCTAAGTACCTTGAGACATTCCTGCCACCGAGCGGTTCCTGGCCCTGCCAGCTAGGTGATAGCCTGGTCAGCGGGCCAACATCGGGGCTAAGTGCCTTGAGACATTCCTGCCACCGAGCGGTTCCCGGCCTTGCCAGCTAGGTGAGAGCCTGGTCAGCGGGTCAGCATCGGGGCTAAGCACCTTGAGACATTCCTGCCACCGAGCGGTTCCCGACCCTGCCAGCTTGGTGAGAGCCTGGTCAGCGGGCCAGCATCGGGGCTAAGTGCCTTGAGACATTCCTGCCACCGAGCGGTTCCCGGCCCTGCCACCTAGGTGAGAGCCTGGTCAGCGGGCCAGCATCGGGGCTAAGTGCCTTGAGACCTTTTATAACTTTGATTATCATATTACATATGAGAATAACTAAGTCTGAAAGTAAACCACTGTTGGGTATTGTATCCACAATAACCTTGATTTGTAGGAAGTCATCCTTGAACCAAGATTGAATTGCTTGTGTATTTGATATGCTTCTCTAGTATTGTTCTTGCAGGTTCATATTGCTAAGTGTAGACCAATGTCAGGTCACAATGGGTCAATAAGCACAGCCTCATACAATGTAATTCCTCATTGTGTGGGATATGAGGTTGACTCATGTGTGATCTCTCTATTTGGATACACTTCATGTTCAAGACAATTGAAGCTCTTGGCTTGGAGGTGCAGCTGATGTGCAAGAGGAAAAGAAAGATTTTCTTAAGTATATTTTTTTTCGAGAACTAAAGATGTTTCTCGAGAAGTTCTTATGAGCTTTCGAGAAATCTTTGTGATTTTTCAAAAAGTCGTCTCAGCGGTCGAGAAGTCTTCTCAGCGGTCGAGTAAGCTTCTCATCGGTTGTTCTCGAGAAGTTTATCTTAGTGGCAGTTCTCGAGAAGTCTTTCCTCTCGAGAAGTTAATCGTATCTTTCGAGAAGTCTATGTTTCTCTCGTAAAGCTTTCTTGTATTTCCAGTAAAGCTTTTCTCTCAGGGTGTTTTTCGAGAAGTCAAGGAGTTCGCGAGAAGTCTTTTGTTCTCTCGAGAAATCAGTTCTCCCGAACTCAGTTCTTTTCTTTCGAAGAGTTCATCCCTATCATTTCTCGAGAAGTCCATTGTTTCTAGAGAAGTCCTTTCTAAGCCTTTGAGGTTCTCTTCCAAGCTATTTTTCGAGTTCAAGCAGTCATCTCTCGAGAAGTCTTGCATTTCTCAAAAAATTTGATTCTCGTGTCTCTTGCAATCTTTAATCCTTTTGACGTCAAGTCCTTTCCGTCTGTTTGACGTGACGCCCTTCTTTGTTTAAGGTTAATCCTTTTCATTAAGCCTTCATCTATAAAATTCTCTCTCTCTTAAGAGGGACATAGAACATAACAATAAGAAGATCAGAGTTCTTAATTCTTCCGCAATCTAATCCGATTCAAGAATATCATAAAGTGTCGCGCTCATCGCCATCGTTGGAGATTGATCTGAAGTTCTGAGTTATCGTCTCCAAGTGGAAGGAAAAGGTTCGATCGATCGTTGCTTCATCCGCTCTGTATCTATTGGATCGATCCAAATCTTAGAAGATCAGATTTGAGTCATTTTGATTCTTCTTCTTCGACATCAAGTTTTAGCCGTTCCTATCTCAGGAAGGAAGAAGATCCCCAAGGATTTTTCAGATCTGATCGTGATTTGATAAGTATTGTATCATTCTTTAATTACATTTGATTGTAGGAGAGGTTATTCTCCGAGTTGTAGGAGAGGCGTTCTCCGAGTTGTAAGAGAGGTATTCTCTGAGATTGTAGGAGATTTGTCTCCGAGTTGTAGGAGTTTTGTCTCCGAGATATTAGGATCTTTCATGATCCGAGATATAGTGAAGTAGTCATTTCTAGCTGTGGTGCTAGATTGGCGTGGCCGGCAAGTGGAGTACCTAAGAATGGGGAACCACTATAAATTTCTTGCGCCGTCTGTGATTGTGATTTGCATTCTATGTGTTCTTTATTATCAAGTTTTCTTATTCCGCAAAAGATGCAGTTATCACGTATTCACCCCCTCTAGGTGATTTAGGTCAGCAACTAGATATTACAATTGGTATCAGAGGTAGGTTATTCTTGAAAGGTTAACACCTTGAATAGGATCTATCCATTTTAGTTGCCAACAAATCATGGAAAAGTGCAAGGAATCATCTTCGTTGAAATTGCCAGTATGCCCAAAGGCCAATTTTCCTATGTGGAAAGAAAGAGTCAGATTTTATATGGAAGCCGCAGATCCAAGAATTTTCCAAGTCGTGGAAGAAGGCCCTCATGTGCCTATGACTGCTTCTACTATTGACCCAACTCTAAGAGTGCCTAAAAAGATGATGGATTTTTACCAAGGATGATATCGCTCTAGTTGCCTTGGACAAAAAGGCGAAGAACATAATTGCCAGTGCAGTGGATGATTCGATGTTGCAAAACTTAATTCATTGCCAATCTGCCAAAGATATGTGGACATCCTTAATAGTTCTTATGGAAGGTACTGAAGAAGTAAGAGATGACAGAAGGTCTCTTCTAAATCAAGAGTACAAGGCTTTCAAGCAGAGTAAAAAGGAGTGCATTGCCGATGCATACGAAAGATTCTTCAAAATCGTTAACGGCCTAAGAAATTATGGTCGGGAATTTACTAATGGTGAACTGAATGACAAATTCCTGCGATCCCTGACGAAAGACTGGGATAGCAAGATTGTTGCAATCAAGGAGTTTGGAAAGTTACCAAACCTAGACCCTCAGAATCTGTTTGGGAAGTTATTATCCCATGAGCTGCAAATGAATATTCGCAAAACAGAAGAAGATGGGAATAGGATCACAAGTAAGGAATGGACCTTGGCTATGAAGGCCGAGAGTTCTAGAAAAAGCAGAGCCTTGTCTCCAATTAGAGCACAAGAATCTGATGATGAAAAAGAATTTGAAGCCGGCTCCTCCAGTTCTGAAATGTCTGATGGGGAGTTTTCTCTAATCTCTCGTCAGTTCAAGAAACTGCTCAGTAAAAGAAGTCACATGAAGAATAAGTCTTCCTCCTCTGACTATAGACATTCTCGACGTGATGGTAATCATCACAGAAAGGGTTCTAGCAATCATGACAGGTTTAAGACTAAAACTAGTAAACATATTTCTTCTGACATAGTTTGCTATTGTTGTAATAAGCCAGGGCACATGATCGCCGAATGCCCTTACAAGAAGAAAGAGGGCGGAAGAAAAGAAGAAAATAAATCCATCCACGGGAAAAAGAAGACTGAAAGAAGTCTAGTCGCTAAAAAGTCCAAAACTTTAAGCGATAGTGATTCAGAGAAATCAAGTAGTGAAGAAGAAGCCTACTTCGGGCTAATGGCTATGACTGATGATGAAGAAGAACCCCCATATACCGGTAAGGTAAATTCTCACACCATCTTATCTGATTCTGATTATGCCTCAGCTGAACAAAAGGATTATCCCTCAGATGATGACTCAAACCTCATGACCCAATATACTGAAATGCTTAAAAGCTTTGACATATGCTGAAAGGTAGTCAAAATTCAGGCCAAGGAGATCATGTCTCTCAAAGAAGTGGAATCTAATCTGAGAAAGGAAGTTGAACAACTTTCTTCCTTTAGAGAGGAAAACCAAGTCTTGAAAGACAAGATCAAAAGCTCAGATGAGCTCCTTGATCGGAGAGAGAACTCCATCAAAGTTCTGGAAGAACGGCTAGCTGCTGAGAAGAAGTTAGTTGAAAAGTTTTCACAACCGAAAACCATTCTTCCAATCATTGATACTTTCTCTGCTAAAGCAGGTAGCAGTGGTTTAGGTCATGTGGCTGGGCCAAGTAATTCTTGCAAGGGCACCCTTGCTAAGAAAAAAAAGAATGCTAAGAAAGCTACCATCGAAGAGAAAGGGAAAGCCCATCAAGAACAAGTGGAATTTAAGAAAGTTCTCTTTCCTACAAATGTCTATGATATGGAAAGCTCTTATGGTCACTTGACACGACCAATTAATTTTGCGTCTGTCAATGACTATAAGGGGTGGGCTTGTCCTCGAAACCTCGGTGAAAGTGCTTTCAAAGCACCTTATGAAGAAATAAATCTGAGAGATTATGGTCCTTATGTTCATGGTCCGAGTGCTATGAGAGCACCAATAGTAAAGACTGTTGCACCCAAGCCTAAGGAGAAAGCACTACCATGTGTGTGCTGTACTCATGAGGCATCCTCATCTAGAAGGATTGCTCCTGCCAAAACTAACGTTCAAAAAGTTAAGCAGGAGAATACTAAGAGAAGGTACAACAGGTTTAACTGTTGGTGTTGCGGCAAAATAGGTCACTTTACCGTAGATTATTGATTCAATTCCACTTATTCCAAGAGACCACAAGTTAACAATGCAAGAAAGACCGCTCGCAATGTTAATGCTCATCGTGGTGCTCAACTAACAAGGGACCAAAGACCCAAATTTGTTTGGGCTCCTAAGGCAAAATGATTTGTTTTTGCAGGTATGTCCAAAGGCCAACAAAAATCCTATCTGGTATTTGGACAGTGGTTGCTCTCGGCTTATGAACGGAATAAGAAGCCTTTTGCAAAATTTTATTCCAGTTGAGAACGGTCCAAAAGTTATTTTTGGCGGATCTGACAGAGGAATAACAAAAGGCTACGGTATGATTTCTAACGGTAATGTATCCTTTTCAGATGTAGCTTATGTGGAAGGATTAGAACATAATCTGATAAGCATAAGTCAACTTTGTGATAAAGGATACATAGTTGATTTTCGTAAAGATATGTGTTTGATAAAGTCGGCTGAAAATTCGAAAAAGATTTTATCAGGCACTCGTTGTAGAAATATTTTCTGTTTGAATTTTCTTTGTTTATCATCTTTTACACCGGTGTGTCTTTTAGCAAAAGATAGTGCATCTCTTGCTGACCAATGACATAAGAGATTAGCACATATAAATTTCAAAACTATTAATAAATTATTTTCACAAAACTTAGTGCGTGATGCGCCAAATATTAAGTGCATTAAAGATGGACCTTGTCATGCTTGTGTAAAAGGCAAGCAAACAAGAGCTACCTTTAAGAGCATAATTGGCAAAGATTCAACTAGGTGTTTATACCTACTTCATATGGACTTGTTTGGTCCTTTGCAAATTAGAAATTTAGGAGGTAAGTCTTACACATTAGTTATTGTAGATGATTACTCACGTTTTGCATGAGTATTCTTTCTAAAACACAAGTCAGATACATTTGATGTTTTCACTAAGTTTGTCAAGCAAATCCAGAATGAATTTGAATGTTTAGTGGTCAAAATCAGAAGTGACCATGGAACAGAATTTGAATCTGGGGCCATGACAAAATTTTGTGAAAGCCTTGGTATCTATCATGAGTTTTCCTCTCCTCGAATTCCACAACAAAATGGGGTAGCTGAGAGAAGGAATAGAACACTCATTGAGGCTTGCAGAACAATGTTGAGTAAAACTTCACTACCCGAATACCTTTGGGCCGAAGCCGTCAACACTGCATGTCACGTGCAAAACAGAGCACTCATAAATAAAAACCATGAAAAGACTCCTTATGAACTACTAAAAGGCAAGAGACCAACCATCTCTTATTTTAGAATCTTTGGTAGCAAATGCTTTGTACTTAATAATGGAAAGCATTATAAAACCGAAGAAGTTTCAAGAAGCAAATGAAGACCCCCACTGGATAACTGCAATGGAAGAAGAGTTGAATCAATTCAAGCGTTGCAAGGTGTGGACACTAGTTCCAAAACCCAAGGATAAAAAATATAATTGGAACGAAGTTGGTCTACAAAACAAGTTGGATGAAGACGGAATAATTATAAAGAACAAAGCCAGACTTGTAGCAAAAGGTTACAGACAGGAAGAAGGGAACGAATTCGATCAAACTTATGCTCCAGTAGCAAGACTTGAAGCGATCAGACTATTTTTAGCCTATGCTGCATTCAAAGGATTCACCGTATACCAAATGGACGTCAAGTCAGCTTTCTGAATGGTAATATAAAAGAAGAAGTATACGTTGAACAACCTCCAGGTTTTGTAGATTCTGAACATCCTGATTATGTTTATTTACTGCAAAAAGCTTTGTATGGATTGAAACAAGCTCCTTGAGCTTGGTATGAGACACTGTCTAACTTTCTTCTTGAGAATAAGTTCACAAGAGGAAAGATAGATAAGACATTATTTCTTAGGGAAGTAAAAGGCAAGATTTTGCTAGTGCAAATCTATGTCGATGACATTATTTTTGGCTCCATGGACGACAACCTTTGCAAAAAGTTTTCAAAACTTATGCAAGGGAAGTTTGAAATGAGCAGTATGGGTGAGCTGAAATATTTCTTAGGACTTCAAGTGAAACAATCTGGAGATGGAATTATCATCTCACAGACGAAATTCACCAAGGAGTTGATTAAGAAATTTGGAATGGAGAGTGCAACCTCTATGAGGACTCCAATGAGCTCAGCTATGTCTCTGGACAAGGATGAGAAAGGGAAACCTTTCGATGAAACCAAGTACAGAAGCATAATTGGCTCTCTGCTCTACCTTACTGCTAGTAGACCTGATATAATATTTTCTACATGTGTATGTGCTAGATATCAGGTGAACTCTAAGGAATCTCACTATACTGCTGCAAAGCAAAATTTGAGATATCTTAAGGGTACACCAAATCTTGGCTTATGGTACCCAAGAAGTAATGATAGCGAGCTAATAGGTTTTTCAGATGCTGATTTTGCAGGTAGTAGAGACGACAGGAAAAGCACTTCCGGAACATGCCAATTTCTCGGAAGAAGACTTATATCCTGGAGCAGCAAGAAGCAGAATTGTGTTGCAATTTCAACCGCCGAGTCAGAATATATTTCTGCAGGCAGTTGTTGCCCACAACTTCTATAGATAAGGAATCAGCTTCAAGATTATAATATGAAGATAAAGAATGTTCCAATGTTTTGCGACTCCTCCAGTGCAATTGCTATCGCAAACAATCCAGTCTCCCACAGCCGGACAAAGCATATCGAACTAAGGTATCATTTCATCCGGGAACATGTGGAGAATGGGGACATCAACCTAAGCTATGTCCCAACGGATAAGCAAGTTGCAGATATATTCACAAAGCCACTGGATGAGACCAAGTTTTCCTTCTTCAAGATAGAACTTGGAATGCTCAACATGGAATAATGCTCAAGCAAAGAAGAAGACAAGAAGATAGATAAATTGTCAAATTTTTTAAAAAACTCTAAGGGAAGCAGAGCCTCTAGTAAAAATGAATGAAGATATAATTTTTCGAAAGATGATTTTACTTCTCGCGATATGGGATTGCACTTCCAGAGAAATGGGTTATCCCTCGAGAAATGCGTTTTCGATGTTAGCTCGGCAAAATTCTGGGATTTCTCGAAAAATCAGATTACTTCTCGAGAAATAGATTATACATTTCGAAATTCTATATTTCAATTTCGAGAATTCGAAAAGTCAGGTACGCACATATTTATTTTTCTCTATACAATTCATTTAAAATGGTCCCATCAAATCAAATCATAAATAGACAATCCAAATGAATTAATGTTCACGCGAGGTCACTTTCCGTTCTTCTTGAATCGTCGTGGACTGTTCATCTTCCCCTCTCGCGAAATCGGATTTCTGGTTCGCCCCTAGACGCATTTTCTCCCGTTTCAGCTCTCATTCTGGAGGAGGAAAAGCACTTCTCTCGATCTATGGCGCCTTCAACAAAGCCTAAGGTCGGCGTAGGCAGTGAACTGGTGCGTGAAGGCCTCAGTTCGATTTCAGATGAGTTTCAGAACTTGTTTTATCTTCTAGATGCAGCAGGTTTATCTTTTGTTCTGGAGCATCCGTATTGAATTTTATTCAAAGAGGTAGAGGACTTCTTTATTAACATCAAAGTTCATAAAGACGGGAATATGATGAAATCTACTGTCGGAAATTCCAAAATCAAGACCAGTCCTAAGTCTCTCTCAAAATATTTGAGGCTTCAAATGGTAGAATCTGAGGATACCCTAGATGATGCTGATTGGATTCATGCAGTAACCTTCTGTGGTTTAGATAAAGAAGCTACAACCATTCGAAGACAGAAAATGAATGATGTCGGACAATTGTTGGTGGACATCATCTCTAAAGTATTGCTGTGTCATACAGGAAGTCTGGGTTATGTCTCCACAAATGTTTTCAGCTTGGTGACAGCAGTGATTTGTGGGAAGAAATGCAACTGGGCAAATCTTCTCTTCTCTAAGATTAAAGATAGTATTCTGAGTCCCAATTTTGCAAGGATATTATCACTATATCTGAATCAGCTCAACCAAGAAGCTTTTGACCTGTCCAAAGGAGCAATTATTCATCATCTGAAGAAGGTCGATGTTTCCACAATAAAAAGGTGGAACATTAGAATAATAAAGCCAACTGCAGGTGCAAGTCCCCAGGGGGAGCCTAGTCATTCTGAACCTCAGAATGTGACTCCTACTCCCTCAGCTACTCCTCCTCCAGATGTCTCCACAACCCCAGCTCCACCACCAGCTCAGCAACACATTCCAGATACACCAGCACAGTATCAAGCCCCAGATCCACCTCAATCTTCAGTTCAACAAGACACCATTTCCTCAGCAGAGACAGTTCTTCCTCCACCATCAGATCAACTTCTAGCAGATCAAGTTTCTTCTGATACAGTCATTTCTGATACACCAGCTACTCATGTGGAAGACACTCCACTTTTACAAGATGATGTAGTTCTCCCTTCTCCTCCTCCAGTCATTGATGCAGAATTTGTTGATTCAACCATTGCAGATGTTGTTAGTGACATTCAAAAAGATGTTGTCGAAGAGCATAGCACTAGTGATCACATGGCTGGGTCAGGTGCAGACTTTGAATTTGATCAAGAAGCAGATGATGTATCAGTGCATGCTTTATCTCCACCCCCAATACATGTTAAGGGGGAGCAAGAGTCTTATTTGAATTCCAACATGAATGCTCAAGGAGAGCCTGTTGATGGAGAAGGTGAGCAGTTCAACATTTCTTCTCCTAAAGTAGTAAGTTCTGTACTTCTTGAAGAACTTCCAGAAGATGCCCAGCCTGCCTCTATCCCCCCTTCTTTATTTGATGAAAATTCATTGATTGGTAAAATTTAATTATTGCTTCAAAGGCAAAGTGCTAAAATTGATTATTCTTTCAAAGAAGTTCATGCTAGACTAACTGATATTGAAAGAGAGATGGATACGAAGCTAAAAGAATTCAAAGCAAGTTCAGATCAACTTAAGGATGTTGTTCTTCAGGGTGGCAAAGCTATTGATCACACCATTTTAGGTATAGGCAGAGTGTAACGATCCAGGCCCGCCAACATGGGACCCAGCTGGACCGCCAGCACCCTCCCGGCCTAGGCCCGCCAACACGGGACCCAGCTGGCACCGGAAGGGTTCAGCCTAACCAGATGGCCTGCAGACCATGCACCACAACCCCTCTCTGTCCCACCACAGGGCCCAGCGGGTTGTTGGAGGCCGCAACCCCCCTTTTCATGAGAAATGATTCAATTAAGCGGCAGCGCGAGGACTTCCCAGGAGGTCACCCATCCCAGAATTACTCCAGCCCGAGCACGCTTAACTATGGAGTACTTTCACTTCTCATCACCAATTGAGCTCCAGGATTGCACTTTTTGTAACGATCCAGGCCCGCCAACACGGGACCCAGCTGGACCGTCAACACCCTCCCGGCCCAGGCCCGCCAACACGGGACCCAGCTGGCACCGGAAGGGTTCAGCCTAACCAGATGGTCTGCAGACCATGCACCCCAACCCCTCTATGTCCCACCACAGGGCCCAGCGGGTTGTTGGAGGCCGCAGCCCCCTTTTCATGAGAAATGATTCAGTTAAGCGGCAGCGCGTGGACTTCCCAGGAGGTCACCCATCCCAGAATTGCTCCAGCCCGAGCACGCTTAACTATGGAGTACTTTCACTTCTCATCACCAATTGAGCTGAGCTCAATTGGTGATGAGAAGTGAAAGTACTCCATAGTTAAGCGTGCTCGGGCTGGAGCAATTCTGGGATGGGTGACCTCCTGGGAAGTCCACGCGCTGCCGCTTAACTGAATCATTTCTCATGAAAAGGGGGGATGCGGCCTCCAACAACCCGCTGGGCCCTTTGGTAGGACAGAGAGGGGTTGGGGTGCATGGTCTGCAGACCATCTGGTTAGGCTGAACCCTTCCGGTGCCAGCTGGGTCCCGTGTTGGCGGGCCTGGATTGTTACACCGAGTTTTTGAAGAAGTTTTCCAGGTTAGGAAAACACAGGAGTCCATGGCTGCAAAGGCTGAAGAGCACAGTTTCAAGATCATTGATGAGATTGGCCAGTTTAAGGAATCTGTTATCCAAACCCTAATTGTAGAAGTCAGAAAGGGGGAGGACAAGATGACAGAGTTAATAGATCAGACTTTATTTGATTTTCACAAGCACTTAAGTAACAAGTTTGAGGAATTGTCCCATGGTGTTCAAAAGCAGGTTGCTGATATAAAATAGTTCACCTCTAATACTGCTGTTTGGCTCCACCATGAGATATTTCCTGATTTGGGTATTGACTCTGCTCAGCCCCCTCCTCAGTTTGTTCCTTCACAGTCTGATGCTCCTCAGTTCCCTCAGTTCCCTCGATTCCCTCCAAGGCCAACAAGGCTGTCAGATGATACTCCTTCTGTAGAGGCTCATTCCACTATGTCTAGCTCAAAGAAAAGGAAATTTGGTGAAGGACCTTCTGCCAGTAGGTCAGTTCCTGGTTCTAGTTCTGCAGGCCCTGGAAAAGCAGTTGCTACTGAACCTGAAATTTATCCAGAAGTTTGGAGCCCAGTTTCTAAGATAAATATTCTTGACTCTCTCATGCTTGTAGAGGAGGGTAATGTGAAAGCTTCTGAACTTTACAGTTCATCTGAGTGGAAAAAGTATGAGACAAGCAAGACTAAGAGAAGAATTCACTTCAAGAATTATGGTTACAACAATCCCTCAGCTCCTGCAGCTCCTCCAAAGTACCATCCCAAGCTTTATGCCTATTTTGATAGGCACGAACTGAATAGAAAGAGAAATGCAAATGTCCGAAGACAAGTTTATGAAGACCATCAAAACATTCTTTCTATATGATTGTGTGAACGTTAATTCATAAGACAATCTTAAATCTATATATAGTTTTGATTTTGATGAGACAATCTGTAATATCTAGTTGCTAACCAAAATCACCTAGAGGGGGGTGAATAGGTGATTACTGCGTCTTTTCCGGAATTGAAAATCTTGAAAATAAAGAACACACAGAATGCAAATCACAATCTCAGACGACGCAAGAAATTTATAGTGGTTCCCCGTTCTTGGGTACTCCACTTGCCGGCCTCGCCAATCTAGCACCACAGCTAGAAATGACTACTTCACTATATCTCGGATCAAGAACGATCCTACAATTCTCAGAGTCAAAACACCTACAACTCGGAGACAAATCTCCTACAAACTCAGAGAGAACCCTCTCTTACAACTCAGAGAACACCTCTCCTACAACTCGGAGAACAATTTCTCCTACAATCAAATGAAAAATTGAGAATGAAATAATACTTAACGAATCACGATCAGATCTGAATAACTTTATGGGAATATTCTTCCTTCTTGAGATAGAAACGACTTTGGCTTGATGTTGAAGAGGAAGAATCAAATCGACACAAATCTGATCTTCAAAGGTCCCGATCGATCCAATGTAATATCTAGTTGCTAACCAAAATCACCTAGAGGGGGGTGAATAGGTGATTATTGCGTCTTTTGCGGAATTGAAAATCTTGAAAATAAAGAACACACAGAATGCAAATCACAATCTCAGACGACGCAAGAAATTTATAGTGGTTCCCCATTCTTGGGTACTCCACGTGCCGGCCTCGCCAATCTAGCACCACAGCTAGAAATGACTACTTCACTATATCTCAGATCAAGAACGATCCTACAATTCTCAGAGTCAAAACTCCTACAACTCGGAGACAAATCTCCTACAAACTCAGAGAGAACTCTCTCTTACAACTCGGAGAACACCTCTCCTACAACTCGGAGAACAATCTCTCCTACAATCAAATGAAAAATTGAGAATGAAACAATACTTAGCGAATCACGATCAGATCTGAATAACTTTATGGGAATCTTCTTCCTTCTTGAGATAGAAACGGCTTTGGCTTGATGTTGAAGAGGAAGAATCAAATCAACACAAATCTGATCTTCTAAGGTCCCGATCGATCCAATAGGAACAGAACGAATGAGGCAATGATCGATCGACCTTTTCCTTCCACTTGGAGACAAAAAACAGAGAACAACAGATCGATCTCCAACAATGGCGATGTGCGCGGCACTTGACGACGTTCTTGGATCAGATTAGGTTTTGGAGAAAGAATACGAACTCTGATCTTCTTTTTCGTTATGAACAAAAACGTATGTCCTTCTTAAGGAGTAAGCCTTATATAGATGAAGGCCTAAAAGAAAACGATTAACCTTAAACGAGGAAGGACGTCACGTCAATCAAACGAAAAATACTTTTCGTCAAAAGGAAACAACGATCACGAGAAATACAAGACTCAGATTTCTCGAGAGATGCAAGACTTCTCGAGAGAAGACTGCTTGATCTCGAAAAACAGCTTAGAAGAGAATTTCAGACTAAGAAAAGACTTCTCGAGAATCAAAGAACTTCTCGAGAAACAATAATGAACAACTCTTCGAGATAAAAGAACTAAGATCTCGGGAGAACTGACTTCTCGAGAGAGAACAAGAAACTTCTCGTGAACTCCTAAACAACTTCGAGAAAAAGTCTTTAGAGAAAAGCCTTTACTAGAAACTTTTCGAGATAACAAGGATTTCTCGAAAAACAAAAATACTTCTCGAGAGAAAGGATTTCTCGAAAGCTGCCGCTGAAACAAACTTCTCGAAAACAACTGAAAAGAAGCTTACTCGAAAGTTTAAGGGGACTTTTTGAGATAACACAGACTTCTCGAGAGATCAAAAGGACATCTCGAGAATTACCTTTACTTCTCGAAAAATTTACTTAGGAAAACTTTCTTTCTTTTTCTCTAAACCACCAGCTGCACTCCAAGCTTTGAGTCTCTAATGTATTGATCATAAAGTGTATCCCAATTGAGAGATCACATATGAGTCAACCCCATACCCCCACACAATGAGGAATTACATCGTATGAGACTGTGCTTATTGACCCATTGTGACCTGACATTGGTCTACACTTAGCAATATGAACCTGGAAGAACAATACTAAAGAAACATATCAAATACACAAACAATTCAATCTTGGTTCAAAGTTGACTTCCTACAAATCAAGGTTATTGTGGATACAATACCTAATAATCTCCCCCTATTTGTAGAAGTCAGAAACCTACTTACCAAGATGAATTGTACCATTATAAAACACAAACAGATATACTAGAAAGAACATCAAAAACAATATCTAAATATGAGTAAATGATTGTCTCATAAAAACCAAAACTTTATTTAGATTTGAGATTGTCTAATGAATTAATGTTCACACATTCATATAGAAATAAAATCCTGATGATCTTTAAAGACTTGTCTTCAGATATTTGCATTTCTCTTTCTCAACATCTCTTGTCTTTCAAAATAAGCATATAGCTTTGGATGATACTTGAGAGGAGCTTCTGGAGCTGATGGATTGTTGTATCCATAATTATTGTAATGAATTCTTCTCTTGGTTCTGCTTGTCTCATATTTCTTCCATTCAGATGAGCTGTAAAATTCAGAAGCTTTTACATTACCTTCTTCTACAAGTCTGAGAGAGTCAAGAATGATAATCTTAGAAACTGAACTCCAAACCTTTGGATAAACTTCAGATTCATTAACAACTGCTTTGCCAGAACCTGTTGAACTGGAACCAGGAACAGACCTTCTGGAAGAAGGTCCATCACCATACTTTCTTTTCTTAGAACCAGGCATGGAGGATTGAGCCTCTACTGAAGGATTAACATCAGACTGCCCTGCTGGCCTTGGAGAGAAATGGGGGATTTGAGGAGCAACATATTGAGAATGATCATATTGAGGAGGAGGTTGAGCAGGGTCAATACCCAAATCAGGAAAAATCTCATGGTGGAGGCAAACAACAGTATTAGAGGTGAAATCTTTTATCTCATTTACCTGCTTTTGGGCACCTTGGGACAACTGCTCAAACCTATTGGTTAAATGTTTATGAAAATCAAATAAGGTTTGATCCAATAAACCAGTCATCTTGTCCTCCCCCTTTTTGACTTCTACAGATAGGGTTTGGAGAACAGAGTCCTTGAACTGGCCTACCTCATCAATAATCTTAAAGCTGTGCTCTTCAGCCTTCTCAGCCATAAATTCTTGTGTTTTTCTGACTTGAATAATTTCTGTAAGAACTGTGCTTACACCCTTAATGGTATGATCAATGGCCTTGCCACCCGGAATGACAACTTCTTTAAGTTGATCTGAACTAGCTTTGAATTCTTTCAACTTCTTATCCACTTCCTTTTCAATATCAGAAAGTCTAGCATGGACTTCTTTGAAGGAGTAATCAATTTTGGCACTTTGCCTTTGAAGCATAAATTCAATTTTACCAAGTAAAGTATTTTCATCAAAAAGAGTTGGGGAGATAGGGGCTGGCAAAACATCTTCTGGAATATCTTCAAGAAGAACAGAACTCTGAACCTTAGGAGAAGACATGTTGATTTTCTCACTTTCTTCATCAACAGACTCTCCCCGAGCATCCTTGTTGGTTTTTAAACAAGGCTCTTGCTCCCCCTCAATATGTACTGGGGGAGGAGATGAATCATGCACTGAAACATCATCGGCTTCCTGATAAAAATCATAGTCAGCACCTGACCCAGCAATGTGGTCACTAGTGCTATGCTCTTCAACAGCATCTTTGAGAATTTCACTTACCACATCTGATATGGTAGTATCAACCCTGTCTTCATCAGTAACTGGAGGAGGTGAAGAATTAAGCACTTGTTCTTGTAAATGTAAGTTTTCTTCCATAGGAGTAATTGAAACATCTTGAGCATATGGGATGGCTGGAGTATCAGAAGAAATTTGATCTGATAGGACATGATCTGAAGGAACTTGATTTGAAGGAACTAAATCAGATGGTGAAGGAAGAACTGTTTCTGGTAATGATATGTGGTCTTGTGGTGCTGGAGAATGAGATGGATCTGGAGCTGGACTGTGTTGCTGAGCTGGAGATGGAAGTGGCTCTGAGGCTTGTTGTTGTGTTGGTGGATCAGAAATGTATTGCTGAGCTGGAGGTGGAGCTAGGGTTGTGGAGATGTCTAAAAGAGGAGAAGTTGAGGAAGGAGCTGGAGCCACATTCTCAGGTTCTAAATGACTTGGCTCCCCCTGGGGATCTGCACCTGCATTAGCTGGATTTTTAATCTTAATGTTCCACCTTTTCATTGTGATAACGTCTACTTTCTTCAGATGGTGAATTATAGCTCCTCTGGACATGTCAAACACATCTTGATTAAGCTGATTCAGATAGAGTGACAGAATTCTTGCAAAATTGGGGCTCATAATGCTATCTTTAATCTTATTGAAGAGAAGATTTGCCCAATTAAACTTCTTTCCACAAATCACAACTGCCACCAAGCTGAATACTTCTGATGAAACATGACCCAGGCTGCCAGTATTGCATAGTAATACTTTTGAAATAATGTCCACCAACAGTTTTCCGACATCATTCATTTTTTGTCTACGAATGGGTGTTGCTCTTTTATCTAAACCACAAAAGGTTAGGGCATGAACCCAATCATCATCACTTAGAGTATCCTCAACTTCAACCATTGGAACCCTCAAATACTTGGAAAGAGATTTTGGACTGATCTTGATTTTGTAATTTCCGACACTAGATTTCATCCTATTGCCGTTTTTATGTACTTTAATGTTGATAAAAAGACCCTCTACCTCTTTAAACAGTATTCGACATTGATGTTCAAGAATGAAAGGCAAACCAGCTGCGTCTAGAAGGTAAAAGAGATTTTGAAACTCATCTGAAATCAACCGGAGACCTTCCCGCACAAGTTCACTGCCGACACCGACTTTAGGTTTTCCTGAAGGAGCCATCGATCGAGAGGAGAACACAAAATGTGAGTTGGAACGGGAGAAGATCCGTCTGGGGACGAACTAGTAAATCGATTTTGCGAAAAGGGAAGATGAACCGTCGGCGCTTTTCGAGAAGGGGAAGAAATGACCTCGCGTGAACATTAATTCATTTCGAATGTCTATATATAGTTTGGTTCGATGTGACAATTAATTGAGTTTTAATTAATATCAAGATAATGAAATACGCGCGTACCTGACTCTTCATATTCTCGAAAATAGAAAATAGAATTTCGAAAAATATAATACATTTCTCGAGAGGTAAGTTGATTTCTCGAGAAATCCGAGAACTTTGCCGATCCACCTTTGAAAGTCCAGTTCTCGTGGGATAACCCATTTCTCGAGAAGTATTGTCAATTTTTCGAAAACTTTTACCTTCATCCATTCTCACCAAAGGCAAGTCATTTCTCGAGAGGTTTACTCATTTTTCGAGAAATCCATTGAAGACTTAGAAATTTTTCTACTTCTTTACCAATGACAAACCTGTGCTTCACTTAGAAATAAAACTTATGAAAATCCACTTATCTTCTTCTCTTCTCCTTGACTTGACCATTATTCCATGTTGAGCATTCCAAGTTCTGTCTTGAAGAAAGAGAACTTGGTCTCATCTAGCGGCTTCGTGAATATATCTGTAATTTATTTATCCGTAGGGACATAGCTTAAGTTGATATTCCCATTCTCCACATGCTCTCGGATGAAGTGATATCTTAACTCGATATGCTTTGTCCGGCTGTGCGAGACTGGATTGTTTGCTATAGCAATTGCACTGGAGAAGTCGCAAAACATCGGAATATTCTTTATCTTCATATTATAATCTTGAAGCTGATTTCTTATCCAAAGAAGTTGTGCGCAACAACTGCCTGCAGAAATATATTCTGACTCGGCTGTTGAGATTGCAACACAATTCTGCTTCTTGCTGCTCCAGGAAATAAGCCTTCTTCCGAGAAATTGGCATGTTCCGGAAGTGCTTTTCCCGTCGTCTCTACTGCCTGCAAAATCTGCATCTGAATAACCTATTAGCTCGCTATCATTACTTCTTGGGTACCATAAGCCAAGATTTGGTGTACCCTTAAGATATCTCAAAATTCGCTTTGCAGCAGTATAGTGAGATTCCTTAGAGTTCACTTGATATCTGGCACATACACATGTTGAAAACATTATATTAGGCCTACTAGCAGTAAGGTAGAGCAGAGAGCCAATTATGCTTCTGTACTTGGTTTCATCAAAAGGTTTCCCTTTCTCATCCTTGTCCAGAGACATAGCTGAGCTCATTGGAGCCCTCATAGAGGTTGCACTCTCCATTCCAAATTTCTTAATCAACTCCTTGGTGAATTTCGTCTGTGAGATGAAAATTCCATCTTCAGATTGTTTCACTTGAAGTCCTAAGAAATATTTCAGCTCACCCATACTGCTCATTTCAAACTTTCCTTGCATAAGTTTTGAAAACTTTTTGCAAATATTGTCGTCCGTAGAGCCAAAAATAATGTCATCGACATAGATTTGCACTAGCAAAATCTTGCCTTTTACTTCCCTAAGAAATAATGTTTTATCTATCTTTCCTCTTGTGAACTTGTTCTCAAGAAGAAAGTTAGACATCGTCTCATACCAAGCTCGAGGAGCTTGTTTCAATCCATACAAAGCTTTTTGCAGTAAGTAAACATAATTAGGATGTTCAGAATCTACAAAACCTGGAGGTTGTTCAACGTATACTTCTTCTTTTATGTTACCATTCAGAAAAGCTGACTTAACGTCCATTTGGTATACGGTGAATCCTTTGAATGTAGCAAAGGCTAAAAACATTCTGATCGCTTCGAGTCTTGCTACTGGAGCATAAGTTTGATCAAAGTCGATCCCTTCTTCCTGTCTGTAACCTTTTGCTACAAGTCTGGCTTTGTTCTTTATAATTGTTCCGTCTTCATCCAACTTGTTTCTGTAGACCCACTTTGTTCCAATAATATTTTTATCCTTGGGTTTTGGAACTAGTGTCCACACCTTGCAACGCTTGAATTGATTTAACTCTTCTTCCATTGCAATTATCCAGTGGGGGTCTTCATTTGCTTCTTGAAACCTCTTTGGTTCAACCTGTGAAAGAAAACTTAAATGCATGTTTTCGTTAGTAGTACCTCTTCTCGTTCTAACTCCGACTTGAGGATCTCCTATGATCTGATCAATAGGATGGTCCCTCATATGTCTGAACTCAAGATTCCTTGCATCAGTTTGGACATCTGGAGCATCTTCTGTTACTTGAATGTCTTCTTCCACTTGTACTGGTTCTTCATCAATATGATCTTCTTCTTCATTTGAGATTGGGGAAGAGATATTGACGAATGTTTGAGCATCAACTTTGACTGGCTCATCCAAGCTTATATCTTGTATCTTTGAACCTGCAACTTCAATAGAAGCACTAGAAGAGCTGCTATGTAGCATGCTCGTTTCATCAAATACAATATTTATTGACTCTTCTACAACCAGGGTTTTCTTATTAAATATTCTATATGCTCTACTATGGCTACTATAGCCTACAAAAATACCTTCAAAACTCTTTTCGCTAAACTTGGTTTTGTAATGCTTTCCATTATTAAGTACAAAGCATTTGCAACCAAAGATTCTAAAATAAGAAATGGTTGGTCTCTTGCCTTTTAGTAGTTCATAAGGAGTCTTTTCATGGATTTTGTTTATGAGTGCTCTGTTTTGCACGTGGCATGCAGTGTTGACTGCTTCAGCCCAAAGATATTCGGGTAGTGAAGTATCACTCAACATCGTTCTGCAAGACTCAATGAGTGTTCTATTCCTTCTCTCAGCTAACCCATTTTGTTGTGGAGTTCGAGGAGAGGAAAACTCATGAAAGATACCAAGACTTTCACAAAAATCTGTCATGACCCCAGATTCAAATTCTGTTCCATGGTCACTTCTGATTTTGACCACTGAACATTCAAATTCATTCTGGATTTGCTTGACAAACTTAGTGAAAATGTCAAATGTATCTGACTTGTGTTTTAGAAAGAATACCCATGCAAAACGTGAGTAATCATCTACAATAACTAACGTGTAAGACTTACCTCCTAAACTTCTAATTTGCAAAGGACCAAACAAGTCCATATGAAGTAGGTATAAACACCTAGTTGAATCTTTGCCAATTATGCTTTTAAAGGTAGCTCTTGTTTGCTTGCCTTTTACACAAGCATGATAAGGTCTATCTTTAATGCACTTAACATTTGGCGCATCACGCACTAAGTTTTGTGAAAATAATTTATTTATAATTTTGAAATTTATATGTGCTAATCTCTTATGTCATTGGTCAGCAAGAGATGCACTATCTTTTGTTAAAAGACACACTGGTGTAGAAGATGATAAACAAAGAAAATTTAAACAGAACATATTCCTACAACGAGTGTCTGATAAAATCGTTTCTAGATTATCACCCGATTTTATCAAACACTTATCTCTACGAAAATCAACTATGTATCCTTTATCACAAAATTGACTTATGCTTATCAGATTATGTTCTAATCCTTCCACATAAGCTACATCTGAAAAGGATACATTACCGTTAGAAATCATACCATAGCCTTTTGTTATTCCTCTGTCAGATCCGCCAAAAATGACTTTTGGACCGTTCTCAACTGGAATGAAATTTTGCAAAAGGCTTCTTGTTCCGGTCATATGCCGAGAACAACCACTGTCCAAATACCAGATAGGATTTTTGTTGGCCTTTGGACATACCTGCAAAAACAAATTATTTTGCCTTAGGAGCCCAAACAAATTTGGGTTCATGGTCCCTTGTTAGTTGAGCACCACGATGAACATTAACATTGCGAGCAGTCTTTCTTGCATTGGTAACTTGTGGTCTCCTGGAATCGGTGGGATTGAACCAACAATCTACGGCAAAGTGACCTATTTTGCCGCAACACCAACAGTTAAACCTGTTGTACCTTCTCTTTATATTCTCCTGCTTAACTCTTTGAACATTAGTTTTGGCAGGAACAATCCTTCTAGATGAGGATGCCTCATGAGTACAACATACACATAGTAGTGCTTTCTCTTTTGACTTGGGTGCAACAGTCTTTACTATTGGTGCTCTCATAGCACTCGGACCATGAACATAAGGACCATAATCTCTCAGATTTATTTCTTCATAAGGTGCTTTAAAAGCACTTTTACCGAGGTATTGAGGACGAGCCCACCCCTTATAGTCATTGACCGGCGCAAACTTAATTGGTCGTGTCAAGTGACCATAAGAACTTTCCATATCATAAGCATTTGTGGGAAAGAGAACTTTTTTAAATTCCACTTGTTCTAGTTGGGCTTTCCCTTTTTCTTCGATAGTAGCTTTCTTAGCATTCTTATTTTTCTTCTTGGCAGGGGTGCCCTTAGAAGAATTACTTGGCCCAGCCACATGACCTAAACCACTGCTACTTGCTTTAGCAGAGAAAGTATCAATGATTGGAAGAATGGTTTTCGGTTGTGAAAACTTTTCAACTAGCTTCTTCTCAGCGGCTAGCCGTTCTTCCAGAACTTTGATGGAGTTCTCTCTCTGATCAAGGAGCTCATCTGAGCTTTTGATATTGTCTTTCAAGACTTGGTTTTCCTCTTTGAAGGAAGAAAATTGTTCAACTTCCTTTCTCAAATTAGATTCCACTTCTTTGAGAGACATGATCTCCTTGGCTTGAATTTTGACTACCTTTCGGCATTTGTCAAAACTTTTAAGCATTTCAGTATATTGGGTCATGAGGTTCGAGTCATCATCTGAAGGATAATCCTTTTGTTCAGCTGAGGTATAATCAGAATCAGATAGGATTGTGTGAGAATTTACCTTCCCGGTATATGGAGGTTCTTCTTCTTCATCAGTCATAGCCATCAGCCCGAAGTAGGCTTCTTCTTCACTACTTGATTTCTCTGAGTCACTGTCGTTTAAAGTTTTGGTCTTTTTAGCGAATAGACTTCTTTCAGTCTTCTTTTTCCCGTGGGTAGATTTCTTTTCTTCTTTTCTTCCACCCTCTTTCTTTTTATAAGGGCATTCAACGATCATGCGCCCTGGCTTATTGCAACAATAGCAAACTATGTCAGAAGAAATATGTTTACTAGTTTTAGATTTATACCTGTCATGATTGCTAGAACTCTTTTTGTGACGATCACCATCACGACGAGAATGTCTATATTCAGAGGAAGACTTATTCTTCATGTGTCTTCTTTTGCTTAGCAGTTTCTTAAACTGACGAGAGATTAGAGAAAACTCCCCATCAGACATTTCAGAACTGGAGGAGCCGGCTTCAGATTCTTGTTCATCGTCAGATTCTTGTGCTCTAACTGGAGACAAGGCTCTGCTTTTTCTGGAACTCTCGGCCTTCATAGCCAAGGTCCTTTCCTTGCTAGAAATTCTATTCCCATCTTCTTCTGTTTTGCGAATGTTCATTTGCAGCTCATGGGATAATAGTTTCCCAAACATATTCTGAGGGTCTAGGTTTGGTAACTTTCCAAACTCCCTGACTTCCACTATCTTGCTATCCCAGTCTTTCGTTAGGGATCGCAGGAATTTGTCATTTAGTTCACCATTAGTAAATTCCCGACCATAATTCCTTAGGCCGTTTACTATTTTAAAGAATCTTTTATATGCATCGGCAATGCACTCCTTTTTATTCTGCTTGAAAGCCTCATACTCTTGATTTAGAAGAGATCTTTTGTCATCTCTTACTTCTTCAGTACCTTCCATAAGAACTATTAAGGAAGTCCACATTTCTTTGGCAGAATTACAGTGAATTAAGTTTTGCAACATCGAATTATCCACTGCACTGACAATTATATTCTTTGCATTTTTGTCCAAAGCGACGAGAGCTATCTCATCCTTGGTTAAATCCATCATCTTTTTCAGTACTCTTAAGGTTGGGTCAATAGTAAAAGCGGTCATAGGCATATGAGGTCCTTCTTCCACGACTTGGAAGATTCTTGGGTCTGCGGCTTCCATATAAAATCCGACTCTTTCTTTCCACATAGGAAAATTAGCCTTAATGCATATTGGCAATTTCAACGAAGACGATTCCTTGCACTTTTCCATGATTTGCTGGCAACTAGAATGGAAAGATCCTATTCAAGGTGTTAACCTTTCAAGAACAGCGACCCTCTGATACCAATTGTAATATCTAGTTGCTAACCAAAATCCCTAGAGGGGGGGTGAATAGGTGATTACTGCGTCTTTTGCGGAATTGAAAATCTTGAAAATAAAGAACACACAGAATGCAAATCACAATCTCAGACGACGCAAGAAATTTATAGTGGTTCCCCGTTCTTGGGTACTCCACTTGCCGGCCTCGCCAATCTAGCACCACATCTAGAAATGACTACTTCGCTATATCTCGGATCAAGAACGATCCTACAATTCTCAGAGTCAAAACTCCTACAACTCGGAGACAAATCTCCTACAAACTCAGAGAGAACCCTCTCTTACAACTCGGAGAACACCTCTCCTACAACTCGGAGAACAATCTCTCCTACAATCAAATGAAAAATTGAGAATGAAACAATACTTAACGAATCACGATCAGATCTGAATAACTTTATGGGAATCTTCTTCCTTCTTGAGATAGAAACGACTTTGGATTGATGTTGAAGAGGAAGAATCAAATCGACACAAATCTGATCTTCTAAGGTCCCGATCGATCCAATAGGAACCGAACGAATGAGGCAATGATCGATCGACCTTTTCCTTCCACTTGGAGACAAAAACAGAGAACAACAGATCGATCTCCAACAATGGCGATGTGCACGGCACTTGACGACGTTCTTGGATCAGATTAGGTTTTGGAGAAAGAATACGAACTCTGATCTTCTTTTTCGTTATGAACAAAAACTTATGTCCTTCTTAAGGAGTAAGCCTTATATAGATGAAGGCCTAAAAGAAAACGATTAACCTTAAACGAGGAAGGACGTCACGTCAATCAAACGGAAAATACTTGCCGTCAAAAGGAAACAACGATCACGAGAAATACAAGACTCAGATTTCTCGAGAGATGCAAGACTTCTCGAGAGAAGACTGCTTGATCTCGAAAAACAGCTTAGAAGAGAATTTCAGACTAAGAAAAGACTTCTCGAGAATCAAAGAACTTCTCGAGAAACAATAATGAACAACTCTTCGAGATAAAAGAACTAAGATCTCGGGAGAACTGACTTCTCGAGAGAGAACAAGAAACTTCTCGTGAACTCCTAAACAATTTCGAGAAAAAGTCTTTAGAGAAAAGCCTTTA
Source organism: Dactylorhiza incarnata (assembly GCA_033032865.1). Taxonomy (NCBI): domain Eukaryota; kingdom Viridiplantae; phylum Streptophyta; class Magnoliopsida; order Asparagales; family Orchidaceae; genus Dactylorhiza; species Dactylorhiza incarnata. The sequence continues at coordinate 1,462,614 of JAWHQI010000094.1, read as the reverse complement.
CTAGAAACTTTTCGAGATAACAAGGACTTCTCGAAAAACAAAAATACTTCTCGAGAGAAAGGATTTCTCGAAAGCTGCCGCTGAAACGAACTTCTCGAAAACAACTGAAAAGAAGCTTACTCGAAAGTTTAAGGGGACTTTTCGAGATAACACAGACTTCTCGAGAGATCAAAAGGACATCTCGAGAATTACCTTTACTTCTCGAAAAATTTACTTAGGAAAACTTTCTTTCTTTTTCTCTAAACCACTAGCTGCACTCCAAGCTTTGAGTCTCTAATGTCTTGATCATAAAGTGTATCCCAATTGAGAGATCACATATGAGTCAAACCCATACCCCACACAATGAGGAATTACATTGTATGAGACTGTGCTTATTGACCCATTGTGACCTGACATTTTTCTACACTTAACAAAATGAACCTGTAAGAACAATACTAGAGAAACATATCAAATACACAAACAATTCAATCTTGGTTCAAAGTTGACTTCCTACAAATCAAGGTTATTGTGGATACAATACCCAACACAATCCTTTATACATATATATAGATATTGTTTTTGATGCTCTTTCTACTTGTTTCTTTTAATCAGTAGTATATCTTTTTGTGTTTTATATTGATACAATTCATCTTGGTAAGTAGGGTTCTGACTTCTACAAATAGGGGGAGATTGTTGGGTATTGCATCCACAATAACCTTGATTTGTAGGAAGTCATCCTTGAACCAAGATTGAATTGCTTGTGTATTTGATATGCTTCTCTAGTATTGTTCTTGCAGGTTCATATTGCTAAGTGTAGACCAATGTCAGGTCACAATGGGTCAATAAGCACAGTCTCATACAATGTAATTCCTCATTGTGTGGGATATGGGGTTGACTCATGTGTGATCTCTCTATTGGGATACACTTCATGTTCAAGACAATTGAAGCTCAAGGCTTGGAGGTGCAGCTGATGTGCAAGAGAAAAGAAAGATTTTCTTAAGTATAATTTTTTTCGAGAACTTAAGATGTTTCTCGAGAAGTTCTTATGAGCTTTCGAGAAATCTTTGTGATTTTTCGAAAAGTCTTCTCAGCGGTCGAGAAGTCTTCTCAGCGGTCGAGTAAGCTTCTCAGCGGTTGTTCTCGAGAAGTTTATCTTAGTGGCAGTTCTCGAGAAGTCTTTCCTCTCGAGAAGTTAATCTTATCTCTCGAGAAGTCTATGTTTCTCTCGTAAAGCTTTCTTGTATTTCCAGTAAAGCTTTTCTCTTAGGGTGTTTTTCGAGAAGTCAAGGAGTTCGCGAGAAGTCTTTTGTTCTCTCGAGAAATCAGTTCTCCTGAGAACTCAGTTCTTTTATTTCAAAGAGTTCATCCCTATCATTTCTCGAGAAGTCCATTGTTTCTCGAGAAGTCCTTTCTAAGCCTTTGAGGTTCTCTTCCAAGCTATTTTTCGAGTTCAAGCAGTCATCTCTCGAGAAGTCTTGCATTTCTCAAAAAATTTGATTCTCGTGTTTCTCGCGATCTTTAATCCTTTTGACGTCAAGTCCTTTCCGTCTGTTTGACGTGACGCCCTTCTTTGTTTAAGGTTAATCCTTTTCATTAAGCCTTCATCTATAAAAGACTCTCTCTCTTAAGAAGGACAAAGAACATAACAATAAGAAGATCAGAGTTCTTAATTCTTCCACAACCTAATCCGATTCAAGAATATCGTAAAGTGTCGCGCTCATCGCCATCGTTGGAGACCGATCTAAAGTTCTGAGTTATCATCTCCAAGTGGAAGGAAAAGGTTCGATCGATCGTTGCTTCATCCGCTCTGTATCTATTGGATCGATCTGAATCTTAGAAGATCATATTTGAGTCATTTTGATTCTTCTTCTTCGACATCAAGTTTTAGCCGTTCCTATCTCAAGAAGGAAGAAGATCCCTAAGGATTTTTCAGATCTAATCGTGATTTGATAAGTATTGTATCATTCATTAATTACATTTGATTGTAGGAGAGGTTATTCTCCGGGTTGTAGGAGAGGTGTTCTCCGAGTTGTAAGTGAGGTATTCTCTGAGATTGTAGGAGATTTGTCTCCGAGTTGTAGGAGTTTTGTCTCCGAGATTGTAGGATCTTTCTTGATCCGAGATATAGTGAAGTAGTCATTTCTAGCTGTGGTGCTAGATTGGCGAGGCCGGCAAGTGGAGTACCCAAGAACGGGGAACCACTATAAATTTCTTACGTCGTCTGTGATTGTGATTTGCATTCTGTGTGTTCTTTATTATCAAGTTTCTTATTCCGCAAAAGATGCAATTATCACATATTCACCCCCCTCTAGGTGATTTAGGTCAGCAACTAGATATTACAACCACCATACTACATGGACTTAAATTGAAACCAATTATGAAAACTGAAACTTGGTCTAGTACTCCCAGGTCTGATCTTCCTCGACCTCTTCTGGTTGTCACTGTTGCTGCCTCAGACCCCTCGCCTCCCTCATTTCCAAGAACTCGGGGCAGGTGGACGTCGCGTGACCTTCCTCCTCGTGGAAGTCACAGTAGGGTAGCTCAACCATATCCCTTCTTCTTCCTCTTCTTTCTGCTTTTCTGGCTCTCCTCCTTCTTCCTCCCCCAATTGTCATGGTTTGCTGAGGTGGTGGAGAGGGTGCCTTCGGTCCCTGCCTCCACCCTTGGGGGTCGGGCCTCTCTCCCTGGAAGTTGTCCCCTCCTTGGTCACACTTCCCTCGAGGATCTTCCGCACCCCCTCCTTGCTGTCTTGCCTCCGACTCATTCAGCATGGCCAACCTTCTCGCGAACTCCGGGTTGGCCTCCTCCCCTTCAATTTCTTCTGCCGCCCTTTCCATCAATTCTTCGAAGGACAGGTGAGCCTTCCGCTTTAAGCTCATCTTGAAGAACCCCTCCCGCAGCCCCACTATGAAGGCGAGCTGAAGGGTGAACCCGGGCACTTCCTGGGTGAGTAGGACCTCTTCCTGGAACCTGTCAACATAACGAGCCAGCGACTCCCTTGGCTCTTGCTTGATCTTGAAGAGTGCTTCAACGTCCTTCTTCCTCTTCCTTGATGCCGAGAAGCGCGACAGGAAACCTCGACGCAAGTCTTCGAAGGCATAGATAGATCCCGCAGGGAGTTGGTGGAACCAATCCCTTGTCTTCTCCTTCAAAGTTGTCTCAAAGAGTCGGCACTTGAAAGCGTCTGACATGGTCCTAATGGAGACCATGTCCTCAAACCACTCCAGGTGTGGGACTGGTCATCCTTGCCGAAATAGTGAGACATCTCCGGCCCTCCGAACCCCTCTGGAACCGGGGCCGAGAGGATCAGCTCACAAAAAGGGCTTCTCTCGCTCGCCCCCTACGGGGCTGGGAGAATGGGTGTAAGATACCTCCCCACTCGCCACCTTGGGGCTGGGCGAGTGGGGGCCTGGCGCCTCCCCACTCGCCCCCTTGGGGCTGGGCGAGTGGGGGCCTGGTGCCTCCCCACTCGCCCCCTCCTAGGGGACTGGGTGAGTGGGGGCCGAATGCCTCCCTACTCCCCCCCACCGGTACCTCCTTCCTAGGCTGCTGGCCTGGAGGGCTCTCGCCCACCTGCTGGGATGGGACCTCCGGACCACTTCCACTCCTACCATCGCCTATCGCGGCAAAGGTTAGCTGCAAGGTCTGCAGGACCTCCAGCCTGAAACTTTCAAAAATCTCCAGCGTCACTCCAGCCACCGGGGGTTGCAAGTGGCCTGGGTCGGATCAAGTCCAAGGGAGAACTCTAGGCTAGAGGCTAAGGAACTAGGAACAAGTCCAAGGGCTTAGCGAGGAGGTCCCACCACACACCCAGAAGATCTTAGAGCGCTTCCCCTCCCAAGCCAATGCTAAGCTTGGGCACCCTTGGAGGCTCTCTCCACCCAACAAAGGAACTCAGGGGGAGAGAAGGCCAAAAGAGAGAGACCTCTAGAGAGATGTGCCTCCAAAGTGTGCCCCCTTGGGCTTATTTATAGATTTTGGAACTTGGCCTGCAAATAGACACAATCTCCCCTATGAGATTACCAAAATACCCTCGAAATTGTCCTGCGGATAGCCAAATCCCGTTGTTCTGAGGCGCTAAACGTAGACCATTCTGCTTACTGGAGCTAGGGCGAGAGGGGGGATGGTCTCCCCTCCTCCTCTCACCCCCCTTTGCTGGGGGCGGGGGCGAGAAGAGCTCGCCCCCTGCTTGGGGCGGGGGCGAAAGGAGCTCGCCCCCCTGCTTGGGGCGGGGGCGAGAGGAGCTCGCCCCCCCTGCTTGGGGCGGGGGCGAGAGGAGCTCGCCCCCCTGTTTGGGGCGGGGGCGAGAGGAGCTCGCCCCCCTGCTTGGGGCGGGGGTGAGAGGAGCTCGCCCCCCTGCTTGGGGCGGGGGTGAGAGGAGCTCGCCCCCTTGCTTGGGGCTGGGGCGAGAGGAGCTCGCCCCCCCCCCCCCTGCTGGAGATCTCGCCCCCTTACTGGGGGCTGGGGGCGAGAGGAGCTCGCCCCCCTGCTTGGGGGCGGGGGCGAGAGGAGCTCGCCCGCCCCCTGCTGGAGATCTCGCCCGCCCCCTGCTGGAGATCTCGCCCCCTTGCTGGGGGGGAGAGGAGCTCGCCCCCCTGCTTGGGGGCGGGGGCGAGAGGAGCTCGCCCCCCCCCCCCCCCCCACCCCCCCTGCTGGAGATCTGCCCCCCTTGCTGGGGGCGGGGCGAGAGGAGCTCGCCCCTCCTCCCCCCCCCCCTGCTGGAGATCTCGCCCCCCTTGCTGGTGGCGGGCGGGGGGGGGGGGGGGGGGGGGGGAGCTCGCCCCCCTTCTTGGGGCGGGGGCGAGAGGAGATCGCCCCCCTGCTTCAGGCGGGGGCGAGAGGAGCTCGCCCCCCCCCCCCCCCCCCCCCCCATGCTGGAGATCTCTCCCCCCTTGCTGGGGGAGGGGGCGAGAGGAGTTTGCTCCCCTGCTTGGGGCGGGGGCAAGAGGAGCTCGCTCCCCTGCTTGGGGCGGGGGCGAGAGGAGCTCGCCCCCCCTTCTTGGGGCGGGGGCGAGAGGAGCTCGCCCCCCTGCTTGGGGCGGGGGCGAGAGGAGCTCACCCCCTTGCTTGGGGCTGGGGCGAGAGGAGCTCGCCCCCCTGCTGGAGATCTCGCCCCCCTTGCTGGGGGCGGGGGCGAGAGGAGCTCGCCCCCCTGCTGGAGATCTCTCTCCCCTTGCTGGGGGCGGGGGGGGGGGGGGGGGGGGGGGTGAGCGAGAGGAGCTCATCCCCCTGCTTGGGGGCGGGGGCGAGAGGAGCTCGCCCCCCATGCTGGAGATCTCGCCCCCCTTGCTGGGGGCGGGGGGCGAGAGGAGCTCGCCCCCCTGCTTGGGGGCGGGGGCGAGAGGAGCTCTCCCCCCTGCTGGAGATCTCACCCCCCTTGCTGGGGGTGGGGGGGGGGGGGGTGCGAGAGGAGCTCGCCCCCCCCCCCCCCCCTGCTGGAGATCTCGCCCCCCTTGCTGGGGGGGCGAGAGGAGCTTGCCCCCTGCTTGGGGCGGGGGCGAGAGGAGATCGCCCCCTGCTTGGGGCGGGGGCGAGAGGAGCTTTCCCCCCTGCTGGAGATCTCGCCCCCCTTGCTGGGGGCGGGGGGCGAGAGGAGCTCGCCCCCCAGCTTAGGGGCGGGGGCGAGAGGAGCTCCCCCCTGCTGGAGATCTCACCCCCTTGCTGGGGGCGGGGGGGAGGGGGGGGGGGCGAGAGGAGTTCGCCCACCTTCTTGGGGGCGGGGGCGGGGGGCGAGAGGAGCTCGCCCCCCTGCTTTGGGGCGGGGGCGAGAGGAGCTCGCCCCCTCTTGCTGGGAGCGGGGCGAGAGGAACTCGCCCCCTCCTTGCTCTCCTTCTATACTAGTTGGGCGAGCGGGAGGTCTCTACCTCCACCGCTCACACACCTCTCTCCCTGCCCTGGAACATATTATTAAAAAAAAGATGTTCTAAAAGACCTCTTGGGTCTCGGGTGTAACATCTCATTTCCAACTAGACCCCCTAACTCCAATTTAGGGTGAGACAAGTGGTGAGTGTGGTGAGTTTGAGCTAGATTGCAGCTTTAGGACACATAGGGTTAGGTGAACTCCCATGTGGTCTACTATAAGGCTCAAGTCAACCTAGGTCAAACTAGCATCAACATGAACTCACACTTGCAAATTGACTCCTCCAATAGATGATAAACACTCCAAGGAATGCTATAGACCCAAAAGCTCCATCATGGGGTCACCAATTGACCCAATTTGACTAAAGTCAAACTTGGGTCAACATAGGTCAAATCCTCCCCAATAAGTTCAATTGAACCCCAAAGCATGAAATTGACTTCTCCCCTAGTCTTATAACATCATGGGGGACCTAATTGACCCAAAAGCCCCATTATGGGGTCAATAATTTGACCAATTTGACCAAAGTCAACATTTCCCCAATTTTGGTCAAAATCACACCTTTGGGTCAAATTGGCTCACTTAGGTCTTCACCATGACTCAACCAACCTTGGGTGGTGTCACTGGACTCAATGTCAACACATTGGACCAGTCAACACACACAATTGACCAAGTCAACCGAAAAGTCAACATAGGGTCAACTTTGCCTAAATTGGGCTTAATTGGAATTAATCCAAATTCCAATGGATTAAGGCCCTCACCTAAAGCCCACTCTGAAGCCAATAGGTCTAATGACCAGCATTGCCCCTTAAATCCATCATGCAAAGACATGCATGGGGGAAAAAGTGGAATTTTTCCCCTCCTTCATTAAGGACAAAGAGGATTTTGAGGAGAGCTTGCCATGTGGCCCTCCTCTCCCCTGCCCAAGACCAAATTTGAACTCCTCACATGAATGCCAGCCGAAATTGGGCTGAAGGTGTGCCACTTGGTGGCTGGGAGGAGCATCCAAGGCATGACCAAAAATGCCAAAGTTCAAAACCACCTCTACAGCTCATATCCGCCCAAACGAACCCTCCCATCAGCTTCAGAGCAACAAGAGTAGTTGAGCTAGAGCTTTACAGTGAGGCAAACGGTGGAGAATCGGGTTTTTGAGGAGGATCGCCGGAGCTCGCCACCACTAATGGCTGCTAACAAAATAACCACCCCCGACCCCAATTGAGCCCACCATCACCTTCAGAACCTTGAGAGCAGCTGAAATCCACTACTGGAGTGGAGCTTTTGATCCAGAAATGGGGTTTTGAGCAATCTCGTCGCCGACAGCTACTAGCATGTCAGCCCACCGGATAACTCACCTCCATGCTCGCCTGAGGTACGATTTCTCCCCCTCTCCCTCTGTGCTAGTATCTAGGTCCATTTAGGAGAGAAATCGGGCTCAATTGAGCCCGATCCCATGTGAGATTGAGGGAGAAAGTCCGAGCTTTTCTTCTTGCTCGGGATCGCCGGAGAGGCCATCTCCGGTGGCCGTGTCGCCGCCTAGCGTTAGCCACCACCTCAACGGAGGTGGTGGAGGCGGTGGCCGGCGGTGGTGGGCCGTGGATGGCCGGGAAAAGCCGATGAAAGATGGTCCAGGCGGGAGAAATCGCGGCCGTTGTCTATCGGGGATGATGAAGGGGCGCCGTCGATCCCTGCGTCAAGATTCGTGCGAGCTTATATATATATATATTAATTCCTGATTTAATGTGTATTTCCTGTCTTTTATTGTGCATGGTTTTGTTTAATTATTTAGAGGCCTTTAGAGGTCTTAATTTGAAAAGTTCCCAGAGACAACTCCTGTAGATCTGAGTGTCTACTTTCAAATGAAAGTGGAATCAGGCCATTTGGTTAAATATAGGGCCCAAAGCACTCATTATAGTGAGGTTGGTCAAAACAAAAATCAGAACTTTGAATGTGTATAACTTTTTAGTACCAAGTCTGATGGACATGAGATTTTGGTCATGCATGCATGTGCCTCATACCTAGCTTAGGTTTAAATATCAGATTTTTTGGAGATAATTTTTCTATAGTTTTGTTCAAAAATTAGAAAATCAAATAAATAAAATATTTGGAGTTTTAAACCTCCTAATGACCTCATATTTTGGTGAGGGCTTCTTTAGGTTATGTATGGGATCTGGTTAAAATTTCATCACATGTGCATGAGTATATTTCTTTGAACTTCAAAATGAAGTTTGGGTCTTAAGAGGAAAAAATTGAGGTGCTAATAGTCAATTTGGGCTTTTGAGCTTTTTGATGGAATTGAAGGTGGGAATCACCTTGCATGCCTCTAAAACCTTGGGGTTAGTGTATGTCATGAGGATATACATCATTGACATAAGTTTCATGATTATTGGAAGTTATTTTCCTAAAGTTTTTAATTAAATGAAAATTGTCACACTTTTAAATTAATGAAATAATTTGAATCATAAACTTAGGGATAAATCCAAAACTCTGGGAAATGGATCTTTGACTGGAATGGCACATTTAGGAATTTTGTTGGAATTTTTGGACCTCATTTATTTCTCTGAATTTGATTTATTTGGTTAGGTCAATTTATTCAAATATGACATTTAGGTCTCATATGCATTTGGAGAATTATGAAATTATTCTAGTAGGTTTCCTTGGTGATTCTATAGCTCTGTAAATTTTATTATAATTTTTAGATGAATTTTTGTGGTAATTATCAATTTATTGAGGAAAAAGCCCCTTTTGTTATTAATTAATTTATTGGGGTCAAATAATTTGTAAAATTCTAAATCTCTGGATTTAGTGTTGTTAGATGATTATTATACTAGGATAATATTCGCAGAATTTATAGAGACATATTTATGGTAGTTGTAGTGTAATCCCTATTTGCACCCCATTTATGTTAAATAGAAATTATGGTCAAAATTTCCTGTTAAAAATGTGAAACTTAGGATTTGGTGTTCTTAGACCATTATTATGCTATGATAATTTTCCCAGAATTTATTGAAGTCTTAACATAGCACTTGTAGTGTAAACCCTTATACGCACACCAAATGTAACAAATGATAATTAAGGGTAAATACTCCTTGGAATAATATGAAACTTAGGAATTGCTGTTGTTAAGTCAATAACATACTTCTGTGATTTATTCAAATTTTATTGAGACCTGTAGGTGGTGGTTGTAGTGTAAACTCTTATTGGCACACCACTTGTATTAAATGAATATTGTGGATAAATATTACCTGGAATATTATGAAACCTTGTATTTGGTGTTTTTAGATGATTAGTATGCTAGGTTAATTTTCTCAGAATGTTTGGAATTCATATTTTAGTACTTGGTGTGTAAAGTCACATCTTCATCTTTTTCATGATAAATATAAATTATGATTATAAATTTGCTGGAAAAATATGATCTCCTGGAAATAGTGTTTTTATGTTAATATAAAGCTACTGTAATTTTTCCAGATTTTTAGAAAGTCTAATTTCAGTACTTGTAGTGTAGAGCCATGTTTTCTCTCCTTTAAAGATAAATAGAAATTGTGGGTTTAAAATGTTTGGAAAAATATGATCTTCTGGAAATAGTGATTTTATGTTCATATGAAGCTACAGTAATTTTTCCAGAATTTTAGAAGGTCAAAATCTTGCACTTGATGTGTAAGATTATTTTTCCATTCATTCCTTGAAAATTAGGGATTATGGTTATTTAATTGCTGGAAAAATATGAAATATTGGAAATCTTTTTTATCATGTCACATTTCATCCCTGGAAGGATATTTAACAAGTTTGAATTCACTAGCATGATACCTCCTTCACATTTTAGATTCAGATTAGTAATTAATGAATTTTTAAAGAGGGCAAAAAGTATATGAAACATGCTTGGATTTTGATCATCCCTTATTTTATCCACTACGAACCTATGATAAAAATTAGAAGCCATTTGGAAGTAATCTGACCAAGGTTCCATCATAGGAATCTAAGTAGTTATATGTCGTGGTCTGCGGATAGTGAAAACTCATTATGATGAATAGGTCAATATAATCACAAGGAAATCGGTGAGAATTTGATTATAACAAGAGATGAGTATAGACCACTTAGAGGACTAGAAGTTATTAAAGTTGAATCCAAAAGAACGATTGCTTAGGAGCGGGATGAAACGTAAGGCGTGAAAACACTTAAGATATAAAGAGTATTGAGAGGGTGGAAGGTTAGGTCTGGGTAGTCACCAAGAATATTGATTGTCCTGGAAAGGGGTTGGGCATCATTCCATCACATACCCTAGTACCTTGCGAACCCTTCACCGGGTAGCCCTCGGGAAGTCTAGGATCCACCCTAAACTTCCAAGTATAATAATAACTAAACAAGGGTAGTCTAAATAGGAGGTTTAATTTAAGTGGAATGATAATAGGGTAATTTTATGGGTAGATATCAATAATACTAAGTGTCTTGGGAAAGGGAAGTTTGGGGTGTCATCCCATTATAGTTCCTAGTACCGTAGCGAGCCCTTTACAGGGTAATCCTCGGGAATCCAAGATTAAACGTAAACCGTAGGGATAAGATGTTGTACAAGAATAATTTAATAACACACTCACCCACACCCCGTGGTTACGGGAGCTTAGTCGGTTTGGTGCTACGAGCAGTAAGCTCCGTGTTTGTAAGAGCGGATTGATAAGTCAGGTGAGCTTGTGACTCGGTAGTGTACGTTGGTACGGACGGGTTGGTCCGGTGAGCCGGTGGCTCGGAAGGTTATTAATGACGGGCAGGTTAGCCCCGGGGAGCTTATGGCTCGGAGGTAGATAATAGAGCATGTTGCATATGCACGAAGGTGGTGGGTCTTCGGTATTGGACGATCGTTCACACCGACGTCAATACGTTGACTCGGCAAGTGTGGTAATTACACTTAGCCATGAAAGTCTGGCGGTCCAGTCAGCAAGAGTACGCAGACGCTCCGCGGTTTTGTGTTGAGGCATACGATAGGTCTAGGTTAGGTAGTATGAATACCAACCTAGAGGTGGGCGAGGCCCAACCCACCGCTTCCGTTTGCCACTACGGGAGTATCCTGGGAGTCTTGCTAGCTCCAAAAAGGGAGAACTAAAGGTTTATGCGCATAGAGTAGTAGTGAGTGAGTTGCACTTGTATGAACATAGCATAACAGCATACCTTGCATGTCATAGCATGAACATTGCATTTCAACCCCCCTACCCCTAACGTATAAATTGGTATGGGACTTTTTATACGATAGGCCCTGCTAAACGACCCCTTGGTCTATATGTTTATATGGGCATTCCTATAAATCAATGGTTACTTTTAAATTACTTTACTTGCGTCGCACTGCTTCTCTATATTACTTTACTGCACTTATTACTGTTTAGTTGCTTATACTGCTAGAATAGAAATTATATGGATATACTCTTGATAGCGTAGAATATTTGTCACCTGCTTTTGTTTACTCCACCTTGTTGTCCCCCGCTTCTTCCTCCCGCTCGGTGCCTAGGAGTCGCAGGGGGAGGCGGGGACAAAATCGGCTTAGTCTTTATGACTAACGGTCGGTTGTGACCGTAGGTGTACGGAGAGCTGGAGCACCAGCATGACCGGTCAAGACATGATGGCAGGATCTGAGGAGCAGAAGCCATGCAGTACTCCTACCACAAGACAGGTGTTTGAAGATTTGAGAGTTGTTAGCTTCCGCTTAGATGTAGAGTGAGAGAGTGAGATTTTGTTCTACTTCGGACATGTACCGGGCATAAACCCTCTTTCTCTTTCTTATGTTGTACTCATTGATGGACAGTTTACATTTGGATATTTATATATTTTGTTGTATAAATGTGTGATTGTGGACTTGGTTCTGTTTATTTTCCTTCTTAACTCTTGTTGGTCTGTCGATCGTTCTTGCCGGCAGGATCGGCGTCTTGCGGAGGTAGCTAACTCGGGTGTTAGTGTCACCGTAAGGCGGCGGTTCTGGGCATAAGATCTGGAAGCTCTCCAGGTGCGGGAGAGGGATCTTACAACTGGTATCAGAGCACAACGATCCAATGAGAAAGAAGTCCACAAACCCTGGGACACCCCCGCTCGAGTTAGTTTGAGGACAAACTAGCAGCGGAAGCAGTGGTGTGCCCATGTGTAAAAATCACACAAATTAGTACATTAATCAATGAGTTAGGCCAACCCAACTAGGACATCTTTCTAGTTTGACGCGCCAAGATGATTTTATAGCGTACACTAATCCAAACCAACCTCAGGCATAGACGGATTAAGGTGTTATGACCCCCAAAGTGACTAAAGAAAGAGTCTATTGAGAAAATAGTTACCTAAAGCTTAAAACTCTGACGTCCTTAATTCTAATATCAAGTGATATCATCACTCCCTACCCAATGAGAAGGACCGCCTCAAGAGATTCTGTGCACGAACACCATTAGTGGACAGTAGGAGAATCGTAAACTTAATCTTCAAACAAACAACTGGGTTACACCGAAATGATCATCGTGACAAACACCGGAGGTCGGATAAGGATCCGAGTTCAGAAAAGGCCCATCTGTGGTTTGCCCATAGATTAATCTTGAAAAGTCGGTTGTGATAATTAGTAACCTTGATGGCCTAAAGTATGTGAAATGTCAATAGGCCTCAGGATGGAACTCTAGGTCTAGAGTTGTATGCCCTAAGGAGTGAGTGAATACCTAGGACAATAGATCATAATGATATCAGGAACTTAGCCCGAAATGTATGGGGGCTAATCCCTTTTGTTTATTGGGGCTAGTTTGATACCAACTCGAGTTTCCTAGACCTTATTTTTTTGGAAATGTTCGTCAAAAACATAAGCAATCTTGAAGTATTCAAACTTTACTCGACTTAAGAAGAGATTTTGAAGTATGCCTCATGACCAACCCTTCCTAAAGGTCGAGACCCTTGAAGAATTCCTTCATCCTAAGAAATATGAATTATTGATATTATGACGAGGCTGTTAGGAATACACAATCAGAATAAGAGCATAGAGCCTTCCAAGAATGGTTATTCGCCACCCTTAACGCTCTAAGGTTATGCAGACAAGTAAACAAAGAAAATAGTAAATGAAGTCTTTGAAGTTTTAGATCAGGTCTCTTAGAAACATCCTTGCATGCGACTCTTGAGAACAAGGAAAATAGTATAAGACTTGAGAGAATCTCCAAATTCCGAGCATGATGTCATAGATAGCTACTTAGTACGCAACCTAAGGACTGATTGTGCCTTCCCTAGCACAAGACATGGTATAAATCACTTGCAAATCCTCAAGAGAATTGTGAAATTACTTTTAAAAGACCTAAGCCCGAGGCAACACTGATTGTAGAAAGAGTTTTGCACTCAGTTAAGGTGGGGTGATAATTATTGCCTCAACAGTATATTCATAGACCCTCTACCATCTCAACTCAATTGTCGTAACGCACGATTAGTGAACTTAACATCGATTAAGGATTTGACTAATAAACTCTTGAAAAGCGCAAGAGAGAACCGACATGAATTACGGATTTAGCGCAGGTTTGAGTCGGATATGGACCAGATAAGAATGGAACGAACAACAGGCTCTCGTGATCTTAAGAAGTAAACAAATGTAATTAACCTCATGCGAAGTGCAGTGCCTTAGATTTACCTCCCCAATTCGGAGACGATGATTCGGTTATATTTGGGGCAAACAGTACAGATATCGTTGTATGACCAAATACCTAAATTTTGTCAATGGTTAGAATCCTAGGAGGTTCAAGCTAACTTCTTGGGACAAACAAACCACCTTATGAGCTATGTGGATGGGAACCAGGCCCCTGCAAGTTAGAGTTATAGCACGGACTTTTGTATTTTAGGGAATTCGAAGGCGACACACATTTGGCTTACTCAACAAAGCCAAACCTTTTAATGTGAAAAGTTCATTATATTGGAAACTTGTAGATTGAATTAAGTAGAGTCATTGCAGATTTCATACTAAAAGACATATAAGGACTTCGGGATGTTGAACGACCAAGATTAAATTGTTGTGACATGATATCAAGGGTATAATAACCCAGAGAATTAGAAATTGACGAACAATATATCGAAGGCATGTACATCATGTATGATTCTTCACCCGGATAGCATCAAGGACCGGATCACATATATTAAAAGTCAACATAATCACCATTAAGATTATTTGACACAATGAGGAACAGAGTTTTAATGTCAAGAGCATATACGATGAAATTAAATGAAAACTAATGAGAATTGGAGTTTATATAAATTATCACACAGACCTTAAAAGAGCATTTTTTTAGGTCAAAACATTATGAAAAGACATAAGCTATGGGACTCGCTTAACAGGGTGAGATTTTACTCTATAGATTCTTTGTGGGACTTTTGATGAAAATATAGTTCATTAATCATTAATTATTCAATTATCCCGTTTTGCTTCATCCCACAATCAAGTAAGCTAATGAACTTAAAGCTGCGTGGACTGGATATTTGGAGTTATAACTTAGAATATTCATACCTGGAATAATTGATACTAGGAATATTCTAGAAATCTGGACACAACTTTGGGATAATATTATACACCTCAGGTAATTTTCCTGGAATTTATATCCATATATATGGTACTTCCTTCACAATGTAGTGTTTGAGGTTATAACTTAGGAAACTCAGATCGTGAATTATTGATACAGAATAGCTATGTAAACTTGTGCATGAACTTTTGATAACAATATGAACTTCTGAAAATTTTGATGGAACTTATGGTTACACATTTTGATACTTCCTTCACGAAGTAGAATTTGAACGCATAATTGGAAGAATTCATACGATGAATTATTGTTGATGGATTGTTATAGAATTTTGTATATAGACCTTTCTTTTATATCAATGGGAAGATCTTGGAATATTGTTGGAATTAATTACTGAGAAGACATCGTACTGACTTCACAAGTGCAACCTTGGAATATATTTGAAGAATGGATAGGTTGAGATATTGATGATAAGATAATATAACAATTATCAGATAGTCTTGTGAAAACCTTGAGACTTCTCATCTTCATGAGCCTGGAACCCCGTGGACCCGAACTTAAATTTTGAGGACGAAATTATTCTTTTGTTTATTGGGAATTGTAACATCCCATTTCCTACTAGACCCCCTAACTCAAATTTAGGGTGAGACAAGTGGTGAGTGTGGTGAGTTTGAGCTAGATTGCAGCTTTAGGACACATAGGGTTAGGTGAACTCACATGTGGTCTACTATAAGGCTCAAGTCAACCTAGGTCAAACTAGCATCAACATGAACTCACACTTGCAAATTGACTCCTCCAATAGATGATAAACACTCCAAAGAATGCTATAGACCCAAAAGCCCCATCATGGGGTCACCAATTGACCCAATTTGACCAAAGTCAAACTTGGGTCAACATAGGTCAAATCCTCCCCAATAAGTTCAATTGAACCCCAAAGCATGAAATTGACTTCACCCCTAGTATTAGAACATCATGGGGGACATAATTGACCCAAAAGCCGCATCATGGGGTCAACAATTTGACCAATTTGACCAAAGTCAACATTTCCCCAATTTTGGTCAAAATCACACCTTTGGGTCAAATTGGTTCACTTAGGTCTTCACCATGACTCAACCAACCTTGGGTGGTGTCACTGGACTCAATGTCAACACATTGGACCAGTCAACACACCTAATTGACCAAGTCAACCCAAAAGTCAACATAGGGTCAACTTTGCCTAAATTGGGCTTAATTGGAATTAATCCAAATTCCAATGGATTAAGGCCCTCACCCAAAGCCCACTATGAAGCCCATAGGTCTAATGACCAGCATTGCCCCTTAAATCCATCATGCAAAGACATGCATGGGGGCAAAAGTGGAATTTTTCCCCTCCTCCATTAAGGACAAAGAGGATTTTGAGGAGAGCTTGCCATGTGCCCTCCTCTCCCCTGCCCAAGACCAAATTTGAACTCCTCACATGAATGCAAGCCGAAATTGGGCTGAAGGTGTGCCACTTGGTGGCTGGGAGGAGCATCCAAGGCATGGCCGAAAATGCCAAAGTTCAAAACCACCTCTGCAGCTCATATCAACCCAAACGAACCCTCCCATCAGCTTCAGAGCATCAAGAGGAGTTGAGCTAGAGCTTTACAGTGAGGCAAACGGTGGAGAATCGGGTTTTTGAGGAGGATCACCGGAGCTCGCCACCACTAATGGCTGCTAACAAAACAGCCACCCCCGACCCCAATTGAGCCCACCATCACCTTCAGAACCTTGAGAGCAGCTAAAATCCACTACTGGAGTGGAGCTTTTGATCCAGAAATGGGGTTTTGAGCAATCTTGCCGCCGACAGCTACTAGCATGTCAGCCCGCCGGATAACTCACCTCCAAGCTCGCCTGAGGTACGATTTCTCCCCCCTCTCCCTCTGTGCTAGTATCTAGGTCCATTTAGGAGAGAAATCGGGCTCAATTGAGCCCGATCCCAGGTGAGATTGAGGGAGAAAGTCCGAGCTTTTCTTCTTGCTCGGGATCGCCGGAGATGCCATCTCCGGTGGCCGTGTCGCCGCCTGGCGTTAGCCACAACCTCAATGGAGGTGGTGGAGGCGGTGGCCGGCGATGGTGGGCCGTGGATGGCTGGGAAAAACCGATGAAAGATGGTCCAGGCGGGAGAAATCGCGGTCGTTGGCTATCGGGGACGATGAAGGGGCGCCGTCGATCCCTGCGTCAAGATTCGTGCGAGCTTATATATATTAATTCCTGATTTAATGTGTATTTCCTGTCTTTTATTGTGCATGGTTTTGTTTAATTATTTAGAGGCCTTAATTTGAAAGGTGCCCAGAGACAACTCCTGTAGATCTGAGTGTCTACTTTAAAATGAAAGTGGAATCAGGCCATTTGGTTAAATATAGGGCCCACAACACTCATTCTAGTGAGGCTGGTCAAAACAAAAATCAGAACTTTGAATGTGTATAACTTTTTAGTACCAAGTCTGATGGACTTGAGATTTTGTCCATGCATGCATGTGCCTCATACCTAGCTTAGGTTTAAATATCAGATTTTTTGGAGATAATATTTCTATAGTTTTGTTCAAAACTTAGAAAATCAAATAAATAAAATATTTGGAGTCTTATAACTCCTAATGACCTCATATTTTGGCGAGGGCTTCTTTAGGTTATGTATGGGATCTGGTTAAAATTTCATCACATGTGCATGAGTATATTTCTCTGAACTTCAAAATGAAGTTTGGGTCTTAAGAGGAAAAAATTGGGGTGCTAATAGTCAATTTGGGCTTTTGAGCTTTTTGATGGAATTGAAGGTGGGAATCACCTTGCATGCCTCTGAAACCTTGGGGTTAATGTATGTCATGAGGATATACATCATTGACATAAGTTTCATGATTATTGGAAGTTATTTTCCTAAAGTTTATAATTAAATGAAAATTGTCACACTTTTAAATTAATGAAATAATTTGAATCATAAACTTAGGGATAAATCCAAAACTCTAGGAAATGGATCTTTGACTGGAAAGGCACATTTGGGAATTTTGTTGGAATTTTTGGACCTCATTTATTTCTCTGAATTTGATTTATTTGGTTAGGTCAATTTATTCAAATATGACATTTAGGTCTCATATGCTTTTGGAGAATTATGAAATTATTCTAGTAGGTTTCCTTGGTGATTCTATAGCTCTGTAAATTTAATTATAATTTTTAGATGAATTTTTGTGGTAATTATCAATTTATTGAGGAAAACCCCTTTTGTTATTAATTAATTTTATGGGGTAAAATAGTTTGTAAAATTCTGAATCTCTGGATTTAGTGTTTTTAGATGATTATTATACTAGGATAATTTTCTCAGAATTTATAGAGACATATTAATGGTAGTTGTAGTATAAATCCCTATTTGCACCCCATTTATGTTAAATAGAAATTATGGTCAAAAATTCCTGTTAAAAATGTGAAACTTAGGATTTGGTGTTCTTAGACCATTATTATGCCATGATAATTTTCCAAGAATTTATTGAAGTTTTAGCATAGCACTTGTAGTGTAAACCCTTATACGCACACCAAATGTAACAAATAATAATTAAGGGTAAATACTCCTTGTAATAATATGAAACTTAGGCATTGCTGTTTTTAGGTCAATAACATACTTCTGTGATTTATTCAGATTTTATTGAGACCTGTGGGTGGTGGTTGTAGTGTAAACTCTTATTGGCACACCACTTGTATTAAATGAATATTGTGGATAAATATTATCTGGAATATTATGAAACCTTGTATTTGGTGTTTTTAGATGATTAGTATGCTAGGTTAATTTTCTTAGAATTTTTGGAATTCATATTTTAGTACTTGGTGTGTAAAGTCACATCTTCATCTTTTTCGTGATAAATATAAATTATGATTATAAATTTTCTGGAAAAATATGATCTTCTAGAAATAGTGTTTTTATGTCAATATGAAGCTACTGTAATTTTTCCAGATTTTTAGAAAGTCTAATTTCAGTACTTGTAGTGTAGAGCCATGTTTTCTCTCCTTTAAAGATAAATAGAAATTGTGGGTTTAAAATGTTTGTAAAAATATGATCTTCTGGAAATAGGAATTTTATGTTTATATGAAGCTACTGTAATTTTTCCAGAATTTTAGGAGGTCAAAATCTTGCACTTGATGTGTAAAATTATTTTTCCATTCATTCATTGAAAATTAGGGATTATGGTTATTTAATTGCTGGAAAAATATGAAATATTGGAAATCTTTTTATCATGTCACATTTCATCCCTGGAAGGATATTTAACAAGTTTGAATTCACTAGCATGATACCTCCTTCACATTTTAGATTCAGATTAGTAATTAATGAATTTTTAAAAAGGGCAAAAATTATATGAAACATGCTTGGATTTTGATCATCCCTTATTTTATCCACTACGAACCTATGATAAAAATTAGAAGCCATTTGGAAGTAATCTGACCAAGGTTCCATCTTAGGAATCTAAGTAGTTATATGTCGTGGTCTGCGGATAGTGAAAACTCATTATGATGAATAGGTCAATATAATCACAAGGAAATCAGTGAGAATTTGATTATAACAATAGATGAGTATAGACCACTTAGAGGACTAGAAGTTATTAAAGTTGAATCCAAAAGAACGATTACTTAGGAGCGGGATGAAACGTAAGGCGTGAAAACACTTAAGATATAAAGAGTATTGAGAGCGTGGAAGGTTAGGTCTGGGTAGTCACCAAGAATATTGATTGTCCTGGAAAGGGGTTGGGCATCATCCCATCACATACCCTAGTACCTTGCGAACCCTTCACCGGGTAGCCCTCGGGAAGTCCAGGATCCACCCTAAACTTCCAAGTATAATAATAACTAAACAAGGGTAGTCTAAATAGGAGGTTTAATTTAAGTGGAATGATAAGAGGGTAATTTTATGGGTAGATATCAATAATACTAAGTGTCTTGGGAAAGGGAACTTTGGGGTGTCATCCCATTATAGTTCCTAGTACCGTAGCGAGCCCTTTACAGGGTAATCCTCGGAAATCCATGATTAAACGTAAACCGTAGGGATAAGATGTTGTACAAGAATAATTTAATAACACACTCACCCACACCCCGTGGTTACGGGAGCTTAGTCGGTTTGGTGCTACGAGCAGTAAGCTCCGTGTTTGTAAGAGAGGATTGATAAGCCAGGTGAGCTTGTGACTCGGTAGTGTATGTTGGTACGGACGGGTTGGTCCGGTGAGCCGGTGGCTCGGAAGGTTATTAATGACGGGCAGGTTATCCCCGGGGAGCTTATGGCTCGGAGGTAGATAGTAGAGCATGTTGCATGTGCACGAAGGTGGTGGGTCTTCGGTATTGGACGGTCGTTCACACCAACGTCAATACGTTGACTCGGCAAGTGTGGTAATTACACTTAGCCATGAAAGTCTGGCGGTCCAGTCAGCAAGAGTACGCAGACGCTCTGCGGTTTTGTGTTGAGGCGTACGATAGGTCTAGGTTAGGTAGTGTGAATACCAACCTAGAGGTGGGCGAGGCCCAACCCACCGCTTCCGTTTGCCACTACGGGAGTATCCTGGGAGTCTTGCTAGCTCCAAAAAGGGGGAACTGAAGGTCTAGGCGCATAGAGTCATAATGAGTGAGTTGCACTTGTATGAACATAGCATAACAACATACCTTACATGTCATAGCATGAACATTGCATTTCAACCCCACTACCCCTAACGTATAAATTGGTATGAGACTTTTTATACGATAGGCCCTGCTAAACGACCCATTGGTCTATAGGTTTGTATGAGCATTCCTATAAATCAATAGTTACTTTTAAATTACTTTGCTTGCGTCGCACTGCTTCTCTATATTACTTTACTGCACTTATTACTGTTTACTTGCTTATACTGCTAGCATAGAAATTATATGGATATACTCTTGATAGCATAGAATATTTGTCACCTGCTTTTGTTTACTCCACCTTGTTGTCCCCCGCTTCTTCCTCCCGCTCGGTGCCTAGGAGTCACGGGGGGAGGCGGGGACAAAATCGGCTTAGTCTTTATGACTAACGGTCGGTTGTGACCGTAGGTGTACGGAGAGCTGGAGCACCAGCATGACCGGTCAAGACATGATGGCAGGATCTGAGGAGCAGAAGCCATGCAGTACTCCTACCACAAGACAGGTGTTTGAAGATTTGAGAGTTGTTAGCTTCTGCTTAGATGTAGAGTGAGAGAGTGAGATTTTGTTCTACTTTGGACATGTACCGGGCATAAACCCTCTTTCTCTTTCTTATGTTGTACTCATTGATGGACAGTTTACATTTGGATATTTATATATTTTGTTGTATAAATGTGTGATTGTGGACTTGGTTCTGTTTATTTTCCTTCTTAACTCTTGTTGGCCTGTCGATCGTTCTTGCCGGCAGGTCGGCGTCTTGCGGAGGTAGCTAAATCGGGTGTTAGTGTCACCGTAAGGCGGCGGTTCCGGGCATAAGATCTGGATGCTCTCCAGGTGCGGGAGAGGGATCTTACATCGGGCGCCCATTCGGTGAATTCAGGGCTGTACAACAATGATTATTCCTAGTGAATAAGAGATTTAGGTATCCAAAGGTGACCAAGTGTGATGGTTCCTTTGGGTACCCAAATACATCGTGTTGGCTTTTGGGAAGATAGTGATGAATGGGCCTTTACAAGTAGAGTTAGTGTTTCGTTTTTAATTTTGGGCCTCCATTCATACTTTGGTTGTTTATCTTTTAAATTCATATTATGATTATTTGACATCTTTTTGTGATGATAGTTGTTTGAAAAATAATTCATTTGGGATTTATGTTTATTCAAATTATTTTTTAAAATACATTGATGTTGATAATCATAATGAATTTTATTATATTGATTCTTTGAGAGTTTATAAGAGTGATGGTCTTTCTTAAGAATTGAATGTTGAAAGAGTGGGTTACAATATGTTTTAAATGATTGGTTCTTATTTTCATTTCCACTCTTACTAATAGACATACTCTTATAATATTAAGTTAAGCTTTTAGGCTTTTGATAATTTGATAAACTAGAAATAAGAGATTTTTTACTATATGAAAAATTTTAAATAACCTTTTTTAATGATTCTAGTTTATCCTTTAAATTATCATTTTCTTTTATCAATTTTTCATTATGCTCTTTTGAATTTAAAAGACCCCTTTTTAAAACCTTGAGTTCTTCTTTAAAAGAATTATAATCAAAATATGGTTTAGCATTTTCAATTAAAGAGCATGAACAAGATTTTAACACATCAATACTAGATTCTACTTTAGCATTTGCTTTTAAAGTTTTATTTTCTAAACATAATTTGGAATTAACATGTTCTAACTTTGAAATTTTATGTTTAGCAAATTTAAGCACACGAAATGTAGAAATAGAATTTGTTACAAAAAGAGAAGATTTAGATTTTCTTACCTTGCTATAGTTTTCGTCTTCTCTTTTGTTTGATGTTTTGCCATCAATTGAGTTCAATGTTATTTCTCTCTTAGATAGATCTTCCTCCAAGCATGAGTCCTCGTCGATTTCTTCTCTTCAATTCATAAGGAATTCCTCTTGTTCATCATCTGTGGAAGGAAGACTATAAGTATTCTCAAAAAAATTCCAAACTTCAAAAGCAGTAGGAAGGGTATAAATAAGTTTGAAAATATTTTGATCCAGAGCACAATATAGACTATTCAAAGATTTGACATTTAAAAACATTTCAATTTTATTTAGAATAATTGGGGGCATTTTAATTGTAATATTCCAAACTTCAAAATCCAAAGTTTTAAGAAATTTTTCCATAAATGTTTTCCACCCATTATAATTTTCACCCATAAATAATGGTGGACATAATGATTTTTCATTTTCATAAAAATTATCCCCTCTAGAAGATGCGAGATCATGAAACGCCATTATTCCCAGTTGTGAAGCCGTATTGGAATAACCTACCCTCTGATACCACGTGTTGGATCTTACGACTCCCTTAGAGGGGGGGGGGGGGGGTGAATAAGGGTTTTATGGAATTTTAAATCTTAATTAAATTTATCAAAGTTTGTGATCAAAGTTTAGGAATATTTTATAAGAAAATATTTTTTGATATCTCAAAAAAGATTGTATTGAAGATTCCTTTTAAAACAAGAGAACAAAACTTTTTGTTAACTGTTGCTAACGCCGGCGTTAAGTATTAACGCTGAGCGTTAGCTCTCCAGAAAATATTCCTTAGCACAAAAAGATTGACACAGTGATTTTACTTATGAAATCTTAAATGAAATACAATTCCAGAAAATCAGAGATAATGAAAACGATTATTGTATTTCAAAGATAATCACACAAATGTTAATTTTAATACTTTGATGAAAATATAAATTAAAACATTCTTGAAGAGGAAATAAAATCAATTGAATAGAACATTAAAGGACATGATTTTATTTCATAATAAATTGAATACACAAATATTTAATTTCTATAACGCTAGAAATCAAGGCGAGAATATGTAAAAACACTTTTTGTTGTTTCACCGGTCCTTCTCTCAAGGACCGGTTGGTTATAGCCTATCTATCCCAGATAAGGCCTCTAGCCACCCCCTAGATTTACCCTTGACCTAGTCGTCAAGCACAAGGCGGCGAATTACCCCCTAAGCCACACAAGGACCTAGTCGCCAACAACCGCGACGAATTACCCACGGAATCCTTCCCGGAATCCGACGTTCTCCCCGAACGATTTCTCCACACAAATTACAAAACGAAAAAAGTAAAAGATTACAAGATAAGTAAAGAAAAACTCCCCAAGAAATTCTGAAGGTGAAGACGAAGGTGATGTAGATGTTGGCGTTCTTGAAACGATTGTCCCTCATATGGAATATGCGTTGTAGACCTTCTCCTTCAAAATCCTCTTTAGATCTTCATGATAGCCCAAGGGAGATCTCTTAATTGTTGTGCATGAGCCTCTCTTAAAATTATTGGAATTCTGGAATCATCTCCACAGTAATGAGAGGGGTTGTACTTTAAATAGCCTCGGGAGCTAACGCGTGGCGTTAAGAGTTAACGCCGGCGTTAGTGAACGTGCACTGTGGCTGAAATCGCGCAACCGTCAAGATCATGGCAGTTTGTGGATTTTCGTCGAATGACATCTTATTTCGTCAAACGTCAACAAATTTCATCAGACAGAAACTCATTTCCTCGAATGCAATTTCATCTACCGCCATTTTTGTCGAACGACATCAAATTTCGTCGAACGGACTTTCATTTCGTCGAACGTCATCAAAGTTCGTTGAACAGAATTTCATTTCATCGAACGTCATCAAAGTTTGTCGAACGCAATGTCGTCGAACGGAATCTCATTTCGTCAACTGCAATTTTCGTCGACCAGAACCTCATTTCGTCGAACGCAAATTCGTCGACCGGCATCTCATTTCGTCGAACGGCTAGCGCCCAGCGTTAAGACCTAACACCTGGCGTTGTCTCTGGCTTCTCGACGGATTCGTTCTCGACGTCATTTCTTCTCGACGGTTTCCTTCTCGACGGAAGTTAACGTGGGGCATTAACAGCTAACACGGGCGTTAGCTCTCTTTCTAGAGAGTCGTCATCAATCAACATCCTGTTCATTGGGTTATATAACTATAGTTACTGCACAACCTGCACATTATAAACACACAAAATACAAGATCAAATGCAACACGGTATTTGTTATTCTCAAACCAAGAGATGCGGAACATAGGCTCCAACAGTCACCTCCCTAGAAGACCTCGCCAGGTCCCCCTCGTAGGCGACCTCGGACTGAGGAGGTCGCCCCCTAGAGAGACCTCGGCAGGTCGCCCTCCTGGGCGACCTCAGCCTGAGGAGGTCATCCCCCAGGGCGACCTCGCCAGGTCGCCCTCCTGGGCGACCTTGGCCTGAGGACGTCGCCCCCCAGGGCGACCTCGCCAGGTCGCCTCCTTGGCGAACTCAGCCTGAGGAGGTCGCCCCTAGGGCGACCTCACTAGGTCTCCTCCTTGGCAACCTCAGCCTGAGGAGGTCGCCCCCCAGGGCAACCTCGCCAGGTCGCCCTCCTAGGCGACCTCGGCCTAAGGAGGTCTCCCTCCTGGGCGACCTCGCTATGTCGCCCTCCTGGGAGACCTCGGCCCCACGAGGTCTCGATCCCGGGCGGTCTCCTTTTTTGGGCAGTCTCTCTTTTCAGGTGATTTTCCTCCAGACGGTCTCAGGCGGTTTCAGCAGATCCGGGCAGCCCATACCTTTTAGATCTGCCCGTTTGAGCAGGCCCCCGCGCCTATAAATAGAGGGGTAGGGGTACTAGTTTGAGGATCTGGAAGAGATTTCCAGCTCCCAGCCAGTGACTTGAGCGGTCTCCAGTTTTTGAGACCGCGGGGACCTCTTCATCTCCCTTCTGGACACCTCGCCGTCTCTCTTTTCAGGAGACCTCGCCATCTCTTTTTCTCCTCTCCCACTCCTTCACTCGTAGCTCAAAGTAACCGACCACCTCGACAATCACCCCCTCCTTCTCCATCTTGAGCAAGTGTGGACTTGGTGCATTTTTGGTTCGAACATAACTGGAGGTGGAGAACTTCGACACTTCCTGGGAGCTTAACTCACCTAGAGGCAGAGGAACTCAACACTTCCCTAAACTAACTGGAGTTGGAGAACTTCGACACTTCTTGGGAGCTTAACACACCTGGAGGTGGAGGAACTCAACACTTCCGTAAGCCGGTTTCTCTTCTCGAAGCCTTAACTACACCGAGCCGACCTGATGAGCCTCTAGCTGCATGTCGACATCACTAAGCTCGGTCAGCGGTCTCTAGTCGGGGTCTTACCTAAGGTGCCGACTCTAAACACTTTTCTTTCATTACGGGTAGGTTACATATCTATTACAACACGCCTTCTTGCGCCTACTCGACCACATGCATCTCGGCCATCTCTTCCATTACTTCCTCCACTTTCTCTGCCTTCTTACTCATTCTATTTCTCCTAGTCCCTCCTCTTTATCTGGTCAATCTGGAGGTGGAGGACTTCTTCCTGAAACCGATCCATGTAACTCCCCAGCGTCTCCCCCTGTTTTTGTTGAAACGAGAACAGGGCCTCCACCCCCTTCCTCCTCTTCTTCGAGGTGGAGAACCTCAACAAGAAGCTCCGGCGCAGGTCCTCAAAGCTGTAGATAGTACCTGATGGGAGCTGGTGGAACCAGTCCCTTGCCTCTCCCTTGAAAGTGATGGCGAAGAACCTGCACTTGGAGGTGTCCGTCATATGTCTGATCGAGACCATGTCTTCAAACCACTGGAGTTGCTGGAGAGGGTCATCCTTGCCTGTGTAGTAAGACATGACAAGTTCATTAAACCTGTCTGGAACGGGAGTTGAGGTAATCAGCCCGCAGAAGGGACTCTCCCATCCTCCCTGGCGAGTCAGAGGCATTCTCCATACCTCCTCACCGGGGTAGCCGATCTCAGGAGAGTTGTTGAAGAGCACTTGCACTTGGAGGCTCAAGCCTTCCTCTGAGGTTGGCTCCTTCCCTAGTCGACGTGCTCACTCTGTTTACTCCAGGGACGGCGAGGCGAGCACTGGTGCTGGTGGTGTTGAGAACTCACCCTGAGGGGGGAGTGCGACCCGCAAGGGCTCCAGGATAGACTACTTGAACTCTTCAGAGTCACTCTTCTTCATGTACTCGCTAGGAGGGGCGAGTTTCCTAGCTCGTCGCTTCCTGTTATAAGACCAACTCAGGTCTTTCCGGACCAGCTGCTTCCACGCTCACCACACCAGAACGTTGAAACCAGAGAAATGGCATCGACGTTCGCAACGGGTATGCAACTGACTCTTACTTCACCTGAGCTAGAACGCGTGACCGGTCACTGAGAGTCGAAGGACCTTGCACCCTAGAAGACCCGAAGACCCGAAGACCAAAACAGACCCCTTGAGCTGCAGCGAGGAGGTCCCACCACAAACCCGGAAGATCAAAGAGAGCTTTCCCTCCCAAGCCAATGCTAAGCCCGGGCACCCTGGAGAGCACTAAGGAACACCTCACCGTCAACCTTAGCTGTCAGAGGTCTAGAGTGCTTGTTTACAAGTCACACGCGAGGGAGAGAAGAAGAGAGAAGATGTTCTTCTCCCAAGGTGCCCATGAGGGTCTATGATAGTTAGTTTTTAGGCCTTATATTAGAACTTAATTTAGTAGATTATTATCCTAAGATATGTGTTATTTCATGTTATAAATCATCTAAATTAGTTTTATTTTAATTTACAAAACTAATTTGCTTTTTCTTGTTTTGTTTTAGAAATTCAAGTTATATCCAAGGACCGGGCTCAAATAAAGTTAAAGCCATGATTCAAGCTCAATCCATGTCCAAGATTCAAGCCAAGTTTAAGCTCAAGGCATGTTAAAGTCAACACCAAGGAAGATTAAATGAAGACATGGAGCAGCCCTCCCTTCATTTGGTCAAACCCGAACTCCCCTTTGATGTTACCCGAGCTCCCCTTGTTTTAGAGAGTAGCCCCCTTGCTGCCCACATACAACCCGAGCAGCCCTCTCCAAGCTCAAACCCGACCCCTCCTTGCCTCCATTTGGTTCAGCCTGAGCCCCCACTACAAGTCAAAGCCGAGCCATCCTTGCTACATGCAGCCCGCCACCTTTGCATGGACCATGCATGGCCGAACCCCTCTCTCCTCTTTCTCTTAAATGAAATCTCCCTCCCTCTCTCTCTCATTTACTCTCATTCCCTTCATGTTCACCCTCATACATTCCCCCTTCCCTCTCTTTTTCTCTTAGTAAAAAGAATACATTGGAGGTGGCCACTCTCTTTCCTCTCTTCTCTCCCCTCATTTATTTCATACAACTCCCCTCTCCACCATGCATGGCCGGCCACCCCTTGCTCTCCCCTCTTTTCTTCAATCCTCTAGAACCTTCCCCTTCACCTATAAATAGACCCCATGTCTCATGCTTGAAGAGAACTTTTGGAAGAGAGAGATCAAGGGAGAGTTGTAGTTTGTGTTATTCAAGCTTTTAGTTTTCCATGCTTTGTACTTCTTTTTCTTAAGAATATTATTATCATTTTACTTTTTGTACTCTTCTTTGTCTATCAATGAAAATGCAAGCTTTACCTTCCATTCTTGTCTCAATTTCTATTATGCGTAACTAATTTCCGTTAGCATTTGATCATGAGGATCCATGATTTGAGATGAGATTTTATTTTTCTTAGTTTTATTCTTGTTAAACTCTGCTCGATCCTTCTTTGATTTTATTTGCGTCGACTCCGTATTTCCGGTATACGGTAGTAGGCTATTTGATCTCATTTCATAGGAGTCGAGAGACTCGTTGGTTTGAAAGATCACTCAAAGAAGGAAGGAGTTGCACGCAATCCTAGAGATATGACGACGTAAATCCTCCGAATTGGAGTCAAATCCAATAGTGCGGATCATTTCAATAATGCAACTTTAGACCTTTTTGATTTGCAAAGAGATTTCGGTCAAATCGTGTAGAAGTTAGGAGATTTAATGCTCTAGCGAGATCATTTCTTATTTTCGGATCCGTCACGGTCGAGTTTGGTTTGCAATTATAAAGCTATATTTTTTTATCCTTCTCATCTCTTTTCATGGTGAATCATTGATCGAATGCTATTTTCTTAATCTGTTTTATCATCTTAATATCAACTTAACTTTTGTCTTAAAAATTCTCAAAATCACCCAACCAATCGTACGGTAGGATAATAGTCAGAAGCGTGAGTAATAGTACTTGACAACCCCGAGTTTAAATATGACCCTGGTACTACAATTCGATAAGTACACTTGCCTTTTCAGGTTGATAGTCAATTCAAATCACCAGTCTATTTATAGACTTCTTGAAAATGAGTTGCGGATAGCCACTTAAAATTACTACTCGCACCGCCACTTGCCCGCTAGGAAGGGCGAGTGGGAGCGAGAGGGGTCTTCCCTCACTGGCTCGTAAGGGGGGCGAGTGGGAGTGCTTCCCCCGAAACCAGAGAGAGGGGGCGAGTGGGGGTGCTCCCTCTACTCGCCCGCAAGAGGGGGCGAGTGGGGGGCTTCCCCCACTCGCTAGCAAGGGGGCGAGTGGGGAGCTTCCACCATTCACCCGCAAAGGGGGGAGGGGGGGGGGGAGTGGGGGGCTTCCCCCACTTGCCAGCAGGGGGGCGAGTGGGGGGCTTCCCCACTCGCCCGCGAAGGGGGGGGGGGGGGGGGGGGGTGAGTGGGGGCTTCCCCCACTCGCCAGCAAGGGGCGAGTGGGAGGCTTCCTCAACTTGCCCTGCTACTCCTTTCATCCCTCCCTCGGGCCCTCCTTTTGTCTTGGTTGGTTTCAGTCGCCTCTGAGCAATCATTTTCACTTATCACGTCCACCTTTGCTATTGTGATCTCATCTGCGTCTAGTCACACCAGCTCGATAAATATGGGGGTTGTACAATGAAGTCAAGAACACGAAGGAACTGGAAGCCCCAAGCAGAGCTTTCTCGTTGGAATAACGATGTAAGGAGAGTTAACGGAAATGAGTTTTGGGGACTTAAATTAAAAGTTGGAGAAAGATATGGACTGAAATCTTAAAAATTAAAGATTTGTGACTAAAATGAAAAAAAAGTAACTCAAGGTTTGAGACTGAAATAATTATTTAGCTTAGAAATAAATAATAATACAAAATATTAAGACCAACTTTCATGACCGAGCCATAGAACCTTCTAACCCTTCCTTGCATTCTCTCTTAAAAATATAACATGAGATATTTTTTGGGAATTGTTGCAAATCATGTTTGGCTAATAGCAAACCTTCTATTTTTTTCAATGGTTATTAGCAAACATTTTTGTTATTGACAAACCATTCCCAAAAATTTAAAAAAAATCCAAATAATTCTACCAAAAATAAGTCTCATCCAAATATAGTTTTTTCACCAAAATATTACATAACTCCAAAATATTAATGAATTTCTCGACCATTTTGATTCAAAAATCTTCAAACTCTCCAAAATAACCATGCATTCTGCAAAGAAATAAAATGTAGTTAGAATATTATGCACATTTCATTAGGATTTCAAGTATGAGCAAAAGACTCACCATATTGAATGTGAATGAATTGATTATGTTTTCCAACTTGTTGTATTGAAAGTCTGCAATCTCCCCAAAATAAGTAAATAATGATATATTATGCCAAAAAAGAAGATTAGAAACATAGTGAACATATCACCAACAAAGCTCATCCAAATGTAGTTTTTTGACAAAATTTTCACCAAAATATTACAAAACTCCAAAATATTAACGAACTTCTCCACCATTTTGATTCAAAAATCTTCAAACTCTCCAAAATAACAATGTAGTATGCAAATAAATAATATGTACTTAGAACATTATGCATATTTTGTTAGGATTTCAAGTATGAGCAAAAGACTCACCATATTGAATGTGAATGAATTGGTTAGGTTTTCCAACTTGTTGTAGTGAAAGTCTTCAATCTCTTCAAAATAACACTATATTATGCAAAAAGAATATTAAAAACATACTGAACATATCACAAATAAAGTTAAAAAGTGTTAATATGAGATTAAGACTTACTATTTTGGTCTTTAGCATTGTAAACGTGGAGCGTAAGTACTTTCCCAAGAACTTGCAATAGGATGATGAAATCTCCTTCAAGTAGAATAAATTTGAGGTAATAGACATCCATCTTTCATTCGTAGCCCAACAAAATAATTATTATTTATAAATCTGATGAAAATGATCTTCTGAATGGAAGGAACCGTAGAATCCAATGGAAAAAAAGTTATATAGCATGATGAGATAATCAATCTCATATCCGGCATGAACATCCACTTCTCTAAAGGTGAGGGAATGGTCGGACAATGTAGTGAATCGATCAATTCCTTGCATCGTGAGGCTCCCAAAAGGTGACTATAAATTCCTTCTTTTTTACTGAACTCAGTAGAGAGATCACTTCTAACCTCAAGCCATCCATCGAAAATGTTCAAAGCTTCCGCAATAACATGGTAACCACTGTGTCCGTCAGATACCGCATTATAAACATCTACCATATTTTCTGCAAATTGTAGTAGAAGTTGTCGACGCACCCGGTCAAAAAATTTGTTTGTTTGACTTGTTTGACTTCTTGGATGATTTCTTCAAATTTCTCAACAAGTTAGGAGCATCCAACAAAATATGTTCAAAAAGTAAAGGCTCCCTTTTTGTGCTTTTTATGTCTTCTTTAAATTTTTTTGTACTTCCTTTTGGTCTTCCATTTAATTTGATAGGTAAATATGGCTCAATTGTAAGGCTTGAACCCGAATCCATGATTTCCCGTAATTTTCTCTTCATTTCTGATTGTTGTTGTTGAGAGGTGTTTTGATACCTTCTTTTGATCCCTTCAACCCCAATGTCTATGTCACATTTTTCATTATCTTCATCTTCTTTTGTGTGGATTTTGTAGTCAAGCTCGATGTCATGTATACGCAACTGTTTCCAATGCTAATGTATTAACCATACCGGATAAGCTTTCTTTTGTGTGATATGAAAAATCAACTCATGAGCACATGGTAGTCATAATGTAGAACAAGTAACATGTTTGCATTCCTCTTCAGGAGCATACTTGTTGCAGTAATATTTTTCTTATTCTTCCTTTATAATGGACAATGCATGGAGTGAAACACGACCCACTAGATTGCAATATAGTACACTATGAAACTCTTTGCTTGACTATATTGTACTATTGTCAAATGCTCTTTTAATTTCAGAATGTTGTAAATCAATCATTTGATCGAATGCTCTCCAAACAGTGGTCAAGTTGCCAATAGAAACTTCAAGAAACTTTTTCAACTGACAATGTCCACTCTCCACGCGATTTGTAGTTGAGTTCCCTAAATGTAGGAACTTGTCAATCCATGTTGATACAAAGTATTCTTTATATGGTTCCACCCATGTAGAGCTAACATATGCCACGACATTAGGATATGAAGAAGAATACGATGATATAGTGGCATTATATCGCATATGGAATTCATTCTCAGTTCTAACATCAACCAACCGTTATTATACACCAAGAAATTTTTCACATTCTTGCCCTTCCTTGAAAAACTTCTTACAATTTGCCAAAATGTTCTTATGAATGTGCACTTGACATAAAATATGCTTTGAATTTGGGAAATTGAACTTTATTGTATTCAACAATGCCAATTCTCTATCGGTTACAAGCACCAATGGTAATGATTTTTGATCTAAAATACTTTTGAAATGATCAAGTGCCCACATATAACTGCTCTCGATTTCATCTGATAGAAATACAAATGCGAAGAAAAATGTTTGTTGAGTTGTTGTCATTCCAATGATTGACAGTAAAGGG
Source organism: Dactylorhiza incarnata (assembly GCA_033032865.1). Classification (NCBI taxonomy): domain Eukaryota; kingdom Viridiplantae; phylum Streptophyta; class Magnoliopsida; order Asparagales; family Orchidaceae; genus Dactylorhiza; species Dactylorhiza incarnata. The sequence goes on along the minus strand of JAWHQI010000094.1, from coordinate 1,431,000 downwards.
AGCCGAAACTTATTCGTCTCGTAGGTGCAATTGAGCAAAAAAACATTTGAAAACATTTTGCTAAGACAAATTATGGTTGGATGGGCAAAGAACAAACTCTCTAAATTGTGTGTCGTCTCATTCACCTTGCTAAAACTGACATAAAATGTTTCACTTATACATTTGTATAGAAACTGTATCGGTGTACCACCTTTTAATTCCTTGTTAAGCAATCTATAATCTCTCATTGTATATAGTTCTCATGACTGAACTATTACTTGGATCTCTCTTTTAAAGAGTTGAAAATGTTTTCTGGGTTTCACATTAGATGCATACATGTCTTGCACTATTTTTTGTTCCTCCATATTTAATCTTCCAGCACTACCATGAGCTTCTATATGTACAACCTCGCGATTATGTGTTCCACACTTAACTTCAAGCTTCCACTCTTCACATAATGCTTCTTTTTATCCTATCAACAAAAAAGGGCAACCACATCGTTTATATGTTGTCTTCCTTACATTTTTTTAACCCATTCAATCTTGCATTGGTTAGTACGATAAAATCCACCTCTATCGCAACCCAGTAATACACGTGGTCTACTTTTAACACCACTTAATTTATCAGAACCTTGAATAGTAATGGCAAAACTAAGAGATTTAGCAACATTACGCACCCAATCAACTAGTTGTTCACGTGAAGGAAATATGATATCAGTTTGAAAGTGAGACCCAACATTGACTTGTAAGCTGAAAAAATGCAATAAACTTTTAAGAGAAAAGCTCAAACACACTTGCAAAATCGTACAAAAAAAATGCATATTACCTTAATCCAAGAGAATTTTTGCACTCATCAACAACCATTATGCAAGAGGGTGATATCAAGCTAAATAATGTGCAACGGCAGTTTAATCCCTGTTTAGGTTAAAAAAAACCACAGTGAGCACCCCAAGAACACCAAAAGAACACCACATGAACACCAAAATAAGAAAAAATTTGTTAAGGCACAGTGAACACCATAGGAACACCACATTCTTACCTCCAGGTAATGGCGAATGCAGGCCTCAAGTGGCAATGCAAGGAAACGGCGATTGGCAACCCCAAACCCGCAATCGAGGGCAGTTGGTGGAGAGCACACGAATTTGGGCAGGAAGAAGCAAGAGCGCCGACGAGGCTGTTGGTGAGGAGGACACAGTCTGGTGAATCGCCTCTTCCGAACGGGAGCGAACCCTAGAATCGCGAAATGAACCAGCGCATGCGTCGTTCTGTCGGGAGATTGGTTCGCTAAAAACAAAAAGCAGCGCTTCAAATAGACCTTATTAACAACTGCTAATAGCCGATCTTGGTTTGCCTATAACAACTCTCTATTTTTTTTAGGCAATTGTTATTCACAGACCATTAATGCCTATCTGCAGACCAATTTTTTCTCATTTTATTTGAGTTTACAAATTGTTATCCGCAGACCAATTTTAAACTTGAGCAGTCGGCCTTCTGAGCACTTCAATATGTGCACGGATCGTGATTCAGAAAATAAATGTGCGGATAGAGACCGAGTTGAGGAAGAAGATGATTTCTTCACTGTTCATGCGATTTCGGTTTGTTTGGGAAGATTTAGATAGCTAGGGTTACTCTCTCCATGTGGCGAGGAAGGTGAAGAGGACTACAAAAATTCTTTTTTTTTTAATTTTCTTAACTAATCTGTGGATAACAAAATATATGTCAATAGACAAAATCTGCAAATAGACAAACACGGTTTGCAAATAACAACCGTTTTTTTTGTATTATGGCCAACCATCGGTCGTAACTCGTAACAACCATCCGATGCTTTCAAGCATTGAAATAAACTTTGAAACTCTTTTTAAACTATACGCGCAGTCTAGTACAAGAAAATCCCAGTATTCCGCACAAAGTGCTTGTGTCACTCGCCTTCTTCATTGCGTAGTGTACGTCAATGACCGGCCCCAAACTCACTCGGTGTCATCGTTGTTGTCGTTGCGCACTGAAGAAGGAGAGCGACGCAAGTACTATCGTGTGGCACATGAGTTTTGCCGTGTCAGACTTCTTGTAAGCAAATAAATGTCAAAACATTATCATTTTTTTTAAAAGATTTTTGAAAAAGCTAGTCAGCCTCGCAACTCTCGCTCTTTTCTTTCCGCTGATATTCTCCCTAGGGGTTGTAGCAGAAAATGGCAAAGAAGAAAAATGCTAAAGCTCTAATCCTCCCAAGGGGAAAGGAAATCTGGTTGCTTGGTGTCTACAGGTGAGCGTAAGCTTGCGGCCAACAGCTCGGCACATGTTGTTGGATGATTCTTTTGATAATAGCTTCTCCTCCCCCACATTCTAGTTCTTCGAACACTATTCTGGAGGATGCCTTTGATCTAGAAACTATGCAGAAATTGTCTACTCAAAACTGCGGCCAAGATGCTCCTTGAAATGCCTCAAAGAGCACAGCTGATTCTTCTCCTGTGACAAAGATGTCATGCCTCCGTCTTTGGACTGCTTATTTTGGGTTACGTACTAGTCCTTGTTAATGGACTGCTTATTTTGTATAATAACAATGGATTGCAAACATGTTTAATGATTTTTGTTTGTGGGCTGCCAATAGCGGTAGTGACAATGGGGTTGCAAATAGCGTTTTATCGGGCTGCTATTATCTTTGGATTGCCAATAGCCAAACAAGAGTTGCTTATATAAATTCCCTAATTTAATATCTCTTAAGACGTTCATACTATAAAATTGGAGCTGAAATTATGTGTTGATTGCAGATCGGGGTTCGACACCAACCGTGAGGAGGTAGACTATAAGATAATATTTATTATGATGCAGTAATATTTAATATATAGTGTAAAACAAGAAAATAATAAATTCGGTTCTGAAAAGGGCATAATATTAGGGAAGGCAATATCTTAAGGCTGTTTGTTTCGATGTATTTTCTTTAGGAAAATGCCAACACTGAAAAAAACTGTTTGGTAAAACTCATTTCTCCATTTGTAAAGCTCCAAAATGTTACTTTTGACTTTCAAGATCAAAACTGCCCCTACCTCCATTCACACTGTTCTCATTCCCAACACTAAAAAACGACACCGCCGAAACAAAGAGAGCATAAATGTGAAGAATATAAAAGTTCTGAAAAGGGCGTAATATTTGGTACATAAATGACGACGGAGGCATCAATACAATGCGAAACAATAAGGTAGCGTTTGGGAGAGCTGATAGCCTCCGGTGCGGCAGCTCGAAAACAGATTTGAGCAAAAGCTGCGTTTGATTGGGCTGATAGATAAAACAGAGTTTTTAAAATAAGTTGCTTATAGGCAATTCTTCGACCGCGGGATTTTTCTCCGGTTTGTCTGCACCGCTACGCAATTCCTCTTCCACGAGCTCTCCGCAAAAACTGCGTTTGATTGATTGGACTCTGCTCTTTGCAGTTGCCCTCCCCGACGAAGACGACGACGACGACGAGGCTTCTCCATACCGACGACGATGTCAGAGATACTCTGGCGACCTCGCTATCTTCACGTCTGAAGATTCCGGCGTCTTCCTCTTTGCTCCCAGGAAACTTCGTCATTTTCCAGCCAGATTCGAAATCTAGGGTTTTCTAATTTCTTCCTCACCGTCCCGGCCCGTCGAGATGGGTATGTGGGACTCGTTCCTCAACTGGCTTCGGAGGTAATCTCCTCAGCGCTCCCTCTCTTCCGATGTCTGATTGGTATCTGTTATCGAGGAATTGAACATGTTAGATTGAGGATTTTGAACCTGCTTCCGTGAATGAACTCTTTTTTTATTAGTTTAGCTTATTGTTCCCCGTTTTATTTTCACGAGTGTGTCCTTTCGAAGAGTAATTGCTGAGATTTCGATTCCATTTTCGCTTTTTGCTCCTTGCTTGACTGCACTAGATCTATTTGTTTTTTTAGCTAACCGGGGAGGCAGGATCACTGCTTTCATCGACTTAAATGATATGGATTTCGATTATTTTCATACGAAGATTGACTTAGGAGTGGAGTTGTTGTAGCAGCCAGCAGTGATCTCTGTGAGATGTTTTTGTTGTTAATATTTGTGACAAAATTAACCTAAAACTCTATTTTTGCCAAACAGGTATTATAAAACAACATATCAAAAGCTCTGCAAACTCCATTTCATACAAACAGATTTTTAACAAAACTCTGTTTTCCAGAAACAACACTTTAACTATCAGCAGCTATTCATCAGCAGCTTTTCATCAGCAACAGCTCACCCAAATTGGCCATAAGTTTTTTTTATTTATTATGATGCGAGTTTATGAGATACAATAATAGTGGAAATCTTAATATATGCATAGCCTTTAAGGCGGATCCAAATGCGGCATAGCTATTAAGTATTCGTTTGGCATGGCGGTGGCGATCGTGAACGCGGCGATTATGAACCGTCGTTTCTCACCAAAGAAATTCTATCGGCTTTTATGTTCAAAATTAATTTTTTCTTCTTGGTTAGGGTTCCGCGGTCATGTCAAATACAAAATGTATGACAATTATGTTTGTCCAAAGTCATCGGAGCAAAAACACTGCCAAACGGATCCTTAGTATATCGCATATATGATAAGGGTCCGTTCGTTTGCACATTTTCATTGAAAGATTTTTGTTTTCGTCCAAAACGAAAAATCGTGCGTTTTAGCTTTGGGCCAAAACGAAAACTTATGTTCGTTTGCAGCCTGGTTTTCAGTTTCGTTTTGGTGCAAAACGAAAACTTATGTTCGTTTCCAACGTCGCTCCTCGGGAGGTGGTCTCCGTGTTCTCGACGCCATGTGCGGCTGCGACATCCGCTCCATCCGGTACCATGAACATCCCCAGCATGTGTTATTGACGCCATGTGAGGTGAAATGATTTCCAGCATGAACATAAGGAATTGCGGATGGAAGGCGATAAAACGAACAGATTAAGCTGCTTACAGTGATGACAACCCCGACTCCTGGCTTCTGTCTTAGGGTGAGTCTGAGGGGCTTATCCACTTCAACCTCCACGTTTTTCGAAGTTCCGGCGGTCTTCGACGTGACTTCAAGCTCTCTTATCTTGCGTGCAGCGCTACTTTTTTTGCCGCCCCTCTTCACCTCAATCGCAGGGAAACCCATTCTCTTCTTGTTCTCATGGAGAGAAATCCCGTAGAAGGTTTGCTGCAAGAAGAGAGCGCGCGAAAGAATTTAGCATGCGGAACGCCGGCGACGCGTCCCCTTTCGTTGACCACGACCGGAAGAAGATAGCAGGTGGAACGCCGGCGATGCGGGAGGTGAAGCTTGCTGGAGTTGGAGGGCATCTATTCTCAAAACCGAGCAAACAGACCTTGCGGGGGAGACAAGTTTAGAAGGAAATGAAAATAAAATGTTTTCAGCTCAAAACCAAAACAGACCAAAACCAAGTGAAACGGACACCTGTTTTACTTATTCCAAAACTGAAAACGAAAATGAACCACCAAAATAGTGCAAACGAACGAACCTTAAAGCTATTTGGTGAGATGATTGTGTTTGTGCCTACGAGGCTCAAGCATGGTTTTTTCCCCTCTTTTGCATGAATAATTTCACGATCCGCATACATTCTTTCTTCATCCAACATTTCAACGGGTTCAGTAATCATACTTTTTTTGTACCTTGAACCATACAAAGTGTCGTTTCTGAATGTCCGATCTTATCTAAAACTAGTTCCTTTTTCTTGGCGACAGTTATAACCGCGGTCATGTCAAATACACAATTTATAACAGTGACATTTTTATTCATACTCGCCGGAGCAAACACGCCGCGCCAAACGAATCCTTAGAAATTCTATCCACTTTTATGTTCAAAATTAGTTTCTTTTTCTTGGCTACAGTTATAGCCGCGGTCATGTCAAATACACAATTTATAATAGTGACAATTTTAGGCAATTGTTATTAGCACGCCAGTTTTGGCTATTTGCACACCAATTTCTATGAGTTATTACGCGCCTTTTGAAAATACGCCTTGTACATGCACTTTTAGGAAAAATGTTCAACACGAAAATTGTAGATCTCGTCGAGATCTATAACTTTCGTGTTGAACACTTTTCCTAAAAATGCAAACACAAGACGTATTGCCGCCTTGATCGTAACTATAACGATTTTTTGACGATTTTTTGAAAATACGCCTTGTACATGCATTTTTAGGAAAAGTGTTCAACACGAAAGTTGTATATCTCGACGAGAGCTACAATTTTTGTGTTGAACACTTTCCCAAAAAATGCATGTACAAGACGTATTTTCAAAAGGCGCGTAATAACTCATAGAAATTGGTGTGCGAAGCCAAAACTGGTGTGCTTTTAACAATTGCCCAATTTTATCCAAACTCGCCAGAGCACACACGCCGCGCCAAACGAATCATTAGTGTGTCGCAAACATGACAAAGCTATTGGGTGAGATGATTGCTGCATGGATTGAGTGAGATTTGTGGCTACGAGGCTCGTTATATACAGGATAAGGGTTGTCTATATTTCGCCCTTGTGGTGGGATCTTTCGCTGGACCCTCGCTCCACCGGAATGCTTTGTTCAAGATTTAAGTAATCACATTTTTTTGTACTCTTAAAACACATTAGGAGTGATGAAATAGACTCTTCCATCTAAGGGTTCGTTTGGATCGGCGTCTGAGCGCCGGTGCAGGAGCAACTGCCACCGCACGGCGGAAAAATAAACCCCCATGCGTGCGGGCGGTGGCGTTTGCTCCCGCGCTCCCGCAAACCTTCGCAACAGCAGCGGTAACGTCACGTCTCCAGCCCCGCCTCCCAACCTCCGATTTGAAACCCTGCTGCGAACCAAACGAAGCCTAGATTCAAGTGGAAAGCAAGATCAAATGAAGGGAAACCATCATCATAATTCATGACAGGCATAATAACTTCCATTAAAATTTCTCCATCGCTTTTTACAGAAGATCGAATCTACAGCACTAATCGCCGCGTCCGCTTAAGAACCAGGGGCAAACTTGGTGGCGTAGGCCCAGGCGTTGTTGGCCACCGGATTGTCGATATGGTCCAGCAGATTCTCCAGCGGCCCCTTGCCGGTGACAATGGCCTGGACGAAGAAGCCGAACATGGAGAACATGGCGAGTCGGCCGTTCTTGATCTCCTTCACCTTGAGCTCGGCGAAGGTGGGGGGATCGTCGGCGAGGCCGAGGGGATCGAAGTATCGGCCGCCGGGGTAGAGATTGTTGCCGTCTCCGACTCCGTCGAGGCCGTTGATGCGGTAGCCCTCGACGAGGCCCATGAGGAGGATCTGGAAGGCGAGGACGGCGAGGATGCTCTGCGCGTGGACGAGATTGGGATTTCCGAGATAGTCGAGGCCTCCTTCGCTGAAGATTTGAGATCCGGCCTTGAACCAGACGGGCTCCTTGAATTCAACCTTCACCCATTTCTGTAGAACCTCCGGAGTGATGCATCCGAAGGCTCCCAGCATCGCCCATCGCCCATGAATCACCTGAAACATTAGTCCCCTCACTAATCGGTATATGAAGCCCGCATCTTAATTAGGTCAACTTTTTTTTTTTCACACTTTGAACCCCCAAAATAGTGGTTTTTTACACTTTGCGCCACTGGCCGAAATTTCAGGGGTATTTTACCACTTCGCATCCTGAATTCTGTAAAAAGGCTATTTGCACCCGCACTCTGTCAAAATGCTGGTCGGCCCGATTCCACCATCGACGAGAATGTATGGGTAAAATATCAGAGAGACATATGGAAGAAGGCTCAGTTGCTTAGAAGTCGACGGGCTATTTAGAGATCGACGAGATGGAGGAGACCGAAGAAGGGCGGTGTTTAGGTCGACCGTAAGCTTCCAGGTTGACGGGAGGCGTGAAGGTTGACAGGGGAGCTTCTAGGCCGACTGGTGGTGTGCGGGCGAGAGAATGGCGAAAGCTGGGAGACGACTTCAAAACTGAACCGGGAGGAGATATGCAAGTTTGACCTAATTTTAATAATGGCGAATGACGAAAATAACCCTCATAGTAATGAACTGGGGCGCGAAGTGCAAAAAAATTGTATTTTGGGGATGCAAAGTGCCAAATTTAAACTATCACTGTGCAAAATGTCAAAAAAACCGTATTTCGGAGGTGCAAAATGCTAGAAAACTTTTTTTCGTCGAGCATCTAATAATTTATCCTAAAACGCAACTGCACTATTGTTTCTCTGGCTCCGTTTGACGCGGCATTTTTGCTCCGGCGAGTTTGAACAAAAATGTCACCGTTATAGAATGTCATGACCGCCGTCGAAAAAGAAACTAGTTTTGAACATAAATGCGGATGAAATTCCTTAGATGAGGTCGGGCGTTCACGAACGACTGTTCATAACCACCGCGCTCATGACCTCCGCCGTCGCCAAACAGAGCCAAAGCATGCGTCGTAGAGTATGTCAGATGTTTGGATCAGCAATGTGACATTTCGTGATTAGGGGCTTGCGGGCTTACCTCGAGAGCTCGATTTTTGGCAAATGCTTCGGGGTCGGCGGAGAGCCCGGCGGTGTCCCACCCATAATCTCCGGGGAATTCTCCTGTAAGATATGATGGAGTCTGAGCTGAGAAGGGTCCCAAGTACTTCACTCTTTCGGGTCCATACCACAACTCATTGCCCTGATTTTCGAAATTGTGAGCACATGTATTATTTCATCAGATTAATTTTGGGCACTGCTATTAGCACCGCAGTTTTGGCTAGTCGCACCGCACATTCTCCTAATTTTTCGCGCCTTTTGAAAATACGTCTTGTACATGCATTTTTAGGAAAATTGTCCAACACGAAAGTTGTAGATTTCGACGAGATCTACAACTTTCGTGTTGAACACTTTTCCTAAAAAAGCATGTACAAGGCGTACTTTGGAAATACGCCCAGGTTTCACGCCTTTTGAAAATACGCCTTGTACATGCATTTTTAGGAAAAGTGTTCAACACGAAAGTTGTAGATCTCGTCGAAATCTACAACTTTCGTGTTGAACAATTTTCCTAAAAATGCATGCACAAGACGTATTTCTAAAAGGCGCAAAGAATTAGGAGAAAGTGCGGTGCGACTAGCCAAAACTGCGGTGCTAATAGCAGCACCCTTAATTTTTGTGTGAATTTGATGGATTTACCATTCTGAACTTTCCATTTCCCATGAGCTGGCCATCCCTGAGCGGGTTTGCGGCGGCGGCGGCGGTGGATGGGGCCTGACCGAGGAATGGAGTTGGCCGGATTATTGTTGCCGCCATCTGGCTCTCTGCGGCTGAATTCTCTCCGTATTGCTGGCCTCAGAGTTGCGAAGGAAGCGGGCAATGAATCTACGAGGTGGTGGCGGGAAGGGGGTTGTTTAAGGACTTGGTGGGTGATATGAGTGGTGGATATTGAGATTGCTAGGGCTTGTTTCTCGACCAATGAGAAGGATTTTGAGACATTTCACCCTATCTCCTTATCTTCTTCTAGGGACCACATTTTGATTTCTATGCCGGATCCACCCTTATAAAAATGAAGCTCGGAGAATCACGGTCATCCATTGATAATCAAATGGTTCCAAATTTTGCAAGTGTTGGCGGGTTGAAACCATTCTTCATTCTTAGTTTGCTATCACATAACTCGCCGTGCGGTAGTTTAAAATAGTTGGTGGGTAGCTACCAGCGGACGAATGAAAATGCGGGCGAGTAAGATTTGTAATAAACTTTATTTTAGTAGAGACTTTTATGATTTTGTTATTATTATTTACGTCTCGTTGAGCTTTTTATTGCTTATTGTGCAGTACACTTGATCGCATGCGTTACTTATACACAACGTGAGTCGGCGATGATACTACTAACGCTACATATATCTCGGGCATTATCAAATTCGCTAAACCTTTTTTCATAAAATTTATTTAGTTCTACTGGTAAATAATATTTTTGGAGCACTAATGATCTCAAGCTCAAGCATCATCATATTTGAAAAATTATTAGTTTAATATTTTATTAAAATTTTGTTTATTTTGGAGGGCACCGCTATGTCACGACTTGGGGTTAGTCTCTGGAGACTTCTAGAGAAATCTAGGATCTTGGAGAATAGTCTTGTATATAGAATTCTAAGGATTAGTCTAGAAGATTCTTGAAAGTTGTAGATACAAGAAAGAGGTAGAGAATTTTAGATCCTTCCATCTTTTGGAGGGAAACCCCTTGGGGGCCTATATAAGGGGGAGATCCCCTCATTTGTAAATCATCCAAGAATTCAAGTAATCTAAGCATTCTTACCTTCTTCACTCTTGCTCTCTTGCTCTCTCTTTCAAGTGCTCACTTACTCATCTTCATCTCGCCACGATTAGTGTTGGAGAAGGCTGACTTAGCTAACTGTGAAGGGCGCAGAAAGGAGCTAAGGCCGCACGCGACATTGTCAAGGGGACAAGTCCGTGACAGTTGGTATCAGAGCCAGGTTCGACTCGAGTTTGTGGTTCGTGCAAGGAGTAAGATGGATTTGGAAGGGAACAACAACTCAAGCGTTATTGACGAATTAATTCAGTTCGACGAACTCCAGATTCAGTTCGACGAACTCAACTTTCAGTTCGACGAACTCAGCCTTCAGCTCGACGAATTTCTTCTCCAGCTTAACAATCTCTGAAGGATCAGTTATCTATTTTCTCTGAACTCAGATCGACTATTCAGCAACGACCTCACTTTCAAAATGAAATAACATTATAACATAATCATTTAAATCTGCGAATAGCTGATCACGGCAGATCCGACGGCTCATGGTCATCGTCCCCGATGGATGGACGGCGCGCGACAGCCCGTCCTGGGCTTCTTTGTGGGACGATTTCCCGGCCACCTGTGCCTCTTACCGGCCGACCAATGCCACCACCACCTCCGTTGAGGTGGTGGTCGGCGATAGGGGGTGGTTGGCCGGTCGGAGGTGGTCGGAATCGGGGTTCAGAGGAGGGGAAAGAGAGCTCGAATCGAGCTCTTTCGGAAGCACGATCCGAGCCCAATTGAGCTCGGATCAAGCCCCAAATTATCATAAGATCTAACACTAAGGGAGAGGAGGCGGATCAGACCTGTGGGGGGGGGGGGGGGGGGGGGGGGGGTTGGTGGCGCGAATTCCGGCGAGTCGCCATGGCCGGAGGTGGAGCTTTCGGCGCCATGTCGATCCTAGTTTATGGTGCTCGATTTCTTTGGGGAAGGTGGGGAAACTCCTCCTCTTCATCCACTAAATGTGTTATAAGGTCCAATTGGGGGAGGGGAAGAGCCAAATCATCAATCACCATTATCACCATTAATGGTGAATTTCGGCCAACTGAATTCCTCTTGATTCAGCCCCTATGTGAGCAGGACAAACCCCCAAACTTCTTGTAACAGCCAGAGGAGATGAATCTCCGTCAATTGGGAGATCAATTGGTCTCTTGGCCATGAATGCCATTAATCCTCTCTTTCTCTCTCTTCAAATTAGGGGAAACTCCCAATTTATCTCTCCTAGTCACCCCCTTCCTAAAATTGGATGGCATTCCATGTAATTTCAGCCTCATGAGACTAGAGTGTCACTTCAATTGGGCCTAGCCCAAGTGGATTGAGCTTGAGTTAGCCTTTTCCCCTCTTTTTGGGCAAGGTTGACCAAGTGTTGACTTGAGGTGTTGACTTAGTCAACTTATGGGTTGACTGGTCCAAGTGGTGTGTCTTGAGTCCCTTGACATCACCCAAAGTTGGTCGAGTCATGGTGGTGCCCCAATTGGGCCAATTTATCCAAAAGATGTTGGTTTGACCAAAACATGGCTATAGTTGACTTGGGTCAAATTGGCCAAATTGGTGGCCCGATGATGGGGCTTTTTGGTCCATTGGGTCCCTAATAACCTTATAAGGGTAGGGGAAAGGTCAATTGGGCATGGTAGAGGTCAATTGACCCTAATTAGGCTACTTTGACCAATTTGGGGTTAGAGTTGACTTTGGTCAATTTGGACTCTTTGGTTGACCCCAATGGGTCTTTGGTGCTCTAAGGGGACCCCTAAAGGGCTAGGTATGCTATGGTGGGGTCAAAGGGTCAAGGTGAGGCCCTTAAGTCCAACCCTATGCTTGTTAACTGGAAATTGCTATTTGCAGACCACTGTGGTTTCCTTCTTCCTGGCCAAGGCCAAGTGGTCTCTTCAAGCTTCCTAGGGTTTTGTCATGACCTAGTCATGACAAAACCACTATAGGGGTCTAGTTGTTTGGGGGATGTTACAGAAGGCTTCCACGCACGCTCAGAACGTTTCCACATTCTGAACGCGCTCAGAACGTTCCCAAATTCTGAACGCGCGCGCAATTAACATTTCATAATTTCTCAGATTCCAGGACTCGCTTGTCGCCTTTTTCGCCTTCAACAAAACTGCTCGAACTGCCCGAACTGCCCGAACTGCCCGAACTGTCCGAAGGGAGAGACAGTCATTTATGAAAAATGACGATCTGTTTGCTCTAAGTCGGCCAGCGTGATTCACCCGTCAGGTGGTTACGGTGGTTACGACGGCAAAATTATCGGGCTACCCCCGGCCAAAGCTATAAAAGGAGCCCAAAGCCTTCATTTGGGAGGATCTTGTCTTCTGCACCCGGGAGAGCTCCCTTGAAGATTTCCTCGGAATTCTCCTTCGCCGCTTGAAGATCTTATTCGTGGACTTGAAGATTTCCTTCGTGGACTTGAAGATTTCCTTCGTGGACTTGAAGATTTCCTTTCTCCCGAAAGGCGACTCAGCATTCTCACTTTTGTTCTCCCGAGCTTTCTCACTTTTGTTCTCCACCATTCTCAGAAGGAAAAAGACTTAGTTTTCCGAGAGGTGGTCTGTCACCTTCGGAACACACACACACTCTCTCTCTCTATTATTGTAACGAGCGTCGGCCTATCGCGCTCAAATTCTAAGTACCTGTAACCCCTCTGAAGATAGTGAAGTTTGGTCGGCACAGCTCCGGCCGCGTGGTTTTTTACCCTTTCCGGATTTTCCACGTTAAAAAGTCTCAGTGTACTAAACGAATCTCAAATTGACTGTTAGCGCGCTTGACTCCCTTCAAAGCTGAGACAGTTCAAGTCGACCGGCCTACCAAGAGCTCCCAAGCGACCCGCAACAGAATCAATAATTCTACCATGATATCTTATAGCAAAAGGAGAATAAATGTTCCATGTTTTTCAGATCAATTTTTAACATACACAAATCAACAACAGATTTCTAAAAATTAAAATCTTCACATCAATCCAACATACACAACACATGGAATGGAGCAATGCTACAACTACAATGAGGAGGGTGATCTTACAATGCTTGAGCAAGCTTGGGAAGTGCACGTGTGTACAACCTCTTCTTCTTGAAAAATCGAAGGATGCGTTCGTTTGGCAAGAATTGGCACAACGGAATTGGAGCATTGACAATGGCAAACAAGGAAGGAATAGCGGCAAGGAAGATTTGCACGGGAGCGGCTCAACTCCAGCGGCAATGGCGAGGAAGGAAAAGTATCGAGGAAGGAGCAGCGACGCGAGCACGATTTACGGGTCATAATGAAATAGCACTTTACGATCCGTAGACGCAAAAAATAGCGGCTGTGTTTGGAATGTAGATTTTTGATCGGCACGAGCTGTCCCAATTGCACCAATCTTTAACCTTAAGAGTAAAAAAACACATGCGATTTAACGGCATTACAAAGAGGCTATGATTTTAATGCTTATAATTTAATGACATTAGAGAGCTTAAGATATACAAATATTATTTAATTCATCGGGAATATAATAAAAAAATGAATGGGATGGCGTACGGACCGGACAGTCAACAAATAAAATAATTAAAATTAACGCCGTTGCCGGGGATCGAACCCGGGTCACCCGCGTGACAGGCGGGAATACTCACCACTATACTACAACGACTTGTTGTTCTTTTGTTTTACATTATTTATAATATCACAGCGGACTTGATTAATACCGCCGATGTGCAATTAATTCGATATCGTTTGGAAAATCAAATTTTATAAGCTATAATTTTTCAGGAAGAGTTCTTAAGGATCATGAAGTGCTGCTTCTATGAACCTGGATATTCAAGATGGTTCACTTGTGTTGGATCATTCTCGAGCCTCGAAATCATGGAGTCGAATTTCTCGATCCCGGTGCATCAGTTCCCAAGATCTGTGCTTTATTGCATATGTAGTACGCGAATGATGAGCTTAAACGTAGAGCGAACTCATTATCAAATTAAAATTTGGAGTTAATTAGTTGATGCATGCTTATTATTTTTTTTATTTTATATGTAACACTAACACACTCATAGATATTATATATGATAATCACTCCACAAAAAGGCTTATTAGTAAGTAAAGAAATCCCTTACTAAATGCTAAAATTAATTGCTAATTATTTTAGATACCAAAAAATAATGTCCTAACTAATTTGATCCTATCAAAATTTAAGAAGAAAAATTTTCCTCGGTGATTTGCAACAAACTTTAAGCAAGAGAAATTATCCACCTTGTTTTATAACAATTTGTTAGGAAGGAATTTTTTTTCTTTTCCAATATCATAAACTCAATCAAATAATAATAATTTTGATTTAAATAAAAAAATACAAATTTTAAAAAATAACCCGCTATCTCGCGATTGTCGCGTGGCCGTCTCTTTTCTCCCCGCTCTTCTCAATCCCCCTCACGCCACAACGCTCACCAAGATGCTTCTTGCCATACGGGGAAAGAACCTCAGTTTCATCTTAGTCCACTATAGTTGCTCTTTTCACTACCCTCACTCATTCCAACAATAAACGCGTTACTCTCACCACTAGCAAATGCAAACCTTCTATTTTTCTTGACATATACATGTGTATGTCTACACCACAAGCTGGATTTCACTCAATCTTTTCTCAATCCACCCATATATATCGTGGGCCAAGTGTCAAATCCAACCCTGAGATTGTAGGGTTGGCTTGGCCAACCTCAAAAAGAAGGGCAATCTCGTGATGTTAATTACTCAGTACATTCGCCTATATATAGCCTGACTTAAGAACAATGATGGACTGATTTTTTTATTCTTCTCTTGTCTCCCTTTCTTCCAATCTCCCTTGCGAACAGAATACCTGGAGCCAGTTTTTGATGTAGGCTCAAATTAGGGTTTTGAGAAAAGAGTTAATTTGGAAAATATTAGGCCGAGTAGGCCAAAACCGATTTTCGCGAGTATTCAAACTCGTTGTTTTGAACTTTAAGAAATTCGTTAATTTTCTCCGAGACGAAATTCTTGCATGTTGTGCGGATCGTTCCTCTGCGAAATCAACACTCCCACAAACCAATATGCATGAAATAATTTATGGTAAACGGTAATATAAGCAATTGAACGTACGAGGCAAGCTAAGAGCATTTAATGGAGCACATAAAAATTGAGTTAATTAATGGCGGCAGAAAGTACCCAAAGTCACAGCCGAGCAAGTTGATTCAGTCCGAACCGAAAGGCATGGGAGAGAATAGGGGGCTAGGATCGGAACTTCCAGGCGAAGGAGATCGACAATAGAGGAGTGCCGGATTAGAGTATCGGGGTCGACGACACTCCTCAAAAGATCGTGGCGATAGGGCACCGGAAGCGAGCGTTGGAGTCGACGGTGCCCGGAGGTTGATTGCGGCAGGACGGCGCCCGGAGGTTGACGGCGCCTCGGGAGCCGGCCCATGGGTCTCGCCCCCTGCTGGGGCGGGGGCGAGAGGGGGGCTGGAGGCCTCCTCCCCTCGCCCCCTTGCTGGGGCGGGCGAGACCCAGGGGTCGGCTCCCGCTGGTCTCGCCCCCCTGCCGGGGCGGGGGCGGGGGGGGGGGGGGGGGGGGGGGGGGGGGGGGGGGGGGGGGGGGGGGGGGGGGGAGGGGGGGGGGGGGTTGGAGGCCTCCTCCCCTCGCCCCCTTGTTGGGGCAGGCGAGACCCAGGGGTCGGCTCCCGCTGGTCTCGCCCCCCTGCTGGGGCGAGGGCGAGGGGGGGCGGAGGCCTCCTCCCCTCGCCCCCCTGCAGGGGCGGGCGAGACCCAGGAGCCGGCTCCCGCTGGTCTCGCCCCCCTGTTGGGGCAGGGGTGAGGGGGGTGGAGGCCTCCTCCCCTCGCCCCCTGCTGGGGCGGGTGAGACCCAGGGGTTGGCTCCCGCTGGTCTCGCCCCCCTGCTGGGGCGGGGGCGAGGGGGCCTGGAGGCCTCCTCCCCTAGCCCCCTGCTGGGGTGGGCGAGACCCAGGGGTCGACCCCGCTGGTCTCGCCCCCCTGCTGGGGCGGGGGCGAGGGGGGACCGGAGGCCTCCTCCCCTCGCCCCCTTGCTCGCCTCCTACATGAGTTGGGCGAGCGGGAGGTCTCTACCTCCACCGCTCGCCCTCCTCTCTCCCTGCCCTGGATCATACTGAAAAATGATGTTCTAAAAGACCTCTTGGGTCCCAGGAACCCACTCGGCGAATATAGGGTTGTACACAATCCCCGCTCTTTTCGAGCGAGGTACACACTCGGAAAGAAATGTCCAACCCTGCACATTCGGCGAGTGGCGCTAAGCAAAACTGAGAAGTCTCCACATCGTCCTGGTGAAAATTTGCTAAGGCTCCCCTAGAAGGTCAACCTGCCCTGACGGCTAGTGAGAGCCCGGTCAGCGGAACCGTCCGAGGGGTGAAGAACATAGCCTCATTGGAAGGTCAACCTGCCCTGCCGGCTAGGGAGAGCCCGGTCAGCGGAACCGTCTGAGGGGTGAAGAACGTAGCCTCCCTGGGAGGTCAACCTGCCCTGCCAGCTAGTGAGAGCCCGGTCAGCGGAACCGTCCGAGGGGTGAAGAACGTAGCCTCCCTGGGAGGTCAACCTGCCCTGCCGGCTAGTGAGATGTCAGCGGAACCGTCCGAGGGGAAAAGAACATAGCCTCCCTGGGAGGTCAACCTTCCATGCCGACTAGTGAGAGCCCGGTCAGCAGAACCGTCCGAGGGGTGAAGAACGTAGCCTCCCTGGGAGGTCAACCTGCCCTGCCGGCTAGTGAGAGCCCGGTCAGCGGAACCATCTGAGGGGTGAAGAACATAGCCCCCCTGGGAGGTCAACCTGCCCCGCCGGCTAGTGAGAGCCCGGTCAGCGGAACCGTCCGAGGGGAAAAGAACATAGCCTCACTGGGAGGTCAACCTGCCCTGCCGGCTAGTGAGAGCCCGGTCAGCGGAACCGTCCGAGGGGTGAAGAAAATTTTGCCTCCCTGAGAGGTCAACCTGCCCTGCCGGCTAGAGAGAGTCTGGTCAGCGGAACCGTCCCAGGGGTGAACAACATAGCCTCCCTGGGAGGTCAACCTGCCCTGCCGGCTAGTGAGAGCCCGGTCAGCGGAACCATCCGAGGGGAAGACCACTTACCCCCCTGGGAGGTCAACCTGCCCTGTCGGCTAGAGAGAGCCCGGTCAGCGGAACCATCCGAGGGGAAGACCACTTACCCCCTGGGAGGTCAACCTGCCCTGCCGGCTAGAGAGAGCCCGGTCAACGGAACCATCCGAGGGGAAGACCACTTACCCCCCCGGGAGGTCAATTTGCCCTGCCGGCTAGAGAGAGCCCGGTCAGCGGAACCATCCGAGGGGAAGACCACTTACCCCAACTGGGAGGTCAACCTGCCCTTCCGGCTAGAGAAAGCCCGGTCAGCGGAACCATCCGAGGGGAAGACCTTGCACTTACTTCTCCCAAGGGAGAGCGCTAGGTTGGAGGCTTAGGAACTAGGAACAAGACCAAGGGCTTAGCGAGGAGGTCCCACCACACACATGGAAGATCGTTAAGCGCTTCCCCTCCCAAGCCAATGCTAAGCTTGGGCACCTTTGGAGGCTCTCCTCACCCACTAAAGAGACTTGGGGAGAGAGAGGCCAAAAGAGAGATCTGGATAGAACTGGCTCCAAATGGTGCCCCTTGGTCTTATTTATAGATTTTTGGAGTTGGTCTTCCAATAACCACAATCTGGCTAATGAGATTACCGAAACACCCCCGGATTTGGCCTGCGAACAGCCAAATCCCGTCATTCAGAGGCGCTAAACGCAGACCGACCCCTCCCCCCGAAACTGGGCGAGAGGGGGTACTCCCCGCGGGGGCTGGGCGAGCACCCTAACTGGGGCGCGCGAGACCCAGGGGTCGGCCCCTGCTGGTCTCGCCCCCCTGCTGGGGCGGGGGCGAGGGGGAGGGGGCCGGAGGCCGCCTCCCCTCGGCCCCCTGCTGGGGCGGGCGAGACCCAAGGGTCGGCACCTGCTGGTCTCGCCCCCCTGCTGGGGCGGGGGCGAGGGGGGGGGGGGGGTGCTGGAGGTATCCTCCCCTAGCCCCCCTGCTGGGGCGGGCGAGACCCAGGGGCCGGCCCCTGCTGGGGGGGGCGAGGGGGGCTGGAGGCCTCCTCCCCCCGCCCCCCTGCTGGGGCGGGCGAGACCCAGGGGCCGGCTCCCGCTGGTCTCGCCCCCCTGCTGGGGCGGGGGCGAGGGGGGGCTGGAGGCCTCCTCCCCTCGCCCCCCTGCTGGTGCGGGCGAGACCCAGGGACCGGCTCCCGCTGGTATCGCCCCCCTGCTGGAGGGGGGGCTTAAGTCCTCCTCCCCTCGCCCCCCTGCTGTGGCAGGCGAGACCCAGGGGTCGGCTCCCGCTGGTCTCGCCCCCCTGCTGGGGCGGGGGCGAGGGGGGCGAGGGGGGTCGTAGGCCTCCTCCCCTCGCCCCCTGCTAGGGCGGGCGAGACCCAGGGGCCGGCTCCCGCTGGTCTCGCACCCATGCTGGGGCGGGGGCGAGGGGGGGTTGAAGGCCTCCTCCCCTTGCCCCCCTGCTGGGGCGGGCGAGACCCAGTGGTCGGCTCCCGCTGGTCTCGCCCCCCTGCTGGGGCGGGGGAGAGGGGGGCTGGAGGCCTCCTCCCCTCTCCCCCCTGCTGGGGAGTAGGGGGGCGAGACCCAGGGGTCAGCTCCCGCTGGTCTCGCCCCCCTGCTGGGGCGGGGGCGAGGGGGGACCGGAGGCCTCCTCCCCTCGCCCCCCTTGCTCGCCTCCTACATGAGCTGGGCGAGCGGGAGGTCTCTACCTCCACCGCTCGCCCTCCTCTCTCCCTGCCCTGGATCATACTGAAAAATGATGTTCTAAAAGACCTCTTGGGTCCCGGGTGAAAGGGGATGTCAGATCTTAAATTACTCTAGAGGGGGGAGGGTGAATAGAGTATTAAAATTTTTAATACGTTTTATAGCAGAAATTAAACTACTGTTTAAGTATGTGTATTTAGTGTGAGTTATAGAAAACTACAGAATTACTAAAGGACACACAGCACAAGCACACAGAGACAATCAAGCACAGAAGACACAAGGAGCTATAGTAGTTCCCCAATAAATCTGGGTACGTCTACTCTTCTACCACCTTTGGTAGGAATCAACTAGGAGGGTTGATAAGGTGCCCAGGCACCAAGGGATTTTTGATAAGGTGCTTAAAAACCACACTAGGATTTTTTGATAAGGTGTCTTGCCACCACTGGGTAAACTTTTGAAGAGAGTATTAACCCTGTACAGAATGAGATAAAAAGGTATAGAGTGTTCTTCTCTGTCAATGATCTGAGAGAAGACAAAAGGTGTTGAAGCAGAAAGCTCCCCCTGTCTGATGAGAGTTGATGAGAATTGATGACAGCTTTTGGATAGAGCTTTCTCAAATAGAAGTCTTTGTAGCTGATGATCTGGAAGAAATTAATCTTCAGATTGTTGTTGCTCTTGAAAGACTTTATCTTGCAGCAGATCTAAGAGATTAAATCTAGTTCTCAGAAAGATGAAGATGCTGCCTTGATGAAGAAGAATGCTGAAAAAAGAATAGTGTATTTTCTTCTTCTTCTTCTTCTGAAAAACTTCTTCTATCCTCCTTGTTCTGTGATCACAGAAGAGAGCAAGTGATGGTGAAGTTTTTCTTTATTTTTATCTCAAAAATGACTATCTCAGTTCTTGCTGTTCTTCTCTTTTTTTTTATCTTCTGATAACTGTTTGTATATATATTTTCAAATTCAAATCTTCTGTCTATTTAAGGAATGTCTTCTTCTGACTTAAATCCTTCTTGGAACCAGGTAGCCACCCAAAACGATTTTTGGCAGGTCCTTTTAACTCCTTTTGTCAAGAAAGATGCCTTTGGCATTAAATGTCAACGACTATTCTTCTTCTTGGAAAGGAATGAATATAAGGATATAATAAATGAGAAAGATATCCTTACTTGGCTGCCTGAATACGTCCAAGGAGAAATAAATATATCCGTTATTTTGCTGATTTGAGTTCAGAGAACTGACATCTACTGAGAATATAAGTCTGAACGTCAGAAAGCAATTTGTCGAGCGCTGGCTTAGAATTTGTCGACCGCTGCTAGTCATTTATCGAGCACTGGCTTAGAATTTGTCGACCGCTGCTAGTCATTTGTCGAGCGCTGACTCAGAATTTGTCGACTGCTGGAACTGCAAATTTCTTAAGTCTGCTGGAAGCAATTTGTCGAACGAATCTGGTCATTCGTCGAACACCACTCACCATGTGTTGAGCTTGAATTTGCCTAAGTTCTGCTAATCTAATCAACCTAAAGTTTGACCCTAAGGCTATACATTGGGGTCAATACAGATCCTTAATCAACACATAGTGATCCTAGCCCAAATTAGTAATAGGGTTGTTCCAGCAATCTCCCCCTATTTGGGTTAGGATACTATTTGACAAATAATTAAATAGATACAGTAGAAAGTATAAACAACAGAGCAACAATGAAATGAAATATATCTGATAGATTAAAATAGATCATCAGATAGGATAAAAATAAATGCTCTGAGTTTAGAAACTTTACATTCATAACCAAGCAATTTATTTAAGACTTTTTGTCCTGAGAAGGTGGCTTGAATATGATTTTCCTGTTTGGGTCTTCTGATTTCTTTTTGCTGATAAACAAGTCTTGAGCTCCAATGATTTTCTGTTCTTTGACATGAGGAATAAATGCTTCTGGGTGCATATCAATATATTCATCAGCATTGAATGCTTTAACTGTTTTGTATTTTTCAAGTTCTTTTCTTTTGTATTCTGACATGGTTGAGAAACCTGAGAAGTCTTTGCCTTCTGCCTTAGCCTTTTTAATCTGTGCATATGCAATTGTTTCTTTCAGTCTTGCCATCTGACAGATTTTCTCTTCTTCTGGATCTGTAAAGTAATAAATATCTTCTGAATCATTTTTGTCTTGAGTGACCTTTTGAGGTACTCTATCTCTGTGAAGAGATCCATCAGATATGTGAAGTTTGTATTCTGAAGATATTTGAGACGAGGAAAAGCTTTGACTTTCTTAAAGGATAGGTGCTGATCTCTTGGAGAAAGGAGTACGGATGATCTAGAGGCTTGAGGACCACTAGAACTACCAGGTCTCCCAGAAAGTTGAGAGCTTGGCTTCTGAGAGGAAGATGAGACACCTGATAATCCTGTTGCACCAGCTGCTGGGGGAGGAGGAGGAGGATGATTGTGCTTGACTGGTTTGTCAGAGATGTAGCCAGTCTTCTTGAGTTTCTTCCTCCTATTGTTCTCATTTCTGGAGAGCTTCATCCAATGAGGAGTTTTCTCATCAAGAGGAACATTATACAAAATGTACAGAGGAATGTCATTATTTGGATTTGGGGGCTTGGGAGCAGCCTTTGACTTGGCTGTTCTTTTCTTTCTTTTCTTTGAAAGTATATCATCAGAATCACTATTGTCATCATCATCATCAGAATCAGAAGATGAGATTGGCTTATTGTATAGATCATCAATTCTCTTGATTGCTTCTCGAGCCTTTAATCTTTCTTCTTCAGCCTTGTCAAACTCTGCATCTGCTTCTCTCCAGATTTCATCAAAGCTTGGCATTGGTTCTTCATTCCATACAGGAATTGGAGGTGAAGAAGTAATTTGTGAGGCTGTTGTATCATCAAGAAATTCTGCAAGATCATCTTCATATTCTGCAGAGTGATCCTTTATTTGAAAGTCTTGAACAGTGAATGAAGGAATAGAGGATATGTAATTTTGTATGATATCCGAATGAGTCTTCTGAGGAAGGCAAATCAGAGCCTTTGATAGATCATCTATGTATACCTTTGATGATACCCTTGAAGTATATGTGACATCAAATTTTGATAATAAGCTATATATATCACAGGATGGATGAATGCATATATTAGTTATTTCTTCTATAACTTCTGTATCAAAAATTGTAACTTCTGTATCTTCTTCTGGAGTTTCTTCTATTTCTGGAGCTTCTTCATAGGACATCTCCCCCTGCCTAGCTTCAGGGTAGCCTGAATCTAGGCCCCTAGAAGAAGGGACAGTAGTGGAGGAGGGAAGATAAGCTATTTTAGCAGATAAAGTAGAAAGTACCTGAAGAACTGGAGCAAGTTTTGCATCCAGGAGCTGGCTTATTTTATGAAGGATAAGATCAAAAACTTGATTAGCAATAGAGGAGAGGTTGAGGGATGGATAATCTGGTGGATGACTAGAGGAAGGTTGTGAAGTGGATGGAGATGATATTGGAGGAATGATATTGCTGATCTTAGTGGTATGTGTGGGAATGTCTAGATGGATTGGAGAATGAATAGGTGAATGATATTCACTGTGTATTGGAGAGGGAGGAGTGGTAGGTAGTGGTTCTGAAGATGGAGGAGGAGGTGTAGCATCACTGATATGGGCAGTTGAGAGTGGAATATCATTGATGGGTGATATTGCAGTTGAAGAAGGGGATGAAGAATGAGAAGGTGCAGGAGAAATTTGAGCAGGTGGAGAGAGAATGTGAGAGGAAGGAGGAACTGAGGAAGGATCTTCTAGAAGGGTAGAGGGAGTGACTTGATCAATCCTTGTGTCCTCAGAAGCTTTCCTTTTTCCGGAGGCCTCAACTCCTGCATTCTTCTTGGGAATTACGTACTCTATCCCATTTAGCAAAGGGAGCTGAGGTCAGCCTCTTGCTGGCATTTATTGTTACTTTTGGTGACACCAGAAGCTCTGGATGCCTTTCCTGCAGAAAAATCCCTAAAACTCTTCCAAAGCATACATTGTCTTTAGAGTTTTTCTTTTTAATGAGGTCAAAAAGAATTGATCTCCAGTTGACTTTCTTCTTCTCCATTAAGGCCACCATTAACAGAAATTGGTGCCTACTGATATAGTCATGCCCAGAGGTCTTGCTCAGCAAGACTTTCCAACAATATCTGCTAAGAACTTGTAGTCCTGAGACAGATTCTTTTTCAGAAGGTGGCTAGGGTTTCCAGTCAAATGCCCCATTTTGACTAAAGCTTCATCAAATTCATTTGAGCTTATGTCTAATTCATCTTCACCATTTTCAAAGCCAAAGATTTCAGAAAGGATGGTGGGAGTGAGAGAGACATGATGACCTGAAATTGTTCCCGACAAGCTTTCATCGACTGACTTTGCAGTGTAAACCCATTCTTTTATCTCAGCAACAACTATCTTCTGCCTGGTGCTTAGAAGCTTCCTTAGATGTTGTTCATCCAGGGTTTGAAGAATGTCCTTGAAGGTTTGGTCTGACTGTGCAAACAAGTCCATGTCAATGTCGAAACCTGCGTCAAACTTCATTAGGTGCAGAGAGGCCTGAGGAATCGCCATTGTTCCTGCAAAGAAGGTTGGAGATCAAGTGCAGAGAGGAACTGGAGGGAAAGACAATTTCTGTAGGCGCAAAGTTTAGAATAAGATAAAATAAGACTTATATAGAAGGGTCGAAGAATGAGGGCGCATTCGTAAACCACTGTTCGACAAAACCTAATAAAATTAGAAGTCGAAAAGGCTTTATTTCTTTGTCTGAAAGCGTTCGACGAAAGCATCTTTTTCGTCGATCGTCGATCGACAAAAGAAATTGCCTTACCTGACTCTGCCTTTATGAGGTTTCAGAGACCACGGTTCGACAAATGATTCAAATTTGTCGTTCTTCGTTCGACAAATTTGTGAGAAAAATAGAAATACTTAATTTTTAGCAGATTGAATCTCCATCTATCATTCCTAGTTGATTTATAAAGAAGATGTGCTTCTTTTCATCCAAGGGCTTGGTGAAAATGTCAGCTCTTTGCAAATCAGTAGAAATGAATTGTAGGCAAAATTTGTTTTTATCCACATTGTCCCTGAGGAAGTGGTGCCTAATTTCTATGTGTTTAGTCCTACTATGGAGAACTGGATTTTGTGCTATATATATTGCACTAGTGTTGTCACAAAATATAACTGAATTATTTAAGTTGACACCATAGTCTAGGAGCTGATTTTGTATCCACAATATCTGTGAGCAGCATCTGCCAGCAGCTAAGTATTCAGCTTCAGCTGTTGATGTAGACACAGATGTTTGTTTCTTACAAAACCAAGATACAAGCCTATCACCAAGAAACTGACAAGTTCCTAATGTGCTTTTCCTATCTACCATGCATCCATCATAATCTGAGTCTGAGAATCCAGTTAATTCAAATTCAGATGTTGTTGGATACCAAAGTCCCAGATTAGGGCAACCCTTTATATATCTTAAAATTCTTTTTACAAAAGTAAGGTGAGATTCTTTAGGATCAACTTGAAACCTAGCACAAATGCATGTAGCAAACATTATGTCTGGCCTACTGGCTGTTAAATAGAGTAGAGAGCCAACAATTGCCCTGTACAGTTTCTGATCAACAGGTTTCCCTGATTCATCAGTATTAATAACAGCATTAGAGGCCATGAGTGTTTTCATTGTAGAAGAATCAGGCATTCCAAATCTTTTCACTAATTCCTTAACATACTTAGATTGAGAGAAGAAGATTCCTGATGGGGTTTGCTTCACTTGAAGACCAAGGAAGTAGGATAATTCACCCATACTACTCATTTCAAATCTTGATTGCATTAGATTGGAAAATCTTTTGCACAAATTTGAATCAGTAGATCCAAAGATAATGTCATCCACATATATTTGAACTAGTAGAGTTTGATTTTTATGTACTTTGTAAAATAATGTTTTGTCTACCATGCCTCTACAGAAATTGTTTTCCAAGAGAAAGTTAGCTAAAGTCTCATACCATGCTCTAGGAGCTTGTTTGAGACCATAGAGAGCTTTATTAAGTTTGAATATATAGGAGGAATAAGTTGGAGAGATGAAACTTGGTGGTTGTTCCACATAGACTTCTTTCTTTGATGTCTCCATTGAGAAAAGCACTTTTCACATCCATTTGATATACCTTAAACTTCTTGAATTCAGCAAAGGCCAAGAAAATCCTTATAGCTTCAAGCCTTGCAACAGGGGCAAATGTCTGATCATAATCTATGCCTTCTTCCTGTGAATATCCTTGAGCTACCAATCTTGCTTTATTTCTCACAATATTTCCTTGATCATCAAGCTTGTTCCTGAAGACCCACTTGGTGCCAATAACTGGATGGCCTCTTGGTCTTGGAACCAAATCCCAAACCTTGTTTCTTTCAAACTGGTTGAGTTCCTCTTGCATTGCAAGAATCCAATTTGGATCTTGTTCTGCATCTTTTATGGTTTGAGGTTCAACTTGTGATAGAAAGCAGGTATACATATGATTTTGGTGTAGTTGATGCCTTGTTTGAACACCTGCTTTGATATCACCAATCACTTGTGAAATTGGATGATCTCTGACTGTGATGTGGTCAGCAGTTGGAGTTGGTTCAGCAGTAGTATCTTCATTGGGAATTTGTTCAGCTATTACATCCTGTGGAGGATGTTCTGTTGTAGCTTGATTCAGGTAATCAACAAGATCTGGATGATCCTCTTCTTCACTATCTTTAAGAGTTTGAGGCAATGGATGCAGTGAATCTCCTGTCTGTAGATTTAGCTCTTTAAGCTCTTCACATAGAGCTGGTACCTGCAAAGTGTTCTTGGTAGAAGAGTTCTTCTCCTTGTAAAACATGTTAGTTTCATCAAAAGAAACATGCATAGACTCTTCTATTTTAAGAGAGGATTTGTCAAATACCCTATATGCTTTACTAGCTATTGAATATCCTAAGAAGATTCCTTCTTCAGATTTTGGTTCAAATTTCTTAAGATATTTCTTATCATTGTTATGAACAAAACATCTACATCCAAAAGTTCTAAAATAATCAACTTTGGGTTTCTTCCCTTTAAGCAATTCATAGGGAGTTTTACCCTTAAGTTTGTGTATCAAACTTCTATTCAGAACATAATTTGCTGTGTTGACAGCCTCAGCCCAAAAGGATAGGGGCAAGTTAGCATCTGCAAGCAATATTCTTGCTGATTCAATTAGAGTTCTATTCTTCCTTTCAACTATCCCATTTTGTTGAGGAGTTCTGGGAGCTGAGAAGCAATGTCTGATACCTTCCATCTCACAGAATTCTTGCATGAGAAGAGACTCAAACTCAGTGCCATGATCACTTCTGATCAATGCAACTACAGTAGAGTACTCAATCTGTATGCTCTTAAGAAAGTCTGTAAGAACTTTACAGTTATCTGACTTTTCTCTTAAAAAGAACACCCAAGTGAATCTAGAGAAGTCATCCACAATAACTAGAGTGTAAGACTCCCCCCCCCCCTAAGCTCTTTATTGTAATAGGTCCAAAAAGGTCCATATGTAGCAAGTATAAGATTCTAGGTGAATCACTTTTAGATAATGATTTAAAGCTGTTTTTGGTTTGCTTACCTAATTGACATGCCCTACAAAGACCTTCTTTCTTATATGATCCTGATGGTAAGCCTCTAACAAGATTATCCTTAGCTAATTTAGCAATGGTCCTAAGGTTTACATGTCCTAATCTTTTATGTCATAATTCACTAGATTTGCTTAACTCATTAAATAAGCAAATTTCTGATTTAGATGAGTTAAAGTTTACTAAATATATATTTCCTTGTCTAATTCCTGATAGAACAATAACATTATCAGATGATTCAATGATGCATTCTGATTTATTAAATGTTACCTGATAACCTTCATCACATAGCTGACTTATGCTAATGAGGTTGTGATTTAGACCTTTGACATAGGTTACTTCCTTGACTGTCACTGTTCCAATTTTAATTTGACCATAGCCTTTGGTTTGTCCACAGTTGGAGTCTCCAAAGATCACCTTGGGTCCAAGTTTTTCCTTGTAGTTGTATAGGTTGGCCTTGTTCCCTGTCATATGCTTTGAGCATCCACTGTCCAAGTACCATTTTTGATTTAATCTTGGATGGCTGTGTACCTGATCAATATCATCTTCTATTTCTGATTCTGATTTCTCTTCATCAGAGTTGCTAGTTGAGGCATTGATTGCCATCATGCAAAAACTTTTTTTTTCATCATCATCACTGGAGCTGGATGATGATGCTGATTGTGACTCATTGTCTGAGTCATAAATAGTCATTAAGCATCGGCTGTCTTCTTTTGTTTCTTCTTCATCAGAGGAGCAAGATGAAGATTCTGATTCTGATTCTGTTTCACTCCAGGATGTTGCTACAAATCCTCTTCCCTTCTTCTTGTGCGAGTGGGAGGAAGATTTGCTGGAGCCCTTCTTTTCTTCCTTTTCTTTTCTTCTTTCCTTCCTGTCCTTCTTGTGTTGAATCTCTGGACATTCAGGAGCAATGTGTCCTGGTTTCCTGCAGCCAAAACATATGATTTCATTAGAATGATTTTTTTTCATACCTTGGCTTGTCATGACTTCTGGATAGTTGTTTTCTGAAGTCTTTCTTAGCCATCTTATAGAATCTTTTGGCTAATAGACTCATAAACTCCTCTTTGTCAGGAGCTTTTCCTTTATCTGCTGCAGCCTTGAAGGCTATGCTTCTTTCCTTCTTGGGTGCTGGGGATGAAGTGGATTCTTCATTTTCCCTAGTTTTAATGAGTTGCTCATAAGATTTGAGCTTGCCCAACAGAGCTTCAGTGGTGATCTCATTGAGACTTCTGGCTTCTTTGATTGGCCAGATTTTGGAGTCCCATGTGCTGGGAAAGCACATAAGAATTTTGTCATTGATCTCTGTGAATGAGATCACTTTGTCCAAAGACTTCAGCTCATTTATTATGAGGCTGAGCCTATTGTACATATCAGCTACATTTTCTGATTCTCCCTTCTTGAAGTTCTCATATTGAGAGATCAGGTGAGATCTCCTATCTTTTCTTTCATCTGCTGACCCTGCCACCATGTTGTTGAGAGATTCCCAAATTTCTTTTGCTGAGGTGCACTCAACTACTTTCTGGAATATATCATCTGACATAGTTAGGGCCAGAATGTTCATGGCCTTTACATCTGCATTTCTCTGCTTCTTCTGATCCTCAGTCCACTCAGGAGGTGGAACATCATTGTTGTCTGTTGTTGCAGCAGTACTAGCTGATGCTGTGGGTGCTGGAGGTCCTTTAAGAATAACATTAAAAATTTCCTCATCAATGGAGTTCATATAAAGCATAATCCTTGCTTTCCATAGTGCAAACTTATTGAGATTGCACATAGGAGGTCTTGTGCTGGAATACTCCTTATTTTGTGCCATGAGTTTTAAATAAGATAAAATCTTAGAGAATAAAACTCTTAGGAAAAATTAAGATCTGGTTGATCTTTGTGATTCAGGTGTTAGCCTGTAAAGAATCAACCTGCCTCTGATACCAATTGAAAGTGGAGGTCAGATCTTAAATTACTCTAGAGGGGGGTGAATATAGTATTAAATTTTTTAATACATTTTATAGCAGAAATTAAACTACTGTTTAAGTATATGTGTATTTAGTGTGAGTTATAGAAAACTACAGAATTACTAAAGGACACACAACACAATCACACAGAGACAATCAAGCACAGAAGACACAAGGAGCTATAGTAGTTCCCCAATAAATCTGGGTACGTCTACTCTTCTACCACCTTTGGTAGGAATCAACTAGGAGGGTTGATAAGGTGCCCAGGCACCAAGGGATTTTTGATAAGGTGTCCACACACCAATAAGCTTTTGATAAGGTGCTTAAAAACCACACTAGGATTTTTTGATAAGGTGTCTTGCCACCACTGGGTAAACTTTTGAAGGGAGTATTAACCTTGTACATAATGAGATAAAAAAGTATAGAGTGTTCTTCTCTGTCAATGATCTGAGAGAAGACAAAAGGTGTTGAAGCAGAAAGCTCCCCCTGTCTGATGAGAGTTGATGACAGCTTTTGGATAGAGCTTTCTCAAATAGAAGTCTTTGTAGCTGATGATCTGGAAGAAATTAATCTTCAGATTGTTGTTGCTCTTGAAAGACTTTATCTTGCAGCAGATCTAAGAGATTAAATCTAGTTCTCAGAAAGATGAAGATGCTGCCTTGATGAAGAAGAATGCTGAAAAAAGAATAGTGTATTTTCTTCTTCTTCTTCTTCTTCTGAAAAACTTCTTTTATCCTCCTTGTTCTGTGATCACAGAAGAGAGCAAGTGATGGTGAAGTTTTTCTTTATTTTTATCTCAAAAACGACTATCTCAGTTCTTGCTGTTCTTCTCTTTTTTTTATCTTCTGATAACTGTTTGTATATATATTTTCAAATTCAAATCTTCTGTCTATTTAAGGAATGTCTTCTTCTGACTTAAATCCTTCTTGGAACCAGGTAGCCACCCAAAACGATTTTTGGCAGGTCCTTTTAACTCCTTTTGTCGAGAAAGATGTCTTTGGCATTAAATGTCAACCGCTATTCTTCTTCTTGGAAAGGAAGGAATATAAGGATATAATAAAAGAGAAAGATATCCTTACTTGGCTGCCTGAATACATCCAAGGAGAAATAAATATATCCGTTATTTTGCTGATTTGAGTTCAGAGAACTGACATCTACTGAGAATATAAGTCTGAACGTCAGAAAGCAATTTGTCGAGCGCTGGTTTAGAATTTGTCGACCGCTGCTAGTCATTTGTCGAGCACTGGCTTAGAATTTGTCGACCGCTGCTAGTCATTTGTCGAGCGCTGACTCAGAATTTGTCGACCGTTGGAACTGCAAATTTCTTCAGTCTGCTGGAAGCAATTTGTCGAACGAATCTGGTCATTCGTCGAACACCACTCACCATGTGTTGAGCTTGAATTTGCCTAAGTTCTGCTAATCTAATCAGCCTAAAGATTGACCCTAAGGCTATACATTGGGGTCAATACAGATCCTTAATCAACACATAGTGATCCTAGCCCAAATTAGTAATAGGGTTGTTCCAACACCGGGAACCCACTCGGCGAATATAGGGTTGTACAGACGAGCTGTTAAATAAAATGATTACGCAAAAGAAAATACATGCAATTAAAATTAATGTGAAGTAACGAAATTAGGATGCGTCGTGGGCTGCATCAATTCCCCCTGGGTTGAGAGAGCTCTACCCCGAAGAGGATTCACAAAGTGTAGCAACTGAGAGATCTGGGCGGCGGCGCTGTAACTCGTCAGTGTTGATCCAGGAGTTGTTGGTAATGTCCCATCCTTGCCATGAAACCAAATAGCGTTGGTATGTTCCGTGATGAGTGCGAAACTCTCGTACATCTAGAACTTAATCAATCTCCTCTATAGTAGGTGTCGACGCTGTCTCTGGTGCTGCAACTGGTGGGCTAGGGCTTGCACTTGGGGGATCTCCATGGAATGGTGTTAGATCAACAACGTTGAATATCGGTGAAGTATCGAATCCAACGGGCAAATCGATGAGATATGCATTCTCTCCTATGCATTTTCTGATTTGAAAAGGACTACTGTTGTAGCTTATGATAAGTACCCGGACTGAATCTATGCTTCCTTAAATACGCAAAAACCCAATCTACTTCTTAAAAGTATAACTCCCGGCGATGACGATCAACCATGGATTTATATTTTTCAGAAGTTGCTCGCAATTTGTTAGCTATATTTTTATATAACTCCTTTAAATAGTCTACATGAGCTTGCGCTTCGAAAGAAATACGTTCATGAGACGGAAGTGAATGACGGTCAAGTAAATGCGGGATAGGGAACCCATAAACGATCTCGAAAGGAGATTTATTGGTAGAACGATTAATAGAATTATTAAATGCAAATTCAGCTTGTGGCAGTTTAAGATCTCATTGCTTCGAATTTTCCCCGGTCAAACACCTCAGAAGATCTCCCAAACTCCTATTAACGACGAACTCATCTCTCTCGCAAGTAGTGTTCTCGTAAACCATTCGTCCGTAAACTGAAGGGGTGGAGTTACTCCTCTGCCCCTGTGGTCTGCAGGTAGCCCCTCCAAACAGCGGAGTTTGGTTGTTAGCAGGCCAAAATGGAGGTGCGTTTAGTAAAACCAAAAGGCGGAATTCCGCTATTGACAGACCAGGAACAAAAAACTATAAATAGACCTTAAAGGGCACCTTGGGAGAGGATTCTGGTCTCAGATCTCTGAGCTTCTTCTTCTTCATTGGTTACTTTGGTTCAGCTCTCTAGCTCTCCAAGGTGCCCAAGTCTCGACTTTGGCTTGGGAGGGGAAGCACTCAACGATCTTCCGGGTTTGTGGTGGGACCTCCTCGCTGTGACTAAGGTCTTAGTCTATTTCTGAGCCTCCAGTCTGCTCCTTCTGAGGGACTAGTAAGGGCTAGCTGCCCCTCAACTTGTTGAGGGCCCGAGCTTCATAAGAGACCGAGAAATCGGTTTCAATATTTTGGTACGTGAGCATGGAGCGCGGCTGGTCCAGGAAGATTCCGAGAGAGGAACATGGCAGGAGATGAAGATCAACGCGAGGAGCTATGTGGGTCGCCTCCGGCGGCGGTGTAGAAGATGTTCTCGGACTTCAGGTGAGAAGTCCTCGACACCCTCGAGTTCGCGGTTGTGTCGCTGCGAAGCGAGTTCGCGACCCCGGCGATTCAAACATTGCATCTTCCAACAGCGGTTGGCGAGGATGCTCCGGGAGGAAGGGCAGGAAAAGAAGTGGTTGGCGGGTCAGCGCAAAACCTAGAGGGAAGACCGCTGTTCGCCAGCCCCTCGAGCTCGGTTTCGGCGAGCTCAGTCCCGGCAAGCGCGGGACAGGCGAGCACGGCACCGACGAGTGCGATTCCGGTGGACGCGCCACCCGCGGAGGCCAGTCCGGCAACGGTGGCTCTCGCGAGTTTGGCCCCGACGAGCTCCAGCTTGGCGAGAGAGCTCGGGGGGCGTGCCGAGCAGGAAAGGACAATGGGGGGGAGGAAGCCCCTTTTGCGAGTTGGTGCTCTTTGCACCCGTCCCGGAAGGGTTCAGGGAGTGGGACATGGTCTATTACCATGGTCGAGACGACCCGGTCCAGCATCTGCAGTCGTTTGAGGACTCGGTCTCTATCAGGCCGATGTCGGACGCCTTCAAGTGTCGGCTCTTCGTCGTCACCCTGAAGGAGAAAGCTCGGGAGTGGTTCCACCAACTTCCCGTCGGATCGATCTATGCTTTCAAGGATCTGCGTAGAAGTTTCTTGCTACGGTTTTCAACCTCGAAGAAGAGGAAGAAGGACGTCGAGTCCCTCTTCAAGGTGAAGCAGGAGCCTAAGGAGTCGTTGGCTCATTATGCAAATCGGTTCTAGGAGGAAGTTTTGGTCACCCAGGAGATGCCCGGGTTTGCTCTTCAGCTCGCCTTCACGTTGGGGCCGAAGGAGAGTTTCTTCATGATGGATCTGAAGAGGAAAGCTCCCGTCTCCTACGAGGAGTTGATGGAGAGAGTGGCGGAGAAGGTTGAGAGTGAGGAGGCCAATCCAGAGCTCACCAAGAGGCTAGCAAAGCTCTCTGAGTCGGAGGTCAGGCAGCAGGAGGTATGGAGAAGGGAAGAGCCCTGGGCCCCGGAGGGGGGATGGAGGCAACATGGTGGGGGAATGTAAGGTCAGGGGAGAGGCTACGCCCCGGGAGGGGGAAACTTCTATGGAGAGCAAGGAAGACCCCAACAGCTAGGATGGAGGCAGGGTCCGAGTCAGATGCTTCCCCCACCTCAGCAGGCTATGGCGATCAGACGAGGAAGAAGAGGAGGAGAGGTGGGAAGGAAGGAGGGTTGAGGGAGTAGACCATGCCCAGGAAGGGGTCGTTGAAAGGCCCAGGGCGGAGGAGGGGAAAGAGGGAGAGAAGGAAGAAGAGGCCTCATGAGAAGGGGTGGAAGAGTTGATGGTGGTGGAAGAGGAAGAGATGGAGGAAGGAGCCAAGGGGCTCGCTTGTGGCAGAGAGGAGAACAGTGCCTGGGGGGAGCGATCCAGGTTGGAGGCAGTGGACAAAATCAGGATCAGCGGGGAGCTCAGCCCGGAGGACCAAAGGGAGGTCTCGACTTGCGTCCAAGACAACGTGGACGTCTTCGCATGGAGTGCCGCGGAGATGCTGGGGATCGACGCGGATGTGGCGTGCCATCGCCTCAACCTCGACCCCGGCACTCGCCCCATCCGCCAGAAGAAGAGGTCCACTGCTGACAAGCTGGAGACACCTATCCGGGAGGAGGTGAACAAGCTCGTCAAAGCTGGTTTTGTATCGGAGATCCAGTACCCAGGCTGAGTTTCCAACGTAGTAATGGTGAAAAAAAGGGATGGTAAGTGGAGGATGTGCGTTGATTTTTCATTGCTAAATAAATCATGCCCCAAGGATTGTTACCCCTTGCCTAGAATCGACGCGCTGGTTGACTCAGCCGTCGGTTTCTCTATAATGTCTTATCTAGATGCTTTCTCAGGTTATCACCAAATTCGCATGCACCCGCCTGACATCAAAGATGTCTCCTTCATCACGGGAGATGGATGCTATTATTATAAGATGATGCCTTTTGGGCTCAAGAATGCAGGGGCCACATACCAACGGATGATGGACAGGGTCTTCCGAGAGAAAAAGGGAAGGAACCTGGAGGTCTATGTTGATGACCTCATGATAAAGAGCCGGGACCTCAAGTCTCACCTCCAAGACCTTGAAGAGACCTTTGGGACTTTGCGGAAGTACAAGATGAAGCTCAACCCCCTGAAGTGTGTCTTCGGGGCTAGCAGGAGAAAATTCCTAGGCCACTTGCTCACCCCGGTGGGGGTGGAGCCTAACCCCGACAAGGTTAAAGCAGTCTTGGAATTGGGGGTGCCAAGAAACGCGAAGGAAGTTCAACGCCTCACGAGAAAATTGGCTGAGCTCAGCAGGTTCCTCTCCAAGGCGGGTGAGAAGTGTGCCCCCTTCTTCAAAGTGCTCCAGGGAAACCAGAAGTTCGAATGGACCCCAAAGTGTGTAGAAGATTTCCAAGCTTTGAAAGGGCAACTCACCCAGACCTCACTTCTCCAGGGGCCGAGGCAAGGGGAGGATCTCTACCTATTGTTGGGTATTGTGTCCACAATCACCTAGATTTGAAGATGTCCCCTAGTGAACTAAAATGAATTGAGTATGTATTTGATGATTTCTGTTTAGATGTGTTATGACAGGTCTTAATGCTAAGTGCACACCAAAGTCAGGTTGCAATGGATCACCAAACACAGTTCTGGACAATGTAATCCCTCATTGTGTAGAATAAAGTGTTGGTCCATGTGTAATCTCTCTTTTGGGGTGTACTTCATATGCTCATAACTGAAGGTTTTCAAGGTTGAGGAGTGGAGCAGGTTTTCAGATGAAAAGAAAGTTTTGCTAAGTCAACTCGTCGAGATGTCTCGGGACATTCCGACGAATCCCGACGAATCAAGACAGAAGCCATTTGTCTTGCTTAAAGAAGAAAAATCTGCAGCTAAGTCCATTCGTCGGATGTTCTCGTGAACTCCCGACGAATCCCGACGAATCAAGACAGAAGCCATTTGTCTTATTTAATGAAGAAAAATCTGCAGCTAAGTCCATTCGTCGGATGTTCTCGTGAACTCCCGACGAATCCCGATGAATGAAAACAGAAGGTGTTTTTCACGGGTTGTTCAGTGTTTTTCTGTGGCCAAGTCTTTTCGTCGAATGTTCACGTGAAGTCTCGACGAATGACGGACAGACGGATTTCAAATCTTTGTTTCGTTTTCGAAACTTAGGGTTGGCCGCCATGTACAGTACACGTGACGTTCCTCCCTTATTTGTCGCACGAGCCGTTGAATTCCTCCCTATAAATAATCCTTTATTTTTAGGGCAAAAACATCTCTCTCTTTTTCACCCGATTGTTCAGAAAAGAAAAGCCGTTTTCTTCTTCCTTTGCTGAACAAGTATTCTGAGACCTAACATCTGCTGCTCAAGATTTATTCTTCATTGTTGTTAGAGATTTCTCAGATAAGAAGGCCTTTGATCTCTTTGCTGCACTCTACATTGAAGATTCTCTCGAGTAAATCAAAGGGCCTATTCAGATCAGGTTAGCCAAGTCTATTTTC
This sequence comes from Dactylorhiza incarnata, assembly GCA_033032865.1. Taxonomy (NCBI): domain Eukaryota; kingdom Viridiplantae; phylum Streptophyta; class Magnoliopsida; order Asparagales; family Orchidaceae; genus Dactylorhiza; species Dactylorhiza incarnata. The sequence goes on along the minus strand of JAWHQI010000094.1, from coordinate 1,395,980 downwards.
TTCCAAATCTTTCAAGATCCAAGCTTTCTCTCTCAAGGAAGAAGAAGACTCAGTTTTCCCAAGATCTGAAGTTAATCTCTGTTGAGGTTTAGAAGAAGTATTTTTTATTTGATTTCTGTAGGAGTTTTTACTCCGAGTTATTTGTAGGAGTGGTTTACTCCGAGTTGTAGGAGTTGTTTTACTCCGAGTTGTAGGAGTGGTATACTCCGAGTTGTAGGAGTTTTGACTCCGAGGTGTAAGATTATTCATAATCTGAGATTGGTGAAGTAGCCGAGTCTAGCCTCGAAGTGCTAGATAGGCGAGGCGGGAAAGAGGACTACCCACATCGGGGAACCTCTATAAAATCCTTGTGTCTGTGCTCTGCTTTATTGTGTTCATTTCTGTGTTATATTTTAATTCCGCGCAAAGACATAGAATCCACCTATTCACCCCCCTCTAGGTGATTTAGGCCGCAACTAGACACTTTCAATTGGTATCAGAGGGTAACACCTTGAACAAGACTCCTCATCTAGTTGCTGAAGCAAGTATGTCTGGAATGGATAAAGCCAAGGATTCCGTCAAGCTGCCAGTCTGCACCAAAGAAAGCTTTCCAATGTGGAAAGAAAGAGTAAGATTCTACATGGAAGCCGCTGACCCAAGAATCTTTCAGATTGTGGAAGAGGGTCCCCATGTTCCAATGAAACCATCTTCAATAAACTCCGCCATCATGATTCCCAAGAAGATGTTGGAACTAACCAAAGATGAGATCGCTCTAGTGGCCCTAGATAAGAAGGCAAAGAACATCATAGCAGGTGCAGTTGATGATTCCATGTTACAAAATCTGCTTCACTGTAAGTCTGCTAAAGAAATGTGGGATTCTCTAGTCGTTCTGATGGAAGGGACCGAAGAAGTGAGGGATGACCGAAGATCGTTGCTGAACCAAGAATACGAAGCTTTCAAGCAAGATACAAGAGACTCCATTTTTGACACCTACGAGAAGTTCTTCAAGATCATAAATGGTCTTAGGAACTATGATCGAGAATTCACAACTGGCGAACTAAATGACAAATTCTTGAGATCCCTGACGAAAGAATGGGACACCAAGGTTATAGCCATTAGAGAATTCGGAAAGCTAGGAACCACGGAGCCACAAATGCTGTTTGGTAAGCTCTTGTCCCATGAGTTGAAGTTGAACTCCCGCAAAGCTGAAGAAGAGGGGATCAGGGCCTCTGGAAGGGAGAAGTCCTCCGCTCTGAAAGCTGAAAGCTCAAGAAAGAGCAAGGCTCTCCCACCTGTCAGGAGATCATCTTCTGATGAGGATGAATCTGATGCCAGCCCCTCAGGTTCAGAGATGTCTGATGGAGAATTTTCTTTGCTCTCCAAGCAATTCAAAAGACTTCTGAATAAAAGAAAGCAGAAGAGAGGCCAATCCTCTGCTTTTGATCACAGAAGATTAAGACGTGATGGTGATCATCACAAGAAGGACTACAATAATGACAGGTATAAATCTAAACCGAACAAATATGATTCCACTGACATTATTTGCTATTGCTGCAATAAGCCAGGACACGTGATAGCCGAGTGTCCATACAAAAAGAAAGAAGGATCAAAGAAGGAAGAAAAGAGATCCTTTAAAGGAAAGAAGAAGGAAAAGAGCCTCCTCGCCAAAAAGGCCAAGACTCTGAGCGAACATGACTCTGATGCGTCAAGCTCAGATGAAGAAGCCTACTTTGGGCTAATGGCACATCTAGACGAAGAAATAGGTGACTCTTCTTATAAGGGGAAGGTAAAATCTCATACCCCTCTGTCTGCTTCTGAAGATGAGACTGCATCCGTAGCAAATGAAGGCTACTCATCAGAGGAGGACTCTAATTTAATAACTCAGTATAAAGCCCTTGTGAAGGGATTGGACAAGTGCCGCAAGGTCGTCAAATCCAAGTCAAAAGAAATTGAATCTCTCAAGACAGTGGAATTAGCTTTGAGGGAGGAAGTTGAGCAACTAACTCCTCTCAAAGATGAAATCCAACTCTTGAAAGACGAACTGAAAAGCTCCACTGAGTTATTGAATCTAAAAGAGAAAACTATAAATGAACTAGAAGATAAGTTGAAGGCGGAAAGAAAGCTTGTAGAAAGCTTCTCGAAGCCGAAGACTATTCTTCCAATCATTGGTAGATTTTCTGCTCCTGCGAAGGGTAGTGGAATTGGTCATGAGGCCGAAAGTAGTAAGGCTACTGAGAAAAGAACCGTGAAAGGGACGGGAGCTGCTAATCAAAGTCAATCTTCATTCAGGAAGGTAATTTTTCCATCAAACCAGTTTGACTTTGATTCATCCTACGGTCATTTTGCTAGACCAACATATGTTGAACCTAGTAATAGATATCAAGGATGGAGCATACCCCCGAAACTTTGACGTCTCTCCATTCAAAGCTCCTCATGAAGAAATAATTCTCAAAGATCATGGTCCGTTTGTTCACGGATCAGCTCATAAGAAGGCACCAAAAATTAAAACGATTGCACCCAAATCTGTTGAGAAGAAGTTGGAGCCATGTGTGTGTTGTCACCATGAGGCCCCCACTTCTAAGAAAGCTCCTACTAAGAAAGTCACTCCTGTTGCACCTCCCGTTCAAAAAGTAAAACAGGAGACAAAGAGAAGGTACAATCGGTTCGATTGTTGGTGTTGTGGCAAGGTTGGTCACTTTGCCATAGATTGTTGGTTTAATCCAAGAAATGTCTCGACTCCACGGATTAACAATGCAAGAATGACCCCTCGCAATGTTAACTTTCCAAGTGGCGGTCATCTAACAAGAAGCCAAGGACCCAAATCGGTTTGGGTTCCTAAGGGCAATTGATTATTGATTGCAGGTATGTCCAAAGGCCAACTCAAATCCCATATGGTACTTGGACAGTGGATGTTCTCGGCACATGACCGGAACAAGAAGTTTATTACAAGAGTATACCCCGGTGAAAGATGGACCAAAAGTTATTTTTGGCGGATCTGATCGGGGAATCACGAAGGCTACAGTATGATTACCAACGATATAGTCTCTTTCACATATGTAGCTCATGTTAAAGGATTACAGCATAATCTCATTAGCATAAGTCAATTATGTGACAAAGGCTGTATGGTTGAGTTCTACAAGGGCAAGTGCTTGATAAAGTCAACTGATACGTCAGAAACTATTTTAACAGGCACTCGGAGTAGAAATATTTTCTGCTTAAATTTTCTATGTTTAGACTTTTCTACACCGGTGTGTTTTTTAGCAAAAGATAGTGCATCTCTCTGTGACCAGTGGCACAAGAGACTAGCACATATAAATTTTAAAACGATTAGTATGTTATTTTCTCACAATTTAGTTCGTGATGCTCCTGATGTTAAGTGCATTAAAGAAAGACCGTGTCATGCATGCCAAATGGGTAAGCAGACTCGGGCAACCTTTAAAAGCATTATTGGCAAAGATTCTAACAGATGCTTATATCTGCTCCATATGGACTTGTTTGGTCCCATGCCAATCCGAAGTATAAGAGGTAAGTCTTATACGTTGGTTGTTGTTGATGACTACTCACGTTTTGCTTGGGTATTCTTTTTGAAACATAAGTCAGACACCTTTGCTTCTTTCACCACATTCGTCAAGCAAATCCAGAATGAGTTGGAATGTTCTGTGGTCAAAATCCGAAGTGATCATGGTACAGAATTCAAGTCTGGAGCTATGACCGAATTTTGTGAAAGCCTAGGTATCTTTCATGAGTTTTCCTCTCCCCGTACTCCACAACAAAATGGAGTAGCTGAGAGAAAGAATAGAACACTCATAGAGGCTTGCAGAACAATGTTGAGTGACTCTTCACTACCAGAATACTTCTTGGCTGAAGGCATCAACACTGCTTGCCACATGCAAAACAGAGCACTGATCAACAAGAATCATCATAAGACTCCTTATGAACTTCTGAAGGGCAAGAAACCAACCCTGTCTTATTTTAGAATTTTTGGTAGTAAATGTTTCGTACTTAATAACGGGAAATATTACAAAACTAAATTTAGTGAAAAATGTTTTGAAGGTATCTTTGTAGGTTATAGTAGCCATAGCAAGGCATATAGGATTTTCAACAAGAAAACCCTCGTTGTAGAAGAGACTTATAATGTTATATTTGATGAGACGAGTATGCTTCAAAGCAGCTCTTCTAGTGTCTTTGTTGAAGATGCAGATGCAAGGGTCAAAGAAGTATACTTAGAAGAAGTTGTAAAGGAAGATGTTCCAAAATCTATTGAAGTAAATGTTCCTTCTACATGTGAGGAAGATGACCCTCAGGAAGATGAAGATGTACCTGAAGTGCAGGAACCTCATGGTCATCTAAATGCTGGAATGATCAGACATTTAATAGATCATCCAGCTGATCAGATTATCGGAGATCCTTCAAGCAAAGTTCTAACGAGAAGAGGTACAACTAACGAAGTTTTACATTCAAGTTTTCTTTCACAGATTGAGCCGAAGAAGTTTGAAGAAGCAAACACCGATACCTCTTGGATCCTTGCTATGCAAGAGGAGCTCAACCAATTCAAGAGATGTAAAGTTTGGAAGTTGGTACCAAGACCCAAAGGACAAAATGTGATTGGAACCAAATGGATCTACCGGAACAAGCTTGATGAAAAGGGCATCATCACAAAGAACAAAGCAAGACTGGTTGCACAAGGATACATGCAAGAAGAAGGGATTGACTTTGATCAGACATTTGCACCAGTAGCAAGACTTGAAGACATCAGATTATTTCTGGCTTATGCTGCATATAAGGGCTTTAAGGTTTTCCAGATGGATGTAAAATCAGCCTTTCTGAATGGAGACCTTAAAGAGGAAGTATATGTAGCTCAGCCTCCAGGTTTTGTAGATCCTAACTTTCCTGATCATGTATATTATTTACATAACGCCTTGTATGGTCTCAAACAGGCACCCCGAGCCTGGTATGAGACATTGTCTAAGTTTCTTCTTGAGAACAAATTTACAAGAGGAAAAATAGACAAGACATTGTTTCTTAGGGAAGTTAAAGGCGAGATTTTGCTTGTGCAAATCTATGTCGACGATATTATTTTTGGCTCTACAGATGACAAACTTTGCAAAAAGTTTTCTAACTTGATGCAAGGTAAGTTTGAAATGAGCAGCATGGGAGAGCTGAAATATTTATTAGGACTCCAGGTGCACCAATCTGAAGATGGAATTTTCATCTCTCAGACGAAGTTCACCAAAGAGCTTCTTAAGAAATTTGGAATGGAGAGTGCAACCTCAATGAGGACTCCAATGGGCTCAAGCATGTCTCTGGACAAGGATGAGAAAGGGAAACCTTTTGATGAAACCAAGTACAGAAGCATAATTGGGTCCTTGCTCTATCTCACTGCTACTAGGCCTGATATAATGTTTTCAACATGTGTTTGTGCCAGGTATCAGGTGAACTGTAAGGAATCTCATTATGCCGCTGCAAAGAGGATTTTGAGATACCTTAAGGCTACACCAAATCTCGGCTTATGGTACCCAAGAAGCAATGATTTTGAACTAATTGGTTTCTCAGACGCTGATTTTGCAGGTAGCAAAGATGATAGGAAGAGCACTTCGGGAACTTGCCAGTTCTTAGGAAAAAGGCTCGTTTCCTGGAGTAGCAAGAAGCAAAATTGCGTTGCAATATCGACTGCTGAATCGGAGTATATCTCTGCCGGCAGTTGCTGCGCACAACTTTTGTGGATGAAAAATCAGCTTGAGGACTATAACTTAAAGCTGACAGAAATCCTCATGTTCTGTGACTCCTCAAGTGCTATTGCATAGCAAATAATCCAGTCTCTCACAGCAGAACGAAGCATATTGAGCTTCGCTACCACTTCATCCGGGAACATGTTGAGAGTAAGGATATAAATTTGTTATATGTTAATACTGACAAACAAATTGCAGATATTTTTACGAAGCCTCTGGACGAAACCAAATTCAATTTCTTCAAAATGGAACTTGGAATGCTTAACAAGGAAACTTGAAGACAGGACTGTTGGCATTTCACGAATTTGCATTGAATTTCCCGTAAACTTTGAGACTTTTCTCAAGCAGATTACACGAGTTTTCACGGGTCAAATATTATTATTCTCAGATCGTCTCCCGTGGAATCCTATTCTTATTAAATACGATTTAATCTTCATTCAGGTATGCGCCTCATTTCAATTAATATATATATAAATCAAAGAAAACGCGTGCTTCCACGAAATCTTCCGTGAAACCCTTCCCGACCTTTCGTCTCTCTCGCGATTTCTCTGTTCTTCTTCCCCGACTTCGATGAGCTCAATGGCGCCCAAGGCTGGACTGCATTCAGGTGGAGAGCTTGTGCGAGGTGCATTTCGCACAGCTTCAGATGAGTTCTGAAATGTTATCTTGATGCTTGATGTCGCCGGGCTCAGTTTTGTTTTGGAGGAGCCGGCTAAAATCCTAGAACAGGACGTTCTTGAGTTCTTTAGAAATGCAAAAATCACCAATCAAGGTAAGAAGATCAAAAGCTCAATTAAGTCATGCAAAATTATCCTGAAGGCTAGTGGCATCAACAGACTTTTGAGGATGCCTGAAGTCGAAACAGAAGAACTGTTTGTTGAAGATATTCTCAGAGTCAGAAGATTCTGTGGTATTCTTGATGAAAGCTCTAAAATCAGAAGGAAATTTATGAATGATGGAGGTAAGCTTCTGTGTGACATTTTAGGAAAAGTCTTATTGTGTAAGGTAGGCTCTCATGACTACCTCTCTGAAGAAGCTTTCAAAATTCACACTGCTATAATTTGTCGGAAAATTTTTAATTTTGGTGAAGTAATTTTTGAGAAGATTAAAGAGAGTTTTCTTGCTCCCAATTTTGGAAGAATTCTCAGTCTGCTTCTAAATGGTAGCAATCCATATTTTTTTTAATCTTGGAAGAGGTATCCCCATCCACCACACCAAGAAAACCAACTCTTCCATTTTCTCTAAATGGGAAAGGGTCATTCCCAAGGGTTTAGGGAATGTTGGAGTTAAGGCTGCTGTTAGTGATGGTAAGGACCCCCTGCATAATGAGGATAGGACTCTTGAAGCAGGTCAATCCTCCAGGGGTAGTGGACATAGTCCAGCTCCTGATCAGGCAAGAGATGAACATGTTGAGGGGGAGTTTCCAACCCCAAGAGACATTGGTGCAGGTGGTGGTGCTGCAGAAGAATTTCCTCCCAATGAAGCTGATCAAGCTCCTCTTGATCCTGTTAATGATGTTGTCCCTGATGCTGGTCTTGACCTGGAGGGTCCAGGGAATGTTGCTGATGTAGATGAGGCTGCTCAGCTAGAAGATTCAAGGAGATCACCTGCAATGGTTGATTCTCATTCTGAAGATCATGAAGACTTGCCAGATTCTCCTTCTGTTCCCTCTGGGAAATTTGACTCTTTGGAGAAGGGCAGTTTTGGTGCAAGGTTGGAGTTTGCCAAGAAGATGTCTCTAGCTGAGGGGGAGAAAGACCAGGAAGATATTTTCATGGCTGAATCTGCTTTTCCTGAGGTCTTTCCTTCTGTGTTGTTTTGCCCCCTACAGAAGTTCTTGTAGCTGGTAGCACATCTCCAAGGGTAACTGTGCTTGATAAGCAAGCACAGTCTACAAGTTTTGTGGCTGATAAAATCTCTCCTGAAGAGTTTGAGACTGGTGATAGCTCTCACTCTTCTATGCTGAAGTCAATTGCAGGTTTGCTGAAGGTTCAGACTGAGCACTTAGATCAGTCTATCAAGCAAGTTTATAGGAAAATAGATTCAGTTGATAGTGCTTTGAGGCAAGAAATGGCTGAAATGAGATATGAGATGAGCAAATTCAAGAATGATCAAGAAGCTTGGATGACAAAAGTAGGAGAAGCTTTGGACCACACCAATCAAGGAGTTGGGCATGCTCTAAAGAACCTGCATCAGGTTGGTGAAGATGTTGTAAATCTGAATGCTACTCAAACAACTCTCAACACTGCTCATGATCAAGGGCTTGCTTTTCTGGATGATCAAATTGAGAGGCAGCTGAACAAACTCTATTCCCTCCTACATGAAGATGTCATAAAGGGGGAGGAGAGTATGGTGACAAAGTTAGAAGAGAATGCAAGTAAGTTGAATGACTTAAATGAAAATGTATCTTCAAAAATGCAAGAGCTCAAGGAGAACATTTTACAAAATGTTAAGGATGTGAATTGGTACACTCATGGAGCACAAAGCTGGCTGTTCAAGGAAGTTGCTGGAATGCTTGGATTTTCTGTTGTAAATAAAGGGTCAGATGTTCCTTCATCAAGTGCTCCAGGACCCAGGGCTCCAAACTTTTCTCCAAATCCTGTTGAGGATCTTGATTCTGATGAAGAAGACATCCCTGCCTCCACTTATCAAGAGTTCTGGGATGATCCAATTCCTGCTCAAGAGCCTGACAGCTCCACTGTTGTTGAACCCTCTGAAAAGTCTTTGAAAAGAAAGCTATTTGATGACAAGCCATCTGTAAAGAGGTCTAATCCCTATAAAAGGATTAGAGAATTTTATGATAGGCCTCCTCCTAGAAACTTCCAAGAAAACTGGAGCCCCACCTCCAAAAGTATTGTTCTCACAGCCTTCAATAGAGTCAGTAAGCAAAATGAAAAAGTCAGTGATCACTACAGTTCAGAAGAATGGAGTAAGTTTGAGAAGAGAACAACTGAAAGAAGAATTCATTTCAAGACAGGTGGATCTAAAGAGACTGCTCCTGATAAATATTGGCCTAAGCCAAAGACATTCTTTGAGAGAATGGAATCTGAACAGAAGAAGAAAGCTGAGGCAGTGGAAAGATAGTTTGCAAAGCAGAAAGGCAAAGATCATGAATGAGCTGAGCTAGTCTGGAATCATGATGTTTTCTTTGCTTATATATATATACATTTCTTTTGTGTTAAGTTAAACATTTAGTCTTATTCTGTTTTCTTTAAATATTACTGACTGGGTTGTGCACTTCTTATTTATTATATTTTCTGTGCAATTCAACTTAGTGCATAGGGTTATGACATTTTCAAATAGGGGGAGATTGTTGGGTATTGTGTCCACAATCACCTAGATTTGAAGATGTCCCCTAGTGAACTAAAATGAATTGAGTATGTATTTGATGATTTCTGTTTAGATGTGTTATGACAGGTCTTAATGCTAAGTGCACACCAAAGTCAGGTTGCAATGGATCACCAAACACAGTTCTGGACAATGTAATCCCTCATTGTGTAGAACAAAGTGTTGGTCCATGTGTAATCTCTCTTTTGGGGTGTACTTCATATGCTCATAACTGAAGGTTTTCAAGGTTGAGGAGTGGAGCAGGTTTTCAGAAGAAAAGAAAGTTTTGCTAAGTCAATTCGTCGAGATGTCTCGGGACATTCCGACGAATCCCGACGAATCAAGACAGAAGCCATTTGTCTTGCTTAAAGAAGAAAAATCTGCAGCTAAGTCCATTCGTCGGATGTTCTCGTGAACTCCCGACGAATCCCGACGAATCAAGACAGAAGCCATTTGTCTTGTTTAAAGAAGAAAAATCTGCAGCTAAGTCCATTCGTCGGATGTTCTTGTGAACTCCCGACGAATCCCGACGAATGAAAACAGAATGTGTTTTCACGGGTTGTTCAGTGTTTTTCTGTGGCCAAGTCTTTTCGTCGAATGTTCACGTGAAGTCTCGACGAATGACGGACAGACGGATTTCAAATCTTTGTTTCGTTTTCGAAAATTAGGGTTGGTCGTCATGTACAGTACACGTGTCGTTCCTCCCTTATTTGTCGCACGAGCCGTTGAAGTCCTCCCTATAAATAATCCTTTATTTTTTAGGGCAAAAACATCTCTCTTTTTCACCCGATTGTTCAGAAAAGAAAAGTCGTTTTCTTCTTCCTTTGCTGAACAAGTATTCTGAGACCTAACATCTGCTGCTCAAGATTTATTCTTCATTGTTGTTAGAGATTTCTCAGATAAGAAGGCCTTTGATCTCTTTGCTGCACTCTACATTGAAGATTCTCTCGAGTAAATCAAAGGGCCTATTCAGATCAGGTTAGCCAAGTCTATTTTCTTCCAAATCTTTCAAGATCCAAGCTTTCTCTCTCAAGGAAGAAGAAGACTCAGTTTTCCCAAGATCTGAAGTTAATCTCTGTTGAGGTTTAGAAGAAGTATTTTTTTTTATTTGATTTCTGTAGGAGTTTTTACTCCGAGTTATTTGTAGGAGTGGTTTACTCCGAGTTGTAGGAGTTGTTTTACTCCGAGTTGTAGGAGTGGTATACTCCGAGTTGTAGGAGTTTTGACTCCGAGGTGTAAGATTATTCATAATCTGAGATTGGTGAAGTAGCCGAGTCTAGCCTCGAAGTGCTAGATAGGCGAGGCGGGAAAGAGGACTACCCACATCGGGGAACCTCTATAAAATCCTTGTGTCTGTGCTGTGCTTTATTGTGTTCATTTCTGTGTTATATTTTAATTCCGCGCAAAGACATAGAATCCACCTATTCACCCCCCTCTAGGTGATTTAGGCCGCAACTAGACACTTTCACCTATACTTAGGGGTAGGATCGGAGGCAGTGAGTTTGGGGTTGGTCCGTGAAGAGGGGAGGAGACAGTTCCCTATCTACTACGTCAGTCGAGTGCTGAGGAAGGCGGAGCTCCGATACCCGATTTTGGAGAAGTTGGCGTTCGCCTTGGTGGTATCGGCCCGGAAGCTCAGGTCATACTTCCAAGCACATTTCATCAAAGTGGTGACCGACCACCCGCTTTGCAAAGTTATGGAGGGGGTGGAGCATTCGGGGAGGCTTGCCAAATGGTCCGTGGAACTAAGTGAGTTCGACATCGCGTTCGTGCCTAGGACGTTAATCAAGGCACAAGCGGTGGCAGACTTCATGGTGGACTACGTGACTGAAGTAGGGGAGCATGAATCACCTTCCCTGGTCGCCTGGAAGGTGATAGTGGATGGTGCGTCAAGGAAGCATTCCTATGGAGGAGGGATCGTCCTGATGAGCCCCAAGGAACAAAGATTGAGTAGGCCCTGAGCATCCATTTCCCCATTACCAACAACCAAGCCGAGTACGAGGCAGTGATAGCGGGCCTGCGGCTGGCTAGGGAGCTAGGAGTGCAGGATGTGGAGGTCTCAACGGACTCCATGGTGGTGGCGTGCCAAGTCAGGGGAGAATTCGAAGCAAGGGAGTCGATCCTCCAATGCTACCTAGAGAAGGTCAAAGGGATCATCAGCCAATTTCGCACTTTTTCCATCGCTCACGTGCCGAGGGAGGAGAGCACCCCGGCAGATCTACTAGCCAAGTTCGGTCCCCAGACAGGGGGGACAGTGTCGGAACTCTTTCGACCTTCCATTGAAGAAGGGGAGTTGATGGAGTTGGATCAGCGAGCGCCATGGATGGATCCCTTCGTCACCTTCCTAACATCGGGAAAGTTTCCCGAGGGAGACGTCGACAAGCGGCAGTTCAGGTACAAATCTGCATATTATTCCTTACATGCAGGGTCGTTGTACCAAAAAACACTCTCGGGGCTCCTGACTCGTTGCGTGTCTGAAGAGGAGGTCCCGAGGGTCCTTGAGGAAATCCACTCGGGGGAGTGTGGCAGTCACTCCGGGAGCCGAACTTTGGAGGGGAGAGTGCTGAGGCAAGGCTACTTCTGGCCTACCCTCAGCAAAGATGCAGCGAAATTCACAAAGAAGTGTTCAAAGTGCCAACTCTATGCTCCACTTCAACTCCTCCCCGCTCAAAGGCTCCGGACCATCACAGCTCCGTGGCCCTTCGCTATATGGGGATTGGATTTGGTGGGGCCTTTTCCTCAGGCAAGCGGCTAAAGGAAGTTCTCATTGGTAATGATAGACTATTTTTCCAAATGGGTCGAGGTGAAGGCGTTGGCCAAGGTGACATCCCAGGTGGTGAGAAATTTTGTTTGGGGCGAAATCATTTGCAGGCATGGGCTCCCCCTAGCCATCGTAACGGATAACAGAGCCCAAATCGCCAGTGAGGAGTTTGTAAGTTTTGCACCCAACTCGGCATAGACCTCAGGTTCGCATCGGTCCACCACCCGAGGAGTAACGGCCAGGTGGAAGAGGCGAACAAGATAATCGTCAACCTGCTAAAGAAGAAGGTAGAGAATCTCAGAGGCAATTGGGTGGAACAGCTACCTTCGGTCCTATGGGCTTTGAGAACTACTCCAAGCACGGCCACAGGGGAAAACCCCTTCAAGCTATCCCACGGGTCCGAGGTCGTACTCCCGATAGAGTTCGAAGTCAAAACCCCCAGGGTGGTCACCGCGGGCGAAGGCGATGGAGAATGGTTAATAGAGAATGATGCAGAGCAAAGGTTGTCCCTGGACCTAGTGGAGGAGCTCTGAGACCTCACTACCGTCCGACAGGAAGGAGTCAAGAGGCGGATGGCCAGATACTTCGACCGACACATCAGGATCAAGCACCTCAAAAAGGGAGACTTAGTATTAAAGAAGGTTGACGCGGCCAGAAGAGGAGACGCGGTCGGTAAGCTAGAACCCAACTGGGAGGGGCCTTACATTGTAAGTGAAGTGCTCAAGTCGGGGGGGGGGTACCACCTCCGAGATGTGGAAGGGGTATCTCTCGGCCGAGCCAGGAGTGGGGATGATTTGAAAAGGTTTTATCCTTAACAATTTTCTGTAACTGACTTTTGAATATTTCCTACTCAATGCATGCATTTTGGAATAACTCTCTGGCAGGTTTCAAGTGGTTTGGTGCTGGAATGCCCCAGATCGATTCCGCTGCCGGGCCCTCATAGACGGTGGGTCAGGTTGATCTCTGGAGAGGCTGGCAATGTTTCAAGTGGTTTGGTGCTGGAATACCCCAGATCGATTCCGCTGTCGGGCTCTCATAGACGGTGGGTCAGGTTGATCTCTGGAGAGGCTGACAATGTTTCAAGTGGTTTGGTGCTGGAATGCCCCAGATCGATTCCTCTATCGAGCTCTCATAGACGGTGGGTCAGGTTGATCTCTGGAGAGGCTGGCAATGTTTCAAGTGGTTTGGTGTTGGAATGCCCCAGATCGATTCCGCTGCCGGGCTCTCGTAGACGGTGGGTCAGGTTGATCTCTGGAGAGGCTGGCAATGTTTCAAGTGATTTGGTGTTGAAATGCCCTAGATCGATTCCGCTGTCGGGCTCTCATAGACGGTGGGTCAGGTTGATCTCTGGAGAGGCTGGCAATGTTTCAAGTGGTTTGGTGCTGGAATGCCCCAGATCGATTCCGCTGTCGGGCTCTCATAGATGGTGGGTCAGCTGGTTGATCTCTGGAGAGGCTGACAATGTTTCAAGTGGTTTGGTGCTGGAATGCCCCAGATCGATTCCGTTGTCGGGCTCTCATAGACAGTGGGTCAGGTTGATCTCTGGAGAGGCTGACAATGTTTCAAATGGTTTGGTGCTGGAATGCCCCAGATCGATTCCGCTGTCGGGCTCTCATAGACGGTGGGTCAGGTTGATCTCTGGAGAGGCTGGCAATGTTTCAAGTGGTTTGGTGCTGGAATGCCCTTGATCGATTCCGCTGTCGGGCTCTCATAGACGGTGGGTCAGGTTGATCTCTGGAGAGGCTGGCAATGTTTCAAGTGGTTTGGTGTTGGAATGCCCCAGATCGATTCCGCTGTCGGGCTCTCACAGACGGTGGGTCAGGTTGATCTCTGGAGAGGCTGGCAATGTTTCAAGTGGTTTAGCGCTGGAATGCCCCAGATCGATTCTGCTGTCGGGCTCTCATAGACGGTGGGTCAGGTTGATCTCTGGAGAGGCTGGCAATGTTTCAAGTGGTTTGGTGTTGGAATGCCCCAGATCGATTCTGCTGTCGGGCTCTCATAGACGCTGGGTCAGGTTGATCTCTGGAGAGGCTGACAATGTTACAAGTGGTTTGGTGCTGGAATGCCCCAGATCGATTCCGCTGTCGGGCTCTCATAGACGGTGGGCCAGGTTGATCTTTGGAGAGGCTGGCAATTTTTCAAGTGGTTTGGTGCTGGAATGCCCCAGATCGATTCCGCTGCCGGGCTCTCATAGACGGTGGGTCAGGTTGATCTCTGGAGAGGCTGGCAATGTTTCAAGTGATTTGGTGCTGGAATGCCCCAGATCGATTCCGCTGTCGGGCTCTCATAGACGGTGGGTCAGGTTGATCTCTGGAGAGGCTGGCAATGTTTCAAGTGGTTTGGTGCTAGAATGCCCCAGATCGATTCCGCTGTCGGGCTCTCATAGACGGTGGGTTGGGTTGATCTCTGGAGAGGATGACAATGTTTCAAGTGGTTTGGTGCTGAAATGCCCCAAATCGATTCCGCTATCGGGCTCTCATAGACGGTGGGTCAGGTTGATCTCTGGAGAGGCTGGCAATGTTTCAAGTGGTTTGGTGCAGGAATGCCCCAGATCGATTCCGCTGTCGGGCTCTCATAGACGGTGGACCAGGTTGATCTCTGGAGAGGCTGACAATGTTACAAGTGGTTTCGGCAGGCAAATAGGTTACTCATAGCGAGAGATTTGGCTCGCAAGCGACCTCAAAACCCGGGCGAGGCGAGACCAGGGGTCCGCTCGCATAAGGGAATAGATCGCGGCAGAGCGGCTGAGTCCGTTGATCGCAAATTTACTTATGAGTTTCAGTGGCGCGAGTAAAGATGGCGAGCCAGAGAGGGCCCATTTTCGCGGTGGACCGTGGATAATGATAAGAGCTCACAAAAGGCGAGTGCGAGCGAGGCAGGCTAATACCGGCCCCTCTCGCAAGGTTCCCCAACAGGGTACATCCCAGGCAAGGACAAGGGTCTACAACCTGAGTCTTACCATCGCCGCAGAAGAGAGGGGGCGAGAGCGACCTAGGTACAATACGGCGAAGAGAGAATTGTCAATTAAAGAGACGCGGGCGCGAGCATCAAAACAAAAGTTTTAAATTCATGAGCATAATAAAATCAAGATCGCGCGAGCATGGATGAAAGAGCGCATGCGAGCAAGAAGTAAGGAAATAACATTGGAAAGATAGACAAAATGTTTCTTTTTATTCCTCACAAAAGATTACAGTCCAACGGCAGGCTCGCCGGCAAAAAAGAAAAGTTTCTACATTATAAACAACAAAAAATTAAGGCGGCTCGCCAGGTAGCGTTTTAGTCACTCTCGCGGTCCTCCACCTCGGAGATAGGCGCGAACAAGTCAGGGACGACTTCTTCCGCAGTGAACTCCATGGCGTCGGGAACGATCATGTCCACCCCTTTGAGAGTGTCGAGGAAGAGCTCCGTGATCTCTATCGACCTTTTGCGATCGACTTCTTTATCCTCTCGTGACTGACCACGAGTCCCAACTCGCGGAGGAGGGGGAGGAAGCACCGACAGGGTCAGTTCGCGAACCTGGGCCTTGAGGCAGGTGTTCTCCATCTCCAGGTCAGCGATCCTCGCGTGAAGCTGACTGACAGACTCGGCATCCTGCGAAAAGCCGATTAGCGGAAGGAAAGCAAAGTGATACAAGGAAAGACTTTTGCAAAGCATTGCTCACCAGTCCGCCTTGGAGACTGGCGAGGAGGCCTTCAGACAAGGCCTCCTTCCCTTTGAGTTCCGCGACCTCGTCAACGGACTTCCGGAGCTCAACGTTGAGCTCTTTTATTTCCTTGTCCGCAGTGAAGTAGCGGCGACCCACCATATGGGTAAGTTCCGTCGCCCGGAACTGGGCCCACATGGACTCGTACACGAGCCCTTTCTGGGTATAGGCCCGAAAGAGGGAGGCATCCTCACGACCATAGAGCCCGAAGGCGAGGGCGAACGCCTCACCTCCGATTTTGTCACCCTCCACCCAGGAAGGGAGGAGGGAGGAGTAGGCGATCTTGTTCTAATCAGGGTCCCACGCGAGCACCGGCTCGCCGACCGCGTCCGCAAGCTTCATGCCGAGCCCGAAGTTTGTGTGGCTCGTCGGCTTGGGCCTGGCGGCCGCCTACCCCAGCTCACCACCTTCTTCGGCGCGCTCTTGATTCGCTGAAAGAGAGGAGGGGAGGTCGGGTTCGGAGAGGTCCACGACCTCCTTCGCCTTGGGGGCGGAGGGGACCTTTTTGGTCTTCTTCGCCGCCCCCTGCGAGGCAGGCCGGCATGGAGGAGGAGGAGAAGGACGCTTCTTTCCCGACGAGGAGCTGGGGACGTCGCGGAAGGACTCGGCAGCCACGCTCGCGAGCGGGCCAGAAGTGAGAGAAGAAGGAGGCGCGTGCGGAGGGTTGAGAGGAAGGTCACGCTCTCCTGCAAAGATAACTAGGAGAGTTAGCAAATCAAAGGAGAGGGAAGCGGGGAGATCGGCGAGCGCGAGTCAAACCTTCTCCTTGGGGGACAGGCGACAACAGATCCACCCGCTCTCGGAGGAAGGCGACATCAAAGTTCTTTCCCTTGAGGTACTGGTACAAGCTCGCATCATAAACCCCTAGCGAGGCCGGAGGGCGGTAAGCGGCCTCGTCTCGCTGGGTGGGGGTGTAAGAGATGTTGCCGAAAGGGCCCTTCACCAGGACGAACTTCTGCGTCCAATAGTGAGATTTGTTCACCGTCTCGCAGACGGTGACATGCTGGCTCGCGAAATGAGCTGTCCCATCCTTGTGCGCTTGGAACGAGAATACCTTGCGGAAGACGAGCAGGCTGAACTTGATCTTCTCCGCCCTGAGGTAACTGGCGAACGCGACCACCACGGCGATCGCGTTTGACGTCAGTTGGCTCGGCAGAACGCCGAAGTACTTGAGCACCTAGTAAAATCGACAGGGGTCAGGGCGTCATTTGCAAAGCGAGTCAGAAATACAGGGGTCGAGAAACAAACGTACTTGGCGCACTTCCGGCCAGAGAGGGAGTCACAGCCCATTCTCGAAATGAGCGATGGGGATGGCGAGCTCATCGGGATGCGGGTCGCTGATGGTGTCTCGCTCGGTAGGGCAGCGAGCCACGAACCCTGAGTGGATGTATTGGTCGACGGTGGCTTGGTATTCCTCCTTCGTGAGGTTAGCACAGAAGAAGAGGCCCTCAAGAAAGGCCCCGGAGCACTTGGCCCGCCCCTCAGCTTCCACGTCGCCGACCATGTTGTCTTGAAGCTGCGAATCACAAAAGCCGCGAGAGCGAGCTAGGTTGGCGAGAGAGTTAGAAAGAGGGGGAGCGCGAAGGAGGAATAGTAAATGCGGTGGTTGAAAAGAAAAAAGGCCGGCTATTTATAGAAATAAAAAAGGCGGGAAGAAGCTGAAGCATCGGTGTCTGCGGATAGCGGATTCGCGCGGTATCCTTCCGCCTCTAGGGGTCCTATTCGCTCCCGGCGAGTCGACGCCTTGTCGAACTTTCTCCCGTTAATCACCGGCGAGCTAGCGCTGGATAATAAAATAAAGCAAAACGCGAGGGCAATACGCGAGTGCGAGTAATAGAGATATAAAAGTAGCCAACGAATGAGCGAGTAAGGCATGATGAAAGAAAAAGTAATAAACATGAGAAATAAGGGCTCGCAAGCGAGTCAAAATATCATTATTACAGACTTGTTAAAAGTGTTCACGACCCCTCCCTACGAAGGGGAGGGGGAAGAGAAATAACAATAAAATGCAAAACGAGAATTCTTAATATCGCAAACACTTCCAGCGGCCGCGACCCCGTACACCAGAGCGAGGGGGGATTCGCAGGTAGTGATACTCGCGAAGCGACTGGTTCGCCTGGCTCGTCAGCCACATGTAATCGTCAATTCGAGCAATGTACACCCCGGGGGAGGTCGCGCCGCCATGATCTGTCAGCCGCACCTCTGCGAGGATGCGCGCATTCGCGTCCTCCATCGCGGCAAACCTTTCCTCATATGGGAGACGATCCAGCCTATTCTGTTCGTGCAGATCCCTCAGCAGGGCGGTATGCTTCTGGAATATCTCGGTGACCCGCCTCTTCATTCGCGCCAGATCACTGGGGTCCCCCAAAAAATCTGCGACCTGATTCGGCGAGGGGGGCGGAGATATCTCCAACGCTCTAGACTCCGACTCGGTGAGCGGGGTCATGGAATCACCTGCGAAATAGAAGTCAGCAAGAAGGTGGAAAGCGACACCCAATAGCAACAGTCTAACCTAGTGGAGAAATTTGAATACTGGGCCGCTGGCGAGAGGTGCCTGGCTGGCCTCGGAATGCTTCAATGAAGGCAGGGGTAAAGGCCTTACCCAGACCGGAAGCGAGCGCGGGTCTAGAACCGAGCCCGGGCTCGGCAATCAATGTCCCTCCAGGGCTCCTTTGTCCCAGGAGACCGAATCCAGGAGTGACGATGGACTGGTTCGGCAGGGTGGGCGAGTCCGTCAGAGGAGGAACTTGTTCTTTCGGGGCCGCGAGAGGGGACACTGCATAAGGAGTAGGTGTGATTTGGCAAGTCGAGAGACGTGAAGGAAGACAAGGTAACTCACTCACCTCGTTGCGAAGGCAAGTCCCGTTGGCCGACGGCCCTCGCATCCACGAGAAGAGCATCAGCTCCGCCCGTAGAAGGGAGGTGGGCTTGTGTGGTTGGCCTCCCCAAGGCACTCTCATCCGGGGAGCGTTCTGCGAGTAAGATAAGTCAAGTGGAAAGAGGGAGACATTAAACCAGCGAGCTTGACGATAGTACCTGCGAGGCGAGCCCGTCATGGGGGGAGTGCGGCGAAGAAGAGGACCCACCCCCGCCGGCCGGGCGCCGAACGGCCTTTGCCGTTTTAATGGAGGGTGGAGGCGGAGAGCGCCGCGAAGAAATCCAGGAGGTGATGGCGGCGGCTTTCCCCTTCTGGGCCGCTTGCGAGGCCCTCAGGAGAGCCAACGTTTCATTTTTTTCGACATCGCGTTGGGACTCGTGACGAGTAAGAAAAGGGAGAGGAGAATGAAAAAGTCCGAATGCCGGCCGGGAAGGGTGGCATTTATAGTAGTGGGCATGGCGCCCACCGAAAGATTCTCGCCACGTCACCAGGGGATCGACGAATACCAGGGGTTGGACGGTTCTTCGCGGGCCTGAAAAGCCTCGCGAAGAGCGGGGATTGTGTACAACCCCGATATTCGCCTAGAGGTGAACCAAGACGGAGGAATAATCAACAAGCAAAAGTAATGTGGGGAGGAATGCATATCAATAGGCAGAAAGTAAGAGAGGGAATAAAACTTACATGTGTCCTCTGCGTTCGACGAACGGCGCTCTGCGTTCGACGAAATCTGAGCAGCGCTCGACGATCCCGCACAAGCTCAGCGGTCGATGAACAGATTGTTACCATGGTCGACGCTTCTACTCAAGCTCAACGGTCGACGCTTTCCTGAGTTCAACGAACTCCATTGTCCGTTCGACGAAATTGTTTCTCAGTCCGACGGCCGTCTCAACGGCTACCTCTATCCCGTCCCAGCGGACCCGCTGCGACGAACACTTGTCTCAGCGGAAGAACTCGCAGGAGGAAACGCAAGACCAGGCATCAGTGGACATCGCCGGTAGGAATGCGAGCGGGGTCCTCACGGGCCGCTCTCCCAGAAGGGGTCTCAGATCCGACAGGCGAAAGAGGTATCCAAGAAGGCGAACCAGAGCTTTTAAAGGTCACTCACGGGAAGGAGCGTGAATCGTTTCCCCGCGAGCCCGAGTCTCAAGGTCAACCGACAAGAAGGCAAGCGAGCCGGGTACTCGCCGGCTGCTCACAAGAAGGCGAGCGAGCCGAGTACTCGCCGGCTACTCGCAAGAAGGCGAGCGAGCCGAGTACTCGCCGACTGCTCGCGAGAAGGCAGGCGAGTCGAATTTCTTCAAAGCCTTCGGGTTCGACGAAATCCGCCCTGCGTTCGACGAACGCTGAGTATTTGGTGAGATCGTCGAACTCCGTTCAGTGTTCGACGAATTCCGTTCTCCGCTCAACGAACTCACCTCCCCGTTCGACGAAACCCGTTCGACGAACTCGTCTCTCCGTTCGACGAACCCCGTTCGACGAATTCATCTCTCTCGCGAGTAGTGTTCTCGTAAACCATTCGTCCGTAAACTGAAGGGGTGGAGTTACTCCTCTGCCCCTGGTGGTCTGCAGGTAGCCCCTCCAAACAGCGGGGTTTGGCTGTTAGCAGGCCAAAATGGAGGTGCGTTTAGTAAAACCAAAAGGCAGAATTCCGCTATTGACAGACCAGGAACAAAAAACTATAAATAGACCTTAAAGGGCACCTTGGGAGAGGATTCCGGTCTCAGATCTCTGAGCTTCTTCTTCTTCCTTGGTTACTTTGGTTCAGCTCTTTAGCTCTCCAAGGTGCCCAAGTCTCGGCTTTGGCTTGGGAGGGGAAGCGCTCAACGATCTTCCGGGTTTGTGGTGGGACCTCCTCGCTGCGACTAAGGTCTTAGTCACTTTCCGAGCCTCCAGTCTGCTCCTTCCGAGGGACTAGTAAGGGCTAGCTGCCCCTCAACTTGTTGAGGGCCCGAGCTTCACAAGAGACCGATAAATCAGTTTCAACAGTATGAAATGCGCCATTTTTGAAAAACGATCTACGACCACAAAAATAGAGTCGACTTTCCTCTGCGTACGAGGAAGTCCAACTACGAAATCCATCGAAATATCATCCCACGGCCTCTCAGGTATCGGTAAGGGTGTGTATAATCCAGTGTTTTGTGCGTGACCTTTATATAGTTGACAAGTCATACAGTGCCTAACAAATTTTATAACAGCGTGCTTCATCTTAGGCCAATAGTAACGTGCACTAGCAAGATCTAACCACTTAGATTGACCGACGTGCCCACCTAACCCGGATGAGTGAAGCACCCGAAGTAGTGTCTCTCTAAGCGGTTCCTCACAGATGCAAAGGCGGGTGCCTCTAAATAGATATCCCTCACTCATGACGTACTGAGTAGTGGGATCAGTCCCACTATGATGACATGAGATCCAAATGTCGCGAAAGAAAGGATCGGTGGCGTATAAATCACGTTGTGTGTCTAAGGAAGTGATAGATGGTTGTAATGTGACAAGTAAGTGGGAGAGGCGACTAACGGCGTCGGCCACTTGATTCGTAACACCGGGTTTGTGCTTCAAATGAAAAGTGAACTCCTGCAGGTAAGCAGCCCACTTGGCATGACGTCTGATCTCCTTCTCAGAGTTCAGATGCTTCAATGCCTCATGATCAGTGTTCAGCACAAACTCGCGCTGAATCAGGTAGTGTCTCCAATGGCGGAGAGCCTGAACGATAGCGTAAAACTCTATGTCGTACGTGGAGTATCTGGTCTTCGCATCATTCAGCTTCTCGCTAAAGAATGTTATAGGTCGACCCTCCTGACTCAATACTGCGCCAATACCTATAATAGATGCGTCACAATCTACCTCAAATTTTTTTTCGAAATCAGGGAGTGCTAGAACGAGTGCACTCGTGAGTTTTTCTTTAACTAAAATAAATGCTCGTTCAGCTTCCATCGTCCAAATAAACGTACCTTTCTTCCGTAAATCAGTCACTGGTGATATCAAGGTACTAAAATTTCGAATAAATCTCCTATAAAAAGAAGCTAGCCCATGAAATCCTCGAGCCTCAGTAATCGTCCTTGGGCTAGGCCACGATTCTATCGTTTTGACCTTCTCTCTATCAACCTTAATACCATCAGATGAAACAATATATCCTAAGAAGGTCAGACTATCAGTCAGAAATGTGCACTTTTTCAAATTTACATATAGTTTGTTTGTACGAAGGATCTCTAATACTTGTCTAAGATGGATTAAGTGCTGATTAGGATCAAGACTATATATTAAAATATCGTCAAAGTACACCACTATGCAAACTCTTATAAGTGGCCTAAGCACTTGATTCATCACTCGCATGAATGTGTTGGGAGCATTGGAGAGTCCAAAAGGCATCACCAGCCACTCGTATAATCCCTCCTTAGTCTTAAACGCAGTCTTCCACTCATCCCAGGGTCGAATCCTATTTTGGTGGTATCCACTCTTTAGATCAATCTTTGAAAATACGCGGGATCCATTAAGCATATCCAACATATCGTCCAAACGGGGGATGAGAAAACGATATTTAATAGTGATTTTATTTATCGTTCTGTTATCGACACACATACGCCAAGTCCCATCTTTCTTAGGAACTAATAATGTGGGGACGGCGCATGGACTCATACTCTCCCTAACGTGACCCTTCGAAATCAACTCGGTCACCTGCCTGTGGAGTTCCTCATGCTCTCTCGGACTCATACGATAATGGGGAAGGTGAGGTAGACTAACTCCAGGCATAAGGTCAATACAATGTTGGATGTCTCTCATGGGAGGGAGTTGATCGGGCAACTCCTCCGGCATAATCTCTGTGAACTCATCAATGAGAGGACGGACTGTACTAGGGATTTCGGCTATGGTCGGAGAGGTGTCAAGACCAGACAACATGTAAACGACCTCACTATCCTTCATCTCCTCCTGGAATTGAGGCCCTGTCAGTAACATAGTGGCGGAGGGGAAGGATATAGCCGACACTATAGTGGACGGGGGTGAAGATCTCTCTGGGGCTTTGGGAACAAGACGGTTCTTCTGGGGAAGAAGAACGATCATGCGCCCATCGCGCTCGAATGTGTGGGAGTTCTTCACTCCATCATGCATAACTCGTCTATCGTACTGCCAAGGTCGTCCCGGTAGGATGTGACAGACCTCAATAGTAGCGATGTAACACCACACTGCATCATGATATGTGCTACCTATAGAAAACTCTACGAGGCACTGGTGTGTGATCGAAAGCGTCGTGCTACTCGTGACCCAAGATAGACTGTAGGGTTTTCCTAATGGTTGTGACTTCAACTTCAGTTTATCTACCATACGCTGAGAAACAAAGTTCTCCATACTACCGCTATCAATGATGATGGAGCAGAACTACCCCTGAATGCGTGCGGTCGTACAAAAAATGTTGTTCCTCAACCATTCGTCGTTAGTGGGAGCTTTAGGAGTTAGGAGACTATGTTGGAGAACGCACACTACGATTGAGGCTGTTCTCCCTCAACTTCGTACTCACTCTCTAACTCGGGCTCAGGAGTCGGGTCAGGATGGGAGTCACTAAGGAAGACCCCATACTCAGGTTTTGACCAACTCTTAAAATCAATGATAGCGATGAAGTGGCGCCGCGGGCACTCAGAAGATTTATGTCTCGGCTTCATACACTTATTACATCTAAAAGTGCCAGCCTGTGGTCTAGAACCGACAATCTCCTTGCCTCTAGTGGATGTGGCAGGTAAGGCGGGAGTGCTCGGGGGCAAAGCGGGATGAGGGGGTCCTGCAGTCCTAGTCACCGGAGTGGAAGTGTGAGTAGATAGGGGTCTATCTGTAGACCTAAGCCCGGAGGTCCTCTTCTGCAAGGCCTCTACTCTACGCGCTCGACTAGAAACTTCTCCTAAGTCTTTATAATCGTGCAGTTCTAGTGAATCTCTAATGGAATATCGTAACCCGTTCAGATAACGGGAGACGGTCATGTCATCATCCTCTCAGAGGTTGAGGCGCGACTGCAATATTTGGAACTCGTTCGTATACTCGTCTACCGTTGACTTATCTTGTCTTAGGTTGTGGAACCTATGATATATGGTTTGCATGTAATCAGGAGGCACATACCGTTTTCAAATTTGTTCTTTAATCCTGCCCATGTGGTGATGGGTGGCATGCCTAAATTAAACCTAGTTCGCTCTATTTGTTCCCACCAAACTAACGCGGGATCTTTAAATCTCATAGTGGCGTACTCAACCTGCCTAGCTCGGGGCATTTGCTTCCAAGCCAAGTAGCGGTCCATCCTGACACACCAATCTAAACAACATTCGGGTTCTAAGTACCCTTCAAAGTCACCCACGTCTAACTTGACTCCCATATCCCAACGAGGAAGGTCATGAGGTTCGATAAGTGGCTCGGGTTCGGGCTCAGGTTAAGCAAGCTCTAGCGGCCTAGGGTTCGGGTTTACTTCGTTCACGGGTGCGCGGTTTATGTGTATGGTGGCTTCGATATTATTAACTGAAGTACGCAACTCATTCATAACGTGTGTGACACTACACATACCCGTGGTTAGAGTCTCTACCACTTTCATTAGTTCATTCATTCGTTGGGCTAAGTCCCCAACACTAGTTTCTAAGGCTGCGTTTGGCGTGGCTTATTTGCTCCGGTGAGGTTGGACAAAAATGTCATTGTCATACCAAAATCTAATTCCCCAAACTAGTTTATTTTTTTGGTAGCGGTAGTAACATTTGTCATACCAAACATACATTCAATGACAATGACGTTTTTGTCCAACCTCACCGCAGCAAATAAGTCACGATAAGCCGCGCCAAACGCAGCCTAAATGGTCGACACGCTTGTCCATTTTAAAATTTTAATTTAAATTTCTAAAAATATAATTTTTTAATTTTCGAAAAAATATTATAAAGTTATTTTAGATAAAATTTTTTTTGTTATATTTTAAATGAGATTTTACCCGAGCGGGTAGAAAACAAAATTTTATTTTTAATTTTGATTTTAAAAGGCAAGCAATTTTTTTGAAATGAAAAGAGGAATAAATTTTCTTATTATATATATATATTTGAAAAAAAATCGGATCGCTTGATTCGCGATAGAAGCGAATAAAAAAAAACCTGCTCGGATACCAAACTGATGTAGGCTCAAATTAGGGTTTTAAGAAAAGAGTTAATTTGGAAAATATTAGGCCGAGTAGGCCAAAACCGATTTTCGCGCGTATTCAAACTCGTTGTTTTGAACTTTAAGAAATTCGTTAATTTTGTCCGAGACAAAATTCTTGCGTGTTGTGCGGATCGTTCCTCTGCGAAATCAACACTCCCACAAGCCAATATGCATGAAATAATTTTTGATAAACGGTAATATAAGCAATTGAACGTACGAGGCAATCTAAGAGCATTTAATGGAGCACATAAAAATTGAGTTAATTAATGGCGGCAGAAAGTACCCAAAGTCACAGCCGAGCAAGTTGATTCAGTCCGAACTGAAAGGCATGGGAGAGAATAGCGGGCTAGGATCGGAACTTCCAGGTGAAGGAGATCGACGATAGAGGAGTGCCAGATTAGAGTATCGGGGTCGACGACACTCCTCAAAAGATCGTGACGATAGGGCACCAGAAGCGAGCGTTGGAGTCGACGGCGCCCGGAAGTTGATTGCGGCAGGGCGGAGGTGTCGTCGAGGAGTCAGTCGCCGTCGTCCTGGGCGATGGTGGCGGCGCTCGTCAAGCTTGGTAGCAGTCGATGGACGGAGTGGGAGGGAGGTGAGGGTGTCGTACGGCCTTTACAGAGGGAACAAAAGTTATTCGTTCTCCTCTATAGTTGGCTGCCTTTCATACGATGAATGAGGGGTTTTTATTATTTGTCTCTTGTGTCTCTTTTCAAAATTGTTCACTTCCAAATGAAGTATTTCTAAAACTTTTCTTTCTCGAATATTTTCAAATACATGCCTTTTACTAATTTAGTTTTATGGCTCCATAAATTAATCTTAGACTTGTCATTTCTGTCATACTACCTAAATTACCGGACCTGTTTATTTAAAGTCTCATCGGACGGTCAACCCGACGAGCTGTTAAATAAAATGATTGCACAAAAGAAAATACATGCAATTAAAATAAATACGAAGTAACAAAATTAGGATGCGTCGTGGGCTGCATCAGTTTTTGGAGGTGGAGCTCATTCATAAAGCTAGTGTGAGGTGAGATCTCCAGCAAAATTTGGAAGATCTCTCGGCATTCCTTTGCAGTAAATTTGGAAGCTCACAAGCGCGCGTCCTCCTTGCGCGCTCACAAGCGCGCCTCCTCCTTGCGCCCTCACAAGCGCGCCTCCGCGCGCTCCGCTCCAAGCGCACCTTCGTGCCCTCCGCTCTAAGCGCACCTTCGTGCGCTCCGCTCTAAGCGCACCTTCGTGCGCTCCGCTTCAAGCACGCCTCCTAGCACACTCAGAACGCTCTCGTGTTCGTTGCTCGCTCATATCGCCTCCGCGCTCGTTGCGTGCTCAGAACACCTCTCCGTTCGCTCAGATTGCTTCTCCGTTCGTTACGCGCTCTGAACACTTCTGAGCGCGCTCAGAGCACTTTCACATTTCGGGCACGCTCACTTTTTGTTTTCTAGCATGCTCACATTTTGTCTTTCTAGCATGCTCACATTTTGTCTTTCTAGCATGCTCACATTTTGTCTTTCTAGTTTCTCAGATTGCAGGAACGTCTTGTCGCCTTTTTCATCTTCAACAAAGCTGCCCGAACTGCCCGAGGGCAAGACGGTCATTTATGAAAAATGGAGATCCGTGTTCTCTGAACCGGGAAACGTGATTCGTTTGCTAGGTGGTTATGGTGGTTACGACTGCAAAATTACCGGGCTATCCCCGGCCAAAGCTATAAAAGGAGCCCAGAGCCTTCATTTGAGGGGACCTTGCCTTCTGGACCCGGGAGAGCTTCTTGCAGACTTTCGCGGAATTCTCCTTCGGACTCGAAGATTTCCTTCTTCCCGAAAGTCAACTCAGCGCACTCACTTTTATTCTCCAGGGCGTTCTCACTTTTGTTCTTCGCCTTTCTCAGAAGGAGAAAAGACTTAGTTTTTCTGGAGGTGGTCTGTCACCTTCGGAATTCCCCCCTCTCTCTCTCTTTCTCTCTATTATTGTAACGAGCAGCGGCCTGTCGCGCTCGACTTCTAAGTCTATAATTGTACCCCCCCAGAAGATAGTGGAAGTTTCGCCGGCACAGCTCCGACCACGTGGTTTTTTACCCTTTCCGGGTTTTCCACGCTAAAAAGTCCCAGCGTAATCAACGAATCTCAAATTAACTGTTTGCGCGCTTGGTTCGCTCCCGAGCTAAGGTGGTTCAAGTAAACCGGTCTACCAAGAGCCCTAAGCGACCCGCAACAGTTATATATATATTACATTGAAGCAAATATAAAGCATAATCTATAATGATTAAATAAGTAGTTGTTAATTGTGATTCACAGATTCGATGACAAGCTGACAAATATATGTATCATTAATTAAATAAACAATTATGAATTGAGATTTTACTTAAGCTACTTCCACAAATAAATAATTGTAAATTAAAGTTTTGAAAGTTAAATTTTCACCCACTTTATATAATTAATTTTCCCAGTCATTTATATATTCTTACATCACCCATCTTTTATAAATACCAATAATTATCAAAACTTCCCAGCTTAATTACAGATTGCACCTCTCTTATTATTAAAATTACAAAAACCTCCCATGCCATGAATGCTATAAAACATAACATTTACCTCTCCTGAAATTCATATTTCATAACATCCACACGAAGGAGATATTTTTGTGCATAAATGTTATGAAATATGAACTCTAGGGAAGGTAAATATTATATATAATTTGTAACATTGAGGGGGGTGTTTTTGTAATTTCGATAATAAGAGGGACGAAATCTGTAATTTTCCAAACTTAGAGAGGAGGTCCCAGTAAATGCCCCTTTTATAAATATTTATAAGTTCATAAGATTTTTGGCCGTTAATTTTCAAACCTGCACTTCCCTGTCGAAAACCCAACTGAAACGCACCGTTCTTCTTTCCTGCGTTTCCCTCCTTCCCCGGGCTCTCTCCTCCAGCTTCCTATACCTCTGCCCCAAACAGCATACAAAATCCCGCGCCTTGTTCCCTTCCTCCGAGAGGCCGGCGAGGCTCTCAACCTTCCACCGCCCGACCAGAAACTCCAAGATATCAGCGTAGTCCCTGGCAGAGTAGACCCCCAGGCGCTGCGCGACGGCGCCGAAGTGGTCGAAGAGGCCGCGGTCGCGCCCGTCGAACATGAGGTGCGCCGGCATCACGATTTTCTTCCTCATCATGTCGGCGAAGGCGATGACGGCGGTGTCGGGGTCCAGCTCGAACAGCTTCTCGACGATCTTGGTGTAGGCGGCCTCGTGACGCTTCTCGTCGGCGGCGATCGCACCGCAGATCTGCGCCAGCTTGAGGTCGCCGTGCCGGTTGGCGTGGCGGGCGGTGTTGCTGTGGGAGACGAATGTCGCCCGCTCCTGGAAGGAGGTGTAGATGAATCCCATGAACGGACTATTCTCTGTCTTTATGTACTATATCCTCTCCAACAACCATCAATTAATCAATTAGAAATATTACACAAAATCACAAATTATAAAACAAAAACAACCAATAATTATTTATTTTAATCTAAAGTTACTTTAACTTTCACAAAATTCAATTTCACTATCCCAGGTTGCAAAGTAATGTCAATTTAGTTCCTAAATTTTTAAGTTATGTAATTCCGACGAGTTCACTAATCCCTTCTTTTTATATTTTCTTTTTAATCAAAAAATTTTCCACCATTAGATCAAGTGAGAATGCAGGCGCACTACAAAATGAATACTATTCATTTCACCCAAATGAAGAGAATCCGGATCCCATTCATTTTGAGTGCAACTCAAGGGCTAAAAAAGTCATTAGATGACAAATTAAGGGTTATTTTGACATAACTAAACTTTAGGAACTAATTTAACATTGGCTTGAAATTTGAGAGACTGATATTATTTGAGCAATGTTAAATGCAGGCCCGTTTTGACCAAATTTCATATTTACATACTATATTCAAAAATTAAATTAATATTTTTCTAAATAAATCACCAACCAAAATAGCATTCATAAAATAAGTAAGTAAAATATCATGCGTGCGAGGAGAGAGAGAGAGATCGCCGCCATCGCCGACGTCGCCGCCATCGCCGACGCCGCCGACGACGCCGCCATCGCCATCGTCGCCGCCATCGCCGACGACGTCGCGATCGCCGCCATCGCCGCCATCGCCGACGACGCCGCGGACGCCGCCATCGCCGCCATCGCCGCCATCGCCGACGACGTCGCGATCATCGCCATCACCGCCATCGCCGATATCGCCGACATCGCCGATGAAGTCGCGATCGTCGCCATCGCCGTAGCAAATACCCATGAATAGCTTTAGGCCATTTGTAATTTAAAAATACATCGGACTCGGACAAACGAGTAAACTCCTTAGGGACACGGTTGCATGGAAGGAAAAAACACAAGATTAAACTACTCGAATCATTTTCCTGAAGTTTTAAAAGGAAAAATGATATTTTTTTTAACCGTGACCTGCATATAGCTAAAACTGGCCTGCGTTTAACCTCGCTCTTTTTAAAAAATTGTGGCCTGCATATAGCCAAAACTGGCCTGCGTTTAACATCACTCTATTATTTTTACCACTTGAACTTCTTAATAATTATAGTTGTAAATATGGGCTTAGCGCGGCTTATTTGCTCTTGTGATCGAGTTTGGACAAAAACGTCGTCATCGTAGAATGTATGCTTGGCATGACAACGGTTATGACCGCCACCATCATAGAATGTAAGTTTGGCATGACAGCGGTTATGACAGCCACCAAGAAAAAAACTAGTTTTGAACATAAAAATGAATGAAGTCCCTTATGTGAGATCGGACGTGCACAAACGACAGTTTATAACCACCGAGTTCATGACCGCCACAGACGTGCCAAATTAAACGGAACCATGAACGTAAATGCATTTGGTACTATATTAATGACTAAGGCTCTGTTTGGGACTCTGACGGCGCTCAGGTGCGGTTGCAACAAAAGCCACCGCCGTTCCCACCCCCGTTTGTTTACCTGCATTCCACCGCCTCCATAGAATGACGAAATAGCGTCATTCCCTGCCGCCGCCCCTGCCTCTAGTCCGAAACTCCATCGGCATTCGCCTCCCTTCCCAGCCGCCGCCGGAGTCCCAAACAGACCCTTAAAGACTTATTTTAGGCTCCGTTTGGGAGGACTTACTTTCACCGGTCAAGCGGTCACGACCGCATGAACCGGACCTTAATTAAGGTCCGATTCATATGGTCGTGACCTCTTGACCGGTGAAAATAAGTCCTCCCAAACAGAGCCTTAGTCATTAAATGTTTGATTACTTTAAGATTTAAATCCTACAAAAAAATAAATTACTTTAAAATTTTAGTCTCTAAATTTTGAGTAACTTCAAGAATATTTTAGCCTCAAAGTATACACCTAGTACTAAAACATTTTAGTTAAAATTCTATGTATCTATACCTCTTGAGCCCATTAGAAGAGAGTGCTCTTTGGGAGATTCTTCGCTACTAGAATAGTACTTCTTCTCGAGAACATGTCCAAAGGAGCAAAAACAATGACGAGGCGATTGTTGTAATCCACGTACGATTTCAAAGTAAAAGTGTTATCACCGCACTTTGCCGTGAAGTGCGGTAATCCAATCATTCACGGGCCATATATAATACACTTTGAGATGTGTGCACTTTTAGATGGTCACGTGAACAATTAGATGCCCCGCATTTAACGATAAAGTGCAAAAATATTGATTGTCATCCATTCTCATTAACTCCGATCCCAGCTCCATTAATGATTTGGTTGAAGTTGTTCCTACTTGCAAATCAATCGTTTTCATGTATTTATATATATATATATTGCAACTTTGCAAGCTACTAAGCCCATCTCTTTCTATTAAAAGTATATAATAATATAATGAAAGAGGAGCTTCACTATTTAAAGAAGAAAATATATCATTTAATTTTGGCTATTTTTCTTTTTCTTTTTTAAGTTCTACCATCAAATTGTATGCTATATATTAAAGTAATCCACCCAATTTAGATTATGTTCCCCAAATTTTATCTAAATCATTTCATCAAACTACATATTTTATGTACTATTATTATATATATTATAATAGGTTAATGAATATTAAATACACTACATAGATATCATTAGAATATAATAAACATAAAAATAAATTTTTTTAATAATTCCATAAGTATTTTAATTTGATTAATGATACTCGCACCAAAATTATTTGTGACAAGGTATGATTCTTTGTCATATTTTATGTAGGGTGATGATATATATAAGATACTAATAAATGTGTTAATAAATATAACTAATATAGGAAATATTTTGGGAGAACTATAAATGATTATTATACTATAAATAAATATAACTTAAATGGTGCCTAATCAACTCATGATTATTTAATTATGCTGGATGAAGGATATGATAATTGGCGTTGCTATTAGCACTGTAGTTTTGGCTAGTCGCACCGTATTTTCTCCTAATTTTTTGCGCCTTATAGAAATGCGTCTTGTACATGTATTTTTAGGAAAATTGTCCAACACAAAAGTTGTAGATATCGAAGAGATCTACAACTTTCGTGTTGAACACATTTCCTAAAAATGCATGTACAAGACGTACTTTGAAAATACGTCCAGATTTCACGTCTTTTGGAAATACGTCTTGAACATGCATTTTTAGGAAAAGTGTTCAACATGAAAGTTGTAGATCTCGTCGAAATCTACAACTTTCTTGTTGGACAATTTTCCTAAAAATGCATGTACAAAACGTATTTCCAAAAAGCGCGAAAAATTAGGAAAAAATACGGTGCGCCTAACCAAAATTGCGGTGCTAATAGCAGCGCCCTTGATAATTTGACGGTAGAAGCCCAAAGAGTGAAGGTCTTAATCCCATTAAGTGAATATATTATTTATTACATATAAAAATTATTTTATTTTAATAGAATAATTAAATAAGTACTAAATATTTAGCAACAAAATTAAAATTTCTTCCTAATTTAAAAATGCTAAAACAGCTTGGCAAAAAATCTTTGTTAAATAGGAAGAAATTTCTTTCAAAAATTAATTAGGCTAAAATTAACTAAGATTTTTTTAATTAATTAACAAAGAATTTAACTCTTGCTAATCAAAATTTTTCTTTTAATGTAATATTCGCTGTCATATTTTATGCAAGGTGATGATATAAGATACTAATAAATGTGTTGATAAATATAACTATTATAGGAAATATTTTGGGAGGACTATAAATGATTACTATACTATAAATAGATATAACTTAAATGAAGCCAAATCAACCAATGATTATTTAATGATACCGGATATTATCAGGACCATCTTCACCCCCATTTATTGCGTAGAGTCTTGCCCTAGGATGACACGAAACCTATTAAGCTTCATTCGTTTTGGAGGTTTTGATTGAAAAGAATTGGTTTTGGTCCAAAACTAAAATCTGCCAAACTCAATTCTTGTGTTCGTTTGCATGATGATTTTCAGGCACAAGAATTGCAAACGGTCAATTTTTCAGTTCGGTTGTACGATGATTTTCAGGCACAGGTTTTTGCGAGATTTTTAATCATGAATAATTAACTGTCTTTAAATTGGAAAAAATAATTAATAATCATTATCAAATAATGCTGATAAAATAGTAATCATTACTTTAAAAGAGAAAAGAACAAGATTTTCACTCAAAACCTATCAAAATGGGAAGGTTTTAACATAAATTATTTTCTTAATGGATCCAACCCGGTGGGTTTTGGAGGAAAATCAATTCCCACAAATAAAAGACCAAGCAAATGCTTGTGAATGGAATTGGCTTGCACTCCGAATCGGTCTCAATACGCGCAGACATATATCAAATTATTCAACACACCCGACCCCATCTAAATAGCTTCGGTGGTCCTAATCGTTCTCTTGTCAAACATACAGTCAGCCAAATAAAGTCTTAGTGCAGGAAGGACTAAATATTTAATAAACGCAGTCCATTCATATTTGCAGTCCAATAAATTTAAGTGCTTTTAGGTCTTGAAATAACTGTTTTAGCTGTTTTAAGACTGCGAATAGCTATTATAGGACTGCTAATAACAACGCCCTAAAAAAATGATATTCTATTAAATCCAGAATTATAACTTCATTTGTTTAGTTAATTAAACAATGCTGCAGAAAATATTTACGAAGAAAAATAGATGAAAGATGAAGAAATTGGAAAGCAGAGGAGCAAGCGGAGAAGTAATATTACCATGCCGCAGCCGATGAGATACTGTATCGTCTTCTCGATCTGTCTCATGTCGACCCGTCCGGAGAGGTACAGATACTGCTTCAGCAGGTCGCCGTGCCTGTTCTCTTCTGCAGTCCACGCCCTCGTCCAAATAGCCCACGGCGACAGACTCGCCCCTGTTTCATCCCTCACCCCGTCGAACGTGTTCAGCATTGTCTGGTAAGTAGGTAGAGCTTCTTCTGTGATCATGTCGCCGACCAAGCAGACGTAGTAGTCATCCGGAATCTCCATGGCCCGCTTCCTCAGCTCCTCCGTCTGCTCGTAGAACTCACACGAAGCCGGGTCAGGCAAAAAATCCTGCGGCTGCCATGAACTCTCCACTGGTTTGAGCAGAGTCAGCAAGTTCTTATCCGCCCAGTTTTCCAAGGACTTGAAGATCTCCGTCTTATGAGGTGGCATGGAGTGGGCGACTTGTCCCTCTACTTCGTGCGCAGGCCTGAAGGGTTTCTTATGGCGGCTTGACCTGAGGAATTGATCATGTGATGAAGACATTATTCATGCGAAACAGAGCAAAAATACAGGGATGAGAAAGAACAGTTATTAGAAGCTCACGTTGAGGGAGTTGCAGGGATGGTGGAGGCCATGGAGATCATGGGCTTCGGCTGAAGAGACGAGCGTAGTATGCTATGAGAGACGCAGGCTGAGGAAGAGGAGCTCAAAGCCATTTTGCGAAGATGGAGAACAGAAACAGGGGAGATGGATGAAGAGGAAAAGCTTGTATAGGATTAAAACTACTGTGTCTCGTGATTAATGCTGCTGGTTTATTTACTCTGGCAGCACGGGTGGAGTGTTGACTCCTCACCATTTAGAGCACTGTAGGTACTGTCAAGATTCAGTGTACACCCAATTTTTCACGAGAGTTGATATTAGCAGTCCTGAACTGGCTATTCGCAATTCATCATTATTCGTAATCCATAGAATTAATTTGTAATTCAAAATTATATTTGCATCCAACTCTCATCCAAAATAAGCGAAACACATTGCTGATTTATTAAGCATTAGAAGTCTAAAAGTAAAATGACATACATAGAGAAATTAACTCTAAAACAAGTTAAGTGACATGCAAACCCTCCTCTAACCAGAAAATTGACTATTTTTTTGGATTTTCGCTGGATAATTTCCTTCTTTTTTGAAGATGGTGAATCTAGGGGGGAAGACGGCGCGACGGATAGAACTACGGCTAGGGTTTAGGCAACGAGAGGAGAGAGATGGAGATGAGGTTATTCGATGGGGGTGCGATTAGCGACAATTGGACTGCGAATATAATTAGAATTCTTTTTTTACAATTTTTGGGGTGCGAATAACGAGAATTGGACTGCTAATATCAACTCTCTTTTTCTTTTGGGGGTTGGAGTTTAGGTGCAAATTTTGTCGGGGCCCGATCGAAATTATGCGGAATAATTTCTCGATACAATTGAAACTACAGGGAAATGAAACGTGAAAAACACGGCAATATTTTATTACAACAATATTGTCTGTACTCAAATAAGGAGAAAATACAACGCGTCCGGTAAATACAACAGATGAAGGCGGACAATAATACAATCCGGGGAGACTGTATAGATTTGACTACTGCAATCCACTGTCGCAGCAGACGCACAAGGTTCGCCCAGGAACCTTCGACGTCGATCCACAATGTCCAATTGGCACCATCCCAAGAGGATCACTGTCGAGGTCAACTGTAATCACGCACACTTTCGAGACCAAACTCGTAACTCTTCTCCTGTAGCGCTTACGTGGTTCTTCGGATGGTTGTATTGTTCACCATCCATGAGTCTCCTTTTATAATGCCATTTTGGGATTCAAAGTCAAAAAAGACAATCAGACTTTTGAATCTCATTACTAAAATTAAAGATGGTTATCAATTTGTCTTCCTTTTGATTAAAAAATCTAAAGCATGATACATGTGTAATGTTAGGTGTGTGTTTAGATTGCAACCCAACTTATCACGGTTGCCCGGCCCGGGTCTACTTGGGAGACCGGTTAAGCATGGGCCCAGTTAGGCCCAGACCCAATAAGCTTGAGACCAGGCCGATTAGGCTTGGGCTAGGTCTATAGGGGCTGACCGGCCTCCCTTATGAATGGTCTATGTGCGTAAAGTTTGCATTTTAGACACATTCAAACGAATCTTTCTGCGTCTGTAAGTTAAGGGATGTCTAATCACTTAGAGGAGGGGTGAATAAGTGTTTGAGTGTTTTTCGGATATTAAAATTATCAAGTAGATTAATCATAGAAAAGCTAAGACATCACAGATGTTTATAGTGGTTCCCCGAGTCGGGTACGTCCACTTTTCCCCTCCACCTATCTAGCAGTGTGCTACACTCGGCTAACTCCTCCAAATACTTAGTTCTATCAGATCTTACAACTCGAGTCCAAGACTCATATAGCTCAGAAATAACAACTTATTCCCTATCTCAGATCCAATCCCTGGATCCAACAACTCAAATTCAAGCTTGAATCCTACCTCAAAAACCGTGCAAAGCCCCCTACCTCAGATCCTTAGCAAGGATCCTACAACTCAAGTCCGTGAGACCATACACTCAAATTTCCTCAGTAATCATACAGAATAATATGTAAAACAATATTTTACAAAGACATTTTAGACTCAGAAAATTTAAATTGTATAACTTGAATCTTTTTGAAGCCTATTGTGGAAATGACTTCTTCAGAATTTTTTTTGCAATAGATGTTGAATCTTTGGCTCGGCAAGTTGATTGAATATTTCTTTAGAATAATAGAATGATAGGCTTCAATGAATATCTTCTTTTTACTTGAGCTCTGAGAACGAAATGCACGTTGTCGGCGACGAGCTCTTTCTTCAGAATTATTAAGGAAATTATTGTGAATATTAAGATTAGGGTTTGCAGAAATCCGCCTCTTCCTTTTTATAACGATATTTGATAACGGCCACTTCTTCGGACAAACTTTATGTCAGATATCAGCTTTCCATAGAATTCAGCTTTGATTAGCCCAATCTATCTGCGGTGGTAATAAATGACGTAACGCCAAAATCATGCTTTAATTTGAATTATGGCCTTTCCGCTATTCGACTAGATGTCTGGTCGAATTTGAACTATGTATACCTTTAGTTCCAAACTTCTGCACGAATCATCTTGACGACTTTGGTGGTCTTCAAGACGATATTTCATAGTTCAATCTTCTAGTCGAATCGTTCACTGGAATCGTCTTGATGACCATTTCGTGGTTCTTCTGGAGGTTGTATTGTTCACCATCCACGAGCCTCGTTTCTAAGGCCATTTGAGATTCCAAGTCAAAAAAGACAATCAGACTTTTTGAATCCCATTACTAAAATTAGCGGTGGTTATCAATTTGTCTTCCTTTTGATTAGAAAATCAAAAGCATGATACATGTGTAGTGTTAGGTGTGTGTTTAAATTGCGGTTGCTCGACCCGGGTCTGCTTGGGCTTGAGCCCGGTTAAGCACGGACCCAGTTAGGCCCAGACCCGATAAGCTTGAGCCCAGACCCGATTAGGCTTAGGACAGGTCTATAGGGGCTCGCCAGCCCCCCTATGAATGGTTATGCGTATAGTAGACATTTTAGAGCAAACAAACTTCTAGCAAAAATGAAAATCCTATATAACGCACATCATTTAAGTCATGGTTTGAGTTTTCAACTGAACATGGGAGTTAGAAAATCCTAGAAATAGGATTTTGGATGCATAACTTTGAGTTCCATGGAGTCACACAACAATACGTTTTTTTTATAGACGTATCCTGATATTTCGGAGAATATCGTGGCATCAACCTTACGTGAGATAATTATTATGCGAGTTTATGAGATACAATAATAGTGGAAATCTTAATATATGCATAGCCCTTAAGGCGGATTCAAATGCGGCGTAGGTATTATTAAGTATTCGTTTGGCACGGCGGTGGCGCTCGTGAATGCGGTGATTACGAACCGTCGTTTCTCACCTAAGAAATTCTATCCGCTTTTATGTTCAAAATTAATTTTTCCTTCTTGGCGACGGTTACAACCGCAGTCATGTCAAATACAAAACGTATGAAGTCATCAGAGCAAAAACACCGCGCCAAACAGATCCTTAGTACATCGCAGATATGATAAAGACATTTGGTGAGATGATTGTATTTGTGTCTATGAGGCTCGTTATATATAAGAGAAGCATGGGTTTTCCCCTCTTTTGCATGAATAATTTCACGGTCCGCATGCATTCTTTCTTCATCCAACATTCCAACGGGTTCAGTAATCATAAATTGTTTGTACCCTAAATCCTACGGACTGTCGTTTCTGAATACCCGACCACATCTAAGAAATTCTATCCAGGTGATTGACAAAAGATGGCTCGGTCGCATGTGGGCGGGTTGGGGGAATGGAAGGGAGGAAATATTTTTGGGGGTTATATTTGGTTTGCATATAAGTGTTAATTCAGAGGACCAAAAAACAATAATTTTAATTTTCATATAGCCAAACTTGGTCTACATATAACAATGCTCTATTATAAATTTATATTCATATTCGTTGCACAGTTACTATGGCGGGGTGTTTCGGTGTCCATTTTCTCTGGAATATCTGGTTTTGTTGTTCTTCGTGGTGCTTGGTCCACCGTAGCAATGAAGGTGGTTTTCTTGGTCTGTTCACTTTTTTTCTTGGTTGTACTATAACAGAAGGTTCGACCGGGGCCCCACGCCATATTACCCGAACAGACAAAAGGGTTACTAAATGAGACCATACATTCTTTTGATTTAAAAACGCGTTCTAACACAGAGTTGCATTCTAGCGGGAGAATTTAAAGAGTTGAAATAATCACCCAACAAGGAATGTTCACTAATAAAAGGGAACCAAGAATGAAAAGACATACACCAAATTGTTTGGCGTTAAGGCCTTACATCAATAACGTTTAACCAAATAAAGTCTTTTGCATACTTCGGCACGCAGGCCGACAACACATGAAAAAGCTAAACAAAATACTTTGGCCTTCAAGGGCCAGCTCAGCAAAAGGGCTTCAGCCCACTATTTTCCGCTCAGCTCACATGTTCCTGCATAAAAACATTCCACCAAGCGGTGACAAACAAAGCAACGGTCAGCATAGCTGATCAAATTATAACGATCTCACGCCTTTCTCGAGGTGACGGCGCTTCTTCCATGCAAGCAAATTAGCATATTCACATAGAGCCAAAACGTGTCATTTAAGCACTAATCATCACAAACGTTGGCACGACTGGCCCAACGTCTCGTCCACTCAGGGCACCTTAACAGTGTACCGAATTTCCCCAAGTCCCACCACCATCCTCAGTCCTAGACTGGATGACCCAACATTGAGCATTCGCTAACCATGAGCCAAGGTACTCGGCTCTCTCCTATGTCTGTAACAACACACCAGTTTCCTTAGATAGTCGAACTACACCACATAGTGCAGGTATCCAGACGAGAAATGGGACAACACGGCTAGGCCCAAACTACCCCTCACTCTGGAGGACCGCGAGTCTGAGCCGTTTCTCAAGTCGTTGTACCCAACACGCACGACGCGGGTCAGCCTCCCCTTGCCTGTTACCGTCTACATAACCGATTGTTATGTAACAAGGGTGACACTCGCGACCACCTAAGTTGGGCACTCAAGGCGCACAACTCCACGCGCTAGCCCAACGGTCTCCGAGAGACGGGCTTCGCACAAACACAACAAAATCTCTCCGGGAACTAATGTCAACGATCTATCGATCCCGTGCAAACATTAAGGTGTTTCCTGGAGCACACCTCCAGTACTAACAACAGCTCCGTGCAGACCCCCAGATTCCAAACATACAACTTTCACGGAGTCTTCTCTGGGAACCCAAGAACATCACCAATCCATACCAACATGTCTGAATGGGCTTCACACAACATGCCTAATCCGTACTCGCGCTTCCGGACACTAATGCAATTAATAACGGGGATGTATACATCTGTACGGACCCCCAATTTTAAACCAAAGGGGATCCTTATGCCCAAGGCGAACGCCCCACCAAAAGGTTCACGTTCGGTAGAGGATCCGCCCCTTTCACCCGACCAACGACCCAATTGTCGGAACCTTCGCCTTGTAAGGCTATGCATCATTACAAAAAGATTCACAACAATTTTCCAAGTTTGCCTCCAAGATAATTAAAAATTCATTTTAAGAATGCTAAAATTTGTCAAAACATGACATATTTCCTTGTCAAAGGAAATAGTTGATCCGCGCGCGGTTCTTGGCGCAGATTGACGGCGTTGGATCGGTCGGACGGAAATGAACACAGTAGGGCTACACAGGATCCGACCGTGCGCCAATCATTTGGCTCAGGCCGTCCGAGGTAATCAGACGGCCTGTGATGGCCGGCCGGATCTAACGGTGGTTGTACGCCACCGTAGATCCAATGCTTGCGGGCCTTTCCCCGGCCGACCCTGGCAGTCGTTGCTCCGGCCATCACCCCTGGTGGTTTTGCCCGGGGAGGTACACCGACGAGATGTCGGTCAGCGGACTACCGCCGCCGCCGCCAACCAGGGATCTGGGAAGAAAATTCCTTCTAGATCCACGGTGGTTGCATGCATGCAGCCACCGCAAACCGTCTACTCCTTATGCGGGGTCTCCCCACCACCACTGGTGGGGAGCTAGTTCCGGCCATCACCCCAAATGGGAGAGCCCGGGTAGGGAGCTCCGGTGGGGCATCTGCCGACGGCCGACCTCCGCCGGCGATAGCCGGAAAATGCATATATTTTTTTAACAAAATTTTTTTTTTGGATGGTGGAGGCCGCCGTCACGACTTTCAGCAGCACTCCCTTGCCTCAAGGGCCTTGAGGGAGGGTCGTGGGGACTCCACCTCCCCTTCACATGCCCCATGCAAGGCTGAAGCCTGCGGTGGTGGCGGAGATCGATGTGAGTGGTCTGAAGCTTCCAAGACCGGGATCGTCTGCTCCGGTGATCGGATAGTGTCGATGGGGATCGACGAGAAAAGGATCTAGGGCAGAGAGGAGTCGAAGGAACTTACACGCGTGCCGTTTAGGCGAGGGGATCGACCGACGTCCATGATGGTTGAGTTTGTCGGAGTTTGAGGAGGAGGCTCGTCGGAAGGTCACCAGGCCTTGGTTTCTTGCTGATTAGGGAGGTATGGTTTAGGGAGGTATGGTACAAGGAAAAACGAAAATCCTAACCTTGAGGGAGTTTATATATGAGGGGGTGGTCTTTGGGGTGTTGAGAGAGGAAATACATTCCCTTAACTCCTCCAGCCACGCCCCACTTAACTCATCCAGCCATTTCATGCGTTGGGAGTGAAAGAGAATCAATTCTCACGGCTATCATAGCTTCCTGGAGTGATAATGTATTTTTAGAAATTATTTCGTAATTTTTGAATGTATATAATTATATATCGTATTAATTTGGTATTTCTAGCATGATTAAATCAAAATAAATAAATTTTATCTGAAATAAACCGATTTTAAATACTATATATCCTTGATATATTTTTTAGGATGCTATGATAATTTTTTGGGAGAAAACTAATGTCATTAGATATTTTTCTTTATTATTTAGTAAATTAATTACTAAAATATTAAATCTATTTAGATTTAAATAATTAATTAATTTTTTAATTGTTCAACATACACCTAACATTCCTGGGGTGTCTTGATAAAATTTTGGAGTCGATAGATGTTCATTCGTCACGATTCTCATTATCATATCTCTTTAGGCGGTTTGGTGTGCGTTTAGACTAATTAGGATAATTTGAGTTTCACATGATTTAAGTCGATCGTCTCGGTGAATAACTATCATAACGGGTCAATTTGACTTGCTTAGAGTAAGGGTGTACTATTTGTGTGCTTATTGGGCCTATTAAGATCTAGTGGGTCAATACACACACATATATGAGTCCAGTATTCATATTAATCAGAAAGGACTCGTGTGATACCCAAAAGGAAAAATAACTTATCGGGGAAAATGACTTATTGGGTCAATGATACCCAAAAGGACATTAACCTACTATTCGGGTGCCAACCAAGGCCACAAAATCCTAGCGGGTCAATTAATCACGAAGGAGTCTAGAAATTCGAAATTGGGATTGTTGAAACCAGAGAACTGGTCTCGACGTTCGCAAGGGGGATGCAGCTAACCCTTACTTGACCTGAGCGAGACCCTTGACTAGTCACTAAGAACCAAAGAACCTTGCCCTTGAATGATCACCTAAGTCCACGAAAGGACCCCTTAAGCTGCAGCGTGGAGGTCCCACCACATACCCGGAAGCTCACCAGGAACTTCCCCTCCCAAGCCAATGCTGAGTCTGGGCACCTTGGAGGGCACTAAGGATCACCTCACCGTCCACCTTCAATGACAGGGGGAGGGGAGGGGTAGTGCTTGCTCACACGCGAGGGAGGGGGGGGGGGGGGGGGGTACCAACATCCCTTCCCAAGGTGCCCATGAGGGTCTATTTATAGACTTTCCCAAAAATGGACTGCGGATAGCTAAATCCCTGTTATCCGCAGTCCGACCACGATCACGAACGGGCAACACAGGAGAAGGGGCGAGTGGGACTCGAGGTACCCACTCCCCCTCTTGCCGGAGGTCCAAACGAGTCTACTCGAGACCCAACCTGCCCCCAAGGTAGGCGTGTAAACGAGTCGAGCTCGAGTCGAGCTTGGCAAAAATCCCAAACTCGAGCTCGAGCTCGAGCTAAATATTTCGAGCTCGAGCTCGAGCTCGTCGAGCTCATCATGCTTGGCTCGAGCTCGAGCTCGAGACCAGTATAATGAGCTCGAGCTTGAGCTTTCGAGCTCGCGAGCTCGAGTCGAGCTCGAGCTGCTCGCGAGCTCTTTGCTCATGAGCCTATTTTTATTTATATATATATTTTAAAAAAATACAAAAAAAAGCTCGCGAGCCGGCTCGCGAGCTCATGAACAAGTGCAATCGAGCTCGAGCTCGGCTCGAAATCGAGCTCGAGCTCGTCGAGCTCGAGCTCGAGCTCCACTGGCTCGAGCTCGAGTCGAGCTTTTTTCGAGCCGGCTCATCGAGCTCACGAGCCGGCTCAACTCAACTTGCACCCCTACCCCAAGGGGGGAACCTCCCCCACCCGCCCCCAAGGGGGCGGGCGAGTGGGGAGGGGGGACCTTTTCTCTTTGGTTTAGACCCAAGGTCCGCTGCGTTACGGTCATCTTCTCTACCACGACCTTACCTGCGTCGGGTCACACCGGCTCGGAAAATACGAGGGTTGTACACAATCCCCGCTCTTTTCGAGCTTGCCTTAAGCTCGGAAAGAAAGTGCAACCCACCTATTTGACGAGTAGGTGGGGCCCTAGAGGAATCTACGAAGGGCCCTGCCAACAGGATGCTCTTGCCGAGTTTTCAACCGAACCTGACTTGAGGCGAGAGGCAAAACTTTCTTCACTAAACACCCCTCCTGTGAGCCGAGCTCAACAGGAGATGGAGAAAGCTCAATACCTTTAGGTCGAGCTAAACTCGACCGAAGGTGGAGGGAGACTCAACACCTCTAGTCGAGCCGAACTCGACATGAGGTGGGGAATGGATCTTTCTCCACTAAACACCCCTCCTATGAGCCGAGCTCACCCGGAGGTGGAGAAAGCTCAACACCTTAGGTCGAATTAAACTCGACCGAAGGTGGAGGAAGACTCAACACCTCTAGTCGAGCGGAACTCGACCTGAGGTGGAAGGCGGAAACCCCACACCTTCCAGGGAGTCGAGCTCGCCCGGAGGTGGAGGAGCTCAACACCTACCAGGGAGCCGAGCTCACCTGGAGGGGGAGAGAACTCCACCCCTACCAGGGAGCCGAGCTCACCTGGAGGGAGAGGGAACTCCACACCTATCAGGGAGCCGAGCTCACCTGGAGGGGGAGGGAACTCCACACCTACCAGGGAGCCGAGCTCACCTGGAGGGGGAGGGAACTGCACACCTACCAGGGAGCCGAGCTCACCTGGAGGGGGAGGGAACTCCACACCTACCAGGGAGCCGAGCTCACCTGGAGGGGGAGGGAACTCCACACCTACCAGGGAGCCGAGCTCACCTGGAGGGGGAGGGAACTCCACACCTACCAGGGAGCCGAGCTCACCTGGAGGGGGAGGGAACTCAACATCTACCAGGGAGCCGAGCTCACATGGAGGGGGAGAGAACTCCACACCTACCAGGGAGCCGAGCTCACCTGGAGGGGGAGGGAACTAACAGTTTCCCAAACTATCCGGGGGTGGAGAACCAGTCCATGTCCCAGGTGCTTACCCTCACCGAGGGACGAAGGGATTCAGCCATCTTATTGAGGCAACTGAGGTAGAGATCAAATCCACGTCTTATGTGCTTAGCTTACCTGGAGACAGGGGAACTCAACGCCCTCCCAATCCAATTGAAGGCGGAAGTACCCACCCGCGTCCTAGGTGCCTTGCTTACCTGGAGACGGAGGAACTCAACGCCCTCCCAATCCAATTGGAGGCGGAAGTACCCACCCGCGTCCTAGGTGCTTTGCTTACCTGGAGACAGGGGAACTCAACGCCCTCCCAATCCAATTGGAGGCGGAAGCACCCACCTGCGTCCAAGGTGCCTTGCTTACCTGGAGACAGGGGAACTCAACGCCCTCCCAATCCAATTGGAGGCGGAAGTACCCACCTGCATCCAAGGTGCCTTGCTTACCTGGAGACAGGGGAACTCAACGCCCTCCCAATCCAATTGGAGGCGGAAGTACCCACCTGTGTCCTAGGTGCCTTGCTTACCTGGAGATGGAGGAGCACATCATCTCCCCAAGTCACTTACTCAAACGGCGATTCGACCCGATGAGTCTCCCATCTGCCGGCATGACTGAGCCCGGAGAATGGTCTCTAGTCGGGGATTTCACCAATCAGTCGACCCGATGAGTCTCCCATCTGCCGGCATGACTGAGCCCGGAGAATGGTCTCTAGTCGGGGATCTTATCAACCAGTCGACCCGATGAGTCTCCCATCTGCCGGCATGAGTGAGCCCTGAGAATGGTCTCTAGTCGGGGATCTTATCAACTAGTCGACCCGATGAGTCTCTCATCTGCCGGCATGACTGAGCCCGGAGAATGGTCTCCAGTCGGGGATCTTATCAACCAGTCGACTTGATTAGTCTCCCATCTGCCGGCATGACTGAGCCCGGAGAATGGTCTCTAGTCAGGGATATTACCAAATGGGAGCGGAGTACCTATCCACGTCCTATGTGCTTACCTTCATCTGGAGGCAGAGGGACTCAACACCTTCCCCAAGCCACTTACCATTGGCGTTACCTGAAGTCATTTCCATTCATCACCGAGGAGCTACCTACTTATTACAACGCGCCCCTCTGGGCCTACTTGGTCACATGCACCTTGACCATCTCTTTCATTACTTCCTCCATCTTCTTTGTCCCCTTGTTCCTTTTCTTTCTCCTGGTCCCTCCTGCTTCCTTTGTCGGCCTGGAGGCAGAGGACTTGTTCCTGAAACCGATTCGCGTAGCTTCCCTGCGTCTCCCCGTGCTTTTGTTGAATCAGGCACAGGGACTTCGCCTCCTTCCTGGTGAGACGGAGGCATCCTCCCTACCCCCTCACTCGGGGCAGCTGGCCCTAGGGGAGCTGTTGAAGAGCACTTGCGCTTGGAGGTTCAGGCCTTCTTCCGAGGTTGGCCCCTTCCCTTGCCGACATGCTTGCTCTATCTCCATCAAAGATGACGAGGCAAACACAGGTGTTGGCGATGTCGAGCACTCGCTCTGAGGGGGGAGCGCAAACCGTAAGACTTCCTGGATTAACTTCCTGAACTCCTCGAAGTCACCTTCCTTCATGCACTTGCCGACAGGGGTGAGTCCCCCAGCTCATCGCTTCCAGCCATGAGACTTTCCCAGAGCTTTCCGAACTAGCTTCTTCCACGCTCACCGCACCATAATGTTGAAACCAGAGAACTGGTCTCACGTTCGCAAGGGGATGCAACTAACCCTTACTTGACCTGAGCGAGACCCTTGACCAGTCACTAAGAACCAAAGAACCTTGCCCTTGAATGATCACCTAAGTCCACGAAAGGACCCCTTAAGCTGCAGCGTGGAGGTCCCACCACATACCCGGAAGCTCACCAGGAACTTCCCCTCCC
The DNA here is from genome assembly GCA_033032865.1 of Dactylorhiza incarnata. Lineage (NCBI taxonomy): Eukaryota > Viridiplantae > Streptophyta > Magnoliopsida > Asparagales > Orchidaceae > Dactylorhiza > Dactylorhiza incarnata. Next base: position 1,351,179 of record JAWHQI010000094.1, on the reverse strand, counting down.
AAGCCAATGCTGAGCCTGGGCACCTTGGAGGGCACTAAGGATCACCTCACCGTCCACCTTCAATGACAGGGGGAGGGGAGGGGTAGTGCTTGCTCACACGCGAGGGAGGGGGGGGGGGGGGGGGGTACCAACATCCCCTCCCAAGGTGCCCATGGGGGTCTATTTATAGACTTTCCCAAAAATGGACTGCGGATAGCCAAAATCCTGCTATCCGCAGGCCGACCACGATCACGAACGGGCAACGCAGGAGAAGGGGCGAGTGGGACTCGAGGTACCCACTCCCCCTCTTGTCGGAGGTCCAAACGAGTCTACTCGAGACCCCACCTGCCCCCAAGGGGCGAACCTCCCCCACCCGCCCCCAAGGGGGCGGGGAGTGGGGAGGGGGGAACCTCCCCCACCCGCCCGAAGGGGGCGGGCGAGTGGGGAGGGGGGAACCTCCACAACCCGCCCCGAAGGGGGAGGGCGAGTGGGGAGGAGGGAACCTCCCTCACCGGCCCCCAAGGGGGCGGGCGAGTGGGGAGGGCGGAACCTCCCCCACCTGCCCCCAAGGGGGCGGGCGAGTGGGGAGGCGGGAACCTCCCACACCCGCCCCCAAGGGGGCGGGCGAGTGGGGAGGAGGGAACCTCCCCCACCCGCCTCCAAGGGGGCGGGCGAGTGGGGAGGGGGAACCTCCCCCACCCGCCCGAAGGGGGCGGGCGAGTGGGGAGGGGGGAACCTCCCCCGCCCGCCCCCAAGGGGCGGGCGAGTGGGGAGGGGGGAACCTCACCCGCCCGCCCCCAAGGGGGAGGGCGAGTGGGGAGGAGGGACCTTCTCTCTTTGGTTTAGACTCATGGTCCGCTGCGTTACGGTCATCTTCTCTACCACGACCTCACCTGCGTCTGGTCACACCGGCTCAGAAAATATGAGGGTTGTACAGGGATGTTACAACATCGATCCGTCGGAGGCCTTCCTTCCCACACCCGTCGGTGGAGAGGGGCTTCAATGCAAATATGCTAATTAAGGGCTTCACCTGCCCAAGAAGAAAAGTCGTTACCCTTAACGCGCATTTCAGAGCAACAGTTCGATCACAACGACTTTCGTAATGGCCGTCCTCGCCCGGATCCGGTTTCCATGCGCCGATTTGAGCTCCAAAATGACCACCCAAGATCTTCCCTCCACTAGGTCGGCCAAGCTTGAGCTCCAAGGGCCGTCTTCTTCGGCTGCGCTCACGACCCCAACAAATAGAAGAGGGGTAGGGCCTCCTCCTAGCCGGCGGCGGCCGGTACAAAGAGAGGGTGAGGGGCTTTGCTGCCCTTGATCCAGCCGACAGGAGAGAGAGAGAGAGAGAGAGAGAGAGAGAGAGAGAGAGAGAGAGAGAGAGAGGGAGGGGGTAGATCGGGCGGCTGCTCCCAGAAAATCGAGAGAGAGGGAGAAGGAGGGAGCTCAGGCTTTCCTCCTACAGGCCGACGAGAGAAGGGGGAGAAGGAGGACTCCTCCTCCAGGCCGACGAGAGAGAGGGGGATCAGGCTGCTCCGTGCGAACCGAGAGGGAGAGGGAGAGGGAGAGAGTGGGCTCGAGAGAGAGGGAAGTGGGTCGGCTGCTTAGGGTGAGGGGAGAAGGAAATTAGGTTTTAAATAAACCCTAGCCAAAACAGCTATCCACAGACCATTCCTCTAAACGCACACCAAAACAAGCTATGCGCACACCAAAACTTGATTTATTAGATTTGGGGCGTTACAATTCTCTCCCCCTTAACGAAATTTCATCCCAAAATTTAAAACACAAATAACAAAATGAAATTCGTCATACCTGAGTAGACAAATCAGGGTACTCCTCGCGCATGATCTCTTCTGGCTCCCAAGAGAGCTCCTTGCAGCCACAATTGTCCAAACGGACTCTCACCATCTTGATGACCTTTCTCCGCAAATGTCGTATGTCGCTATCGATGATGCAAATCAACGTCACCTTGGTAGATAGTCCACTATCCACCGACATACTATTGGCCTCCAGCACAGAATCAACCTCCTGCACCGCCTTCCTCAACACAGAGATATGGAAGGCGTCGTGCAACCCACTCAGCTCTGTCGACAAAGCAAGTCGGTAAGCTGCTTGGCCGATGCGCTCGGTGATCTCGAATGGCCCCAAATATCTCGGACTCAGCTTCTTCAAGCATCGGACTCTCGACACTCCCTTGAAAGGTTTTATCTTCAAGTACACCCAATCTCCGACCGCGAACTCAACGTTCCGGTGCTTGGCGTTGTAATACTTCGCCTGACGGTCTTGGGCAACTGACAAAAGTAAAATCAACGAAATGAGTCTTGAAACGAGTCTTGTTGTACTCGTATTGATTATACGAGTCTAACGCAACCGACGGAAGTCAATTCAGAGTATGTATGGTCAATATACCCCAACGGCGTTGTTGTGACGCGGTACAATACTCAAAATGATCGTTTTCTCTAAACGACCTCAGATTGAAATGGAACGAGTTCCATTGCACTCATATTGATTATACGAGTCTAACGGAACTGACGGAAGTCAATTTGGAGTACGCATGGTCACTATACCCTAACGACGTTGTCGTGGCGTGCTACGATACTCAAAATGATCGTTTTCTCTAAATGACTTCGAATTGGAATATAACAAGTTCCATTGCACTCGTATTGATTATATGAGTCTAACGGAATTGACGAAAGTCAATTTGGAGTACGTATGATCACTATACCCCAACGACGTTGTTGTGACGTGCTACGATACTCAAAGTGGTCGTTTTATCTAAACGGCCTCAGATTGAAATGGGACGAGTTCCATTGCACTCGTATTGATTATACGAGTCTAACGGAATTGACGGAAGTTAATTTGGAGTACGTATGGTCATTATACCCTAATGACGTTGTTGTGACGCGCTACGATACTCAAAAAGGTCGTTTTCTCTAACGACTTTGAATTGGAATGAGATGAGCTCCATTGCACTCGTATTGATTATACGAGTCTAACGAAACTGATGGAAGTCAATTTGGAGTACGTATGGTCACTATACCCCAACGATGTTGTCGTGATGCGCTACGATACTCAAAATAGTCGTTTTCTCTAAACGACTTCAGATTGGAATGTGATGAGTTCCATTGCACTCGTATTATTATACGAGTCTAACGGAACTGACGGAAGTCAAATCCGGGTTCCTTAGCACAATATCCTACAATCGGGTTATTTTCTATCCTTGGAGTTACTTTTATTGGGTCAACTAGGGTCTAGTGGTCCAATAAAAGTCGGGAAGTTACACGTCATACCAAGGAGGTTCTACTGTAAAGTTGCATGAGAGAAGAGGAGAAGGAAGAAGGGAGGAAGTCGCTGATGACTTTCTGGTGGAGTTGCATGTTTCTCCAAGATCTCCTACTCCATCATGCTCAGGTTCAGGTGCTTCAGGTTCCAGAAGCAGTGGGAGCGATGCTACTGGTAACTCTGATAGGAGAGATGATGCGGAGGAAAAAACTGAAGTGGTAGAAAGTGGTCCGTCCTTGCAGAGGTCGAAGAGGACCATCGTGTCACCAGCTCGGTACGAATAAGGGAACATGGTAAGTATATGTTCATGTTTCTTTGCAGGACCTTTGGATGAGCGGGAGCCGTCATGCTTCGAGGACGCCATTACAGTGAAGGAGTGTGAGGGAGATGACTGCCCTCAAGAAGAACGAGACTCGGGACCTCTGTCACTTGAAAATGGGTGTAGAAGATGAAGAAGAAGAAGGCAGATAAAAGCATAGAGCGATACATTGCTCGCCTTGTTGCTCGATGAGACATTCAATCTCGCGGAAAAGATGGCGTCGGTGCAGATGGTGATTGCCTTGGCGGCATGTCATGATTGGGAGATTTGGCAACTCGACATAAAAATGCTTTACTTTATGGAGAGATTGACAATGACATCTTCATGGTGCAACCACTAAGTTACATATTCGAAACTCGTCCAGGACATGTCTGTAAGTAGAAGAAGGTCCTTTATGGTTTGAAGCAGTCACCTCGAGCATGGTACGAGAAGATTGCGGAATACCTTTAGTTTTGCGGGTTCTATGCATCTGACTCAGACTCGAGTCTGTTCATAAAGAAGAAGGGGGTCTCCATGTGTTGGTGTTGATGTATGTTGACGATATGATCGCGACGGGGAACAATGACGGAGAGGTGGCAAAGCTTATGGCAGAATTATCAATCTGGTTCGGGATGAAGGATCTTGGTGAACTGCTCAATTTCCTTGGTTTGGAGGTGGAGAAGAAAAAGAGCGGAGTGATTGTGTCCCATAAGGCTTATGCAAAACGGACCGCGTAGAGATTCGACATGAAGGAGGGGAAGAGTAACTCTACTCCACTCGAACTTGGTTTGAAACTTTGGCGGGATGAATGAAGGATTCTTTCAGATCCTAAAGTATTCTGGGTATTGGTGGGGACTTTGATTTACTTGACGATTACGAGACCGAACATCTCTTTTGGCGTGGCCAATAAGTCGATACATGCAGGAGCCCGGGAATCCTCATCTGGAGGCAGCAAAGGGGATACTGAAGTATGTGAAGTCTACTTCGGACACGGGGTTGTTCTACAAGAGGGACATGAGATTCACGTTGCACAGATTCACGGATGCTAATTATGGTGAAGATGCTGATGATCAAAAGTTGACATCTGGGTACGTCTTGATGTGCGGGTCTGCAACTATCTCGTGGTGCAGCAAGAAGCAGAATTCTGTGTCCATCTCCACCACTGAGGTAGAATATAAGGTGTCGTCCTTGGCGGCCCAGGAGGGCATTTGGCTGTGGAGGTTGGTGAAGGACACCCATGAGGAGGTGAGAGAACCTACTTTGCTTCGCGGTGACAATGAGAATGCATTGAAACTGGTTACTAATCCAGTATGTCACGCGCTGACAAAGCGTATTGAGATCGAGCATTGCTTTGTTTGGGAGAAGGTGCTGGATGGATCTCTGATCATGGAGTATGTGAATAGCAAGGACAATGACGTTAACATCTTCACGAAGCCTCTTTCGAAGGGGTCATTTGAGCGATTGCAGGGTCTGCTTGGTGTTGTTCTCGGTGCTCATTTCAAGGGGGAGTGTTGAATTTTGAAGTGAGCTATTGCCCCGCGATAGCTCGGTTCCGAAAGGTTCCCCCTTCCAATATAAATAGGGGTTCATACCCTTGTCAAATGTACATAGCAGCAGATCAGGAGGCAAGGTTGCGGTCAGACATTCGAGGTTAATGGTGCAAGCTCAGTGACTAACGTCCAGCGGTAACTCTTATTGCCATCGGTAGTGGTTAGGTGGCTAGCGAGCAGCGATCACTTCAGTGAAGTCTGCGAGAAGCACTTAGCGATCAGGCGACTAACACGCGACGATAAGACTTACCGACGGTGGTAGCGGTTAAGCGACTAGCTCCTGGATTCAGTCTCTTGTCGAGTTCCAGCCATTCAAAAGGTGATTAAGGAGCAGCCTCTGCGACTAGGAGGGAGTCCTGACGATCACTGTTGTTCTACTTGGTTATTTTGTTTTCAGTGTTTGTCCATTATTACGCTTAATAACTCACAACTCACATCTAGCAAGGACGACCACCGGCACCCCCAGCATCCAGCTCTAAAGGGTTCAGCCTCAACTGGTATGCAGACCATGCACCCCAACCTCTCTCAGTCCCACCACAGGGCACAACGGGTTGTTGGAGGCCGCAACCCCCCTTTTCACGAGGAATACTTCAGTTAAGCTGCAGCGCAGGGACTTCCCAGGAGGTTACCCATCGCGCGACTACTCCAGCCCAAGCTTGCTTAACTATGGAGTTCTTTCGTTCCTCATCACCAATTGAGCTGTTAAGCGTGCTTGGGCTGGAGTAGTCACTGGATGGGTGACCTCCTGAGAAGTCCCTGCGCTGACGCTCAACTGAATCATTTCTCATGAAAAGGGGGGTTGCGGCCTACGGGCCTAGCTCCAACAACCCACTGTGCCTTGTGGTGGGACAGAGAGGGTTTGTCGTGCATGGTCTGCAGACCGGTTGAGGCTGAACCCTTTTGAGCTGGATGATGGGGGTGTCGATGGTTGTCCTTTCGAGCCTTGTGCTAGCGGGTCGTTACACGATCACTGTTGTTTTACTTGGTTATTTTGTTTCCAGTGTTTGTCCAATACAATGTGAAATCATGTCTCGTGATTATACACTTCGTCATATTACATGAAGCTGTTTTAATACAAGTTATTGATATTTCTCTATTTCCATTTCTAGTGGTTTATTTCTTAGGTGATTGAGTGTTCTTAGGACCTCGAAATTAAATTTATTCTCACTCTCACTAAAGAAAAGACAAAAAAGCGTGTCTAGCCATAATTAAAAAGTTAAAAAGTACTATTACAAATACTATTATTGCAAGAATAATATATGACTTGATATAGATATTGAATCGGATGAACGGTGTTTAGTGCGGTTCATGGAATGAACGGTGGTGATATATGAGCGTATTTCGTGACTCGTTAAAAAGGGTGGTTTAGTCTCGCACTCCCTAGCGTTCTCTTTGATTCTAGGTGTATAAGCGGGGCGACCACTCCTCCCCTAATTGTGTGGTTTTGAGGAATGACGCCACAACGATACGAAGATAATTATTTCTCATCCTTTTGAGGAGTTTGAATAACTGACAACGACAATTATTTCTCGTAGACATATCTACAAGTCTCTCGGGAGGCAGGCAGAAAATTTTAGGTACGTAAAACGTGGTGAACAGTGCCGTGCGATTGAACTCAGAGCCACTGATATTTTTTTAGATGCATCAAATCACGTGCGCACTCATCTTGATGCGTATTTCGGTGATTCTGATTTCAATCGCACGGCACTGTTCACTTACGTTTTACGTACAGAAAAATCATTCCTCGGGAGGAGGGGGAGGCTTTGTGGCTTAATTGAGAGAAATTTCATGAAAAATAGGGTACATTAAAAGCTATACATACATTTGTGCTCGTGGTCTCAGGCTGGTGACATGGTCGGGAATTAGCCGAATCTCTGAACGCAGTAACTTCTCGGCTTCGTTTGGTTCGGCTTATTTGCTCCGGTGAGTTTGGACAAAAACGTCATTGTCTTACCAAACATTTTATCCTTATAACTAGTTTCTTTTCTTGGTAATGATAGTAACATTTGTCATACCAAACATACATTCTATGCCAATGACAATTTTGTCCAAACTCACCGGAGCAAATAAGTCGAGCCAAACGAACCCCTCTTACTAGAGACAGACTTGAGTTGAATGAAATGGTTATTTGGACATAAAAGGCTTTTTCAAAGTTTCCTTGGCGATGATAGCATTAACTAATTTTCTAACTAAGGCTTCGTTTGGTTGAACGTTTCGCCTCTTTCGTTTGGAGCAAACGCCATCGGACGGCAGGTAAACAAACGGGCGCCGGCGGCGTTTGCTCCGTTTGCACCCGCCGGATAGAGGAAAAAGAGTCTAAATGGAGCGTTTCAAACCCCGGCTCCTCCCTCCGGTTCCAATGCTCCGTTTAGACCCGCCGGTTGCATCCGCCACCGCCGAACCAAATGAAGCCTAAGACTCCGTTTGGCACGGTGGTGGCGGTCGTAAGCATCATTCGTTAAGAATCACCTAACAAACATCATTCGTTTGAACATAAACCGTCATTCGTTAAGAATCGCCTAAAAAACATCATCTGTTTGAACATACAAGTGAATAAAGTTCCTTAGGTGGGCGTTAAAGAATGACAATTAACCCCCGGAGCCTAAAGCAAAGCATATTAATGATGTCTTTAAATGCATCTCTGCGTGTTGGGTACAGTTATTGACTTTGTGTTGATTTAATTTTCTCAACATGGACTAATCTCCGTACACCACTCTTAATAAATGTCTTCTTAAATTCGAGGGGGAATCATGATATTAATATTTCGTGATTGTAACGTTCAAATCACTATTAGCTACGTGAAGACCAATATTTTTTTTTAAAAAATAAACTAAAAAAACTTGTTCTATTTTTCCTTAAAACTTTACGTGCAACCCAGTCCTCCTCCTCGACGCAGACAGCCCACCCGCCGATAGCATGTTAGAATATTTAACGGCGGTTGAGGCAGCGTTCCACCTCGCCGGCGACCGCCCCACCCGCATACGCTTTCTACCACGGCCACCAGTAACAGATGTTGGAATGGATTACGACACCGTTTGGTGCAGTTTTTTTGCACCGGACACTGTCATAGAATGTATCTTTGGATGACAACAATTATGACTGTTTCCAAGAAAAAAAACCTAGGCTCCGTTTGGCACGGCGGTGACGGTCGTGAACATGGTGGTTATGAACTGTAGTTCGTGAACGCCGAACCTCACGTAAGGAATTTCATAAACCTTTATGTTCGAAACTAGTTTTCTTTTCTTAGTGGCGGTCATAACCATTGTCTTGAAAAACATGCATTCAATGATGGTGGCGTTTTTTGTCCAAATTCGTCGGAGCAAAAAATTAAAGCAGCATGCTGTCCAAACCGGAGAGAATTAATTTCTTGTACGATATTAAAAAAAATTCACTCAACATGCTGTTAAGTTGGTTTGAAAGTCCAAACAACTCATGCACCACATGTCAAAGCATGAAAAGAGAAGGATATTTTTTAAAAGTAAAACTCTCCTAGCAGCAAATCAAGAGGAAGTATATATATAGTCATCCAATGAAGAGAGAGAAAGAGAGAAGAGAGGGGAGAGAGTATCTTTATATCCCTCATATACCTACATTTAGGTATAGGATCCTATACCTACATTTAGGTATAGGAGAGAGAGAGAGAGAGAGAGAGAGAGAGAGAGAGAGAGAGGGAGAGAGAAGAGAGAATGAGATAGAAATTAATTTTCTAGGTAAAAATTTATATTTTTTTTACAAAATAAAAATATGAAGTTTGATACAGTCATTTTAAGTACTCATATGCATATGTTGTGAATAAAAGGTAAGTGTGCACATGCGGGCGCAACCCACTCAAATGCGGGCGCAACCCGCTCGAATGCGGGCGCAGCCCGCTGAGAAACAGTGAGCACGGGCGAAGCCCGTCCAGAGCTGCCTGTCAGTTGCCTCGCTGTACCAGCATGCCTGATGTAACATCCCCCGAACAACTAGACACCTAGAGTGGTTTTCTCATGACTAGGTCATGACAAAACCATAGGAAGCTCAAAAGACCATGTGAACTTAGACAAGAAGAAGGAAACCACAGTGGTCTGCAAATAACAATTTCCAATTAACAAGCATATGGTTGGACTTAAGGGCCTCTCCTTGACCCTTTGACCCCACCATGACATACCTAACCTATTAAGGGGTCCCTTAGAGCACTAAGGACACATTGGGGTCAACCAAAGAGGCCAAATTGACCAAAATCAAACCTAACCCCAAATTGGTCAAAGTAGCCTAATTAGGGTCAATTGATCTCCACCATGCCAAATTGACCTTGGACCTACCCTTATAAGGATATTATGAACTCAATGGACCAAAAAGACCCATCATGGGGTCACCAATTTGGCCAATTTGACCTAACTCAACTCTAGCCCTGTTTTGGTCAAATTGTCATATTGTGGGTCAATTGGCCTCCACCTTGCCAACTTGACCCTACCTAGACCTTTCTAACCCTTAGGGGAGTCCAATGGGTCACTAACCACCCATTGGGGTCAATCCAAGCGGTCAATTTGACAAAAGTCAACTTAACCCTAATTTTAGGTCAAAATTCCCTATTTTGCCCAAATCAAGCCCAACACTTGGGCTAGGCCCAATTGGAGTAGTCCATTAGCTTAGGAGGCTGATAATTACCAGGAGTTACCACTCAATTTCTGTAAATGGTGACTAGGAGAGAGAAATCTCATTTTCCCCAAAAATGGAGGAGAGAGAAAGAGAGGAATTAATAACATTCATGGCCAAGGGAGGCCAATTGATCTCACCATTGATGAAGATTCATCTCCTCTGGCTGTTACAAGAAGTTTAACGGGTTTTTCAGCCCATATGGGGGCTGAATTGGGGAGGTTTCCACCATGGCCGAAAATGGCCATTAATGGCCTTCATGGCAATTGATGTCATGACCCTCCCTCTCCCCAAATTGGCTAACTTAAAACCATCAGAGGACTGGGAGGATTGTTTTCCCCGTTCACTTGAAGGAATCGAGCCTGTTGGTGTGGAGGATGCAATGGCTCCAAGAGCTTCAAGGTTGGCCATGGCCAACACGAGATCGACAAGGAATCACCCCTCCATACAGGTCTGGTTCTTCTCCTCTCTCTCTCTGTGGATAGATCCTATCAGGTTGCCTGCAAGGATTGGGGCCAATTGGTCCCTAATCGGGTAGGCCAAGAGCTCCGTTTTTGGAGCTTTAATCCTGCCTCCATACCCCTGTTCCGGCCACCTCCGGTCGGCCAACCACCGCAGATCGCCGGCTACCATCTCAACGAAGGTGGTGGTGGCATTGGCCGGCCGGGATGGCGCTTAGGTGGCCGAGAAAACAAGGATGAAGGAGCTCCAGGTGCGGTTAATCCTGGCCCTCGGCCAGAGGAAGAAGACAAACGGATGTCGTCCGTTCTGCTTCAAGATCTGTGCAAGATCTTCATATTAAATGATTATGTTATATCGTTATTCATTTATTCGTCGATCTGATGTAGAAGAAATTCGTCGAGCTGTAGCCTGAGTTCGTCGAACTGATGATTGAGTTCGTCGAACTGAACCCGACATTTGTCGAACGGAATTCATTCGTCGGACACACTCTGGTGTTCGTCGAACTGATAGTTGAGTTCGTCGAACTGAACCCGGAGTTCGTCGAACGGAATTAATTCACCGAAATGATAGTTGAGTTCGTCGAGCTGACCCCTGAGTTCGTCGAACGGAATTAATTCGCCGAATGAATTAATTGGTCGAACTGAATATGGAGTTCGTCGAACGGAGATGTAATATGCTGAACTGGCTGGATAACTGATTTCGTCGAACGCACTGAAGCACAACGTTCGTCGAACGCAGAACATATTTCGTCAAACGAAGATCGGATTTCGTCGAGCGCACTGTAGCACGGCGTTCGTCGAACGCAGAACAGAGTTCGTCGAACGCAGGTCGGATTTCGTCGAACGCAGGTCGGATTTCGTCGAACGCAGGTCGGATTTCGTCGAACGCAGAGACTTGTTCCAATACATTTTGTCATACTTCTTGTAGTATTTCATTTTAATTATTAAAAATACTATAACCCCTCAAATGAAAAAGTGGTCAACACTAAAGTTGTAGCCCTTGGAGTCTAATTTATTTTAAAAATGATTTCACTCCAAAAGGAGTTATGTAGCTCCCTGTAGGTCCATTTTGGTGGGACTAGTCCCTAGTGTAGGACAGCCACCATTTCTTGAATAACTTTTGATTGGATTATGAGATTGACTTGAAAAATGAAACATAGGCTATATACACCTACCCACACATCATATCCAAATATGGGAATTTTAGAAGAACCTTTTTCTAAGGTTTTTGTAATAATTTCATAAATTAAATATTAATTAATTATTGAGACAAATGATCTCCAATGCCCTCCAAATTTTGGTGGGTACTTCTTAGGGTTATCACATGACCCTGGTAAAAATCTCAGCCCAATTGGGATTGATTTGCTTGGGTAATTTGTCAACCAAAGTTAGGTCAAATTGGGACAAAGTTAGGGCATGGTGTTTATCTTCGGGTATGGTGGTCAGAACTCATCACCATGAGTTAAAATCTTGGCCACTGGTTTAGGATCACCTAAAACACCTTCATGAGTAGGATGTGGTGGTGTAGATGTGGATATGCCCTAGGACCCTAGTTTTACCCCTTGGGGTGCATATAGAACCTTGTGAATGACATGTGGTCAAAAGCTATAAAATGGTCATGGAATTTAGGAGATATGTTCATGGGGTATGATTATGCTCTAGGGAATTTTGAGAGAATTTTAGGACAATTTATTCCCCCTAGATTAGGTCATAAACTCTTTAAGGAAATTTCTTATAAGAGACATTTACATATTCAAATGGCCTTGGATGGTGACGAAACCTTGGTAGTGCCTTTATAATCATATGATGGAACTCTGGTAATTTTTGTGTAATTAATTAGGTAATTTAACCAGTACTTCATTCTCTAGGAACCTATTTTGTCTCAATCTTAAGAAATATAATTAAGGGTCCAAAACTCTCTGGAAAAATGTGCAACTTGGTTTAGGACATTTCAGAGCACTAGGAAGCTCTGTGAATTTTTATAGAATTTTTGGAAATTATTATCAGCAGGCTACTTCACAACATGTGCAAATTAGGAAGTATTTTGATTAATTATTTCAATGAGGAAATGATTCCCATTGTTGTGGGTCGCTTAGGGCTCTTGGTAGACCGGTTTACTTGAACCACCTTAGCTCGAGAGTGAACCAAGCGCGCAAATAGTCAATTTGAGATTCGTTGATTACACTGAGACATTTTAGCGTGGAAAACCCGGAAAGGGTAAAAAACCACGTGGTCGGAGCTGTGCCGACCAAACTTCCACTATCTTCTGGGGGGTTACAATTATAAACTTAGAAGTCGAGCGCGACAAGCCACTGCTCGTTACAATAATAGAGAGAAAGAGAGAGAGAGAGAGAGAGAGAGAGAGAGAGAGAGAGAGAGAGAGAGAGAGAGAGAAAGAATTCTGAAGGTGACAGACCACCTCCAGAAAAACTAAGTCCTTTCTCCTTCTGAGAAATGTGGAGAACAAAAGTGAGAACGCCCTGGAGAACAAAAGTGAGTGCGCTGAGTAGGCTTTCAGGAAGAAGGAAATCTTCGAGTCCGAAGGAGAATTCCGCGAAAGTCTGCAAGAAGCTCTCCCGGGTCCAGAAGGCAAGGTCCTTTGAAATGAAGTCCTGGGGCTCCTTTTATAGCTTTGGCCGGGGGTAGCCCAGTAATTTCGCCGTTGTAACCACCGTAACCACCTAGCGGACGAATCATATTTTCCGGTTCAGAGCACACGGATCGTCATTTTTCGTAATTGACCATCTTGCCCCTCGGGCAGTTCGGGCAGTTCAGGCAGTTCGGGCAGTTCGGGCGGTTTTGTTGGAGGCAAAAAAGGCGACAAGCTGTTCCTGAAATATGAGAAACTGAAAAGATGAAAAGTAAGCATGCTAGAAAGACAAAATGTGAGAAGTCAGAAAAGACAAAATGTGAGCTAAGCGCGCTCAGAAGCGTTCTGAGCGCGTAACGAACGGGGAATTACTCCGAACGGAGCCCGGAGCCCGAAAAGCGGGCGGTGAGCCGGAAGAGGGGGGACTCACCCCAACCTTGCTACGGGGGAGGGCGGTTCGACCGCCCCCAAAGGCGGGAGCGGCGCGGCCACGCCCGAGGGAGGGGGCGACTCCTCTCGGCCGCACCCCAAGGGGGTGCGGCCTGGCCGCACCCCACATGGGGTGCGGCCTGGACCCCTCATGGGGTGCAGCCTGGCCGCACCCCAAAGGGGAGTGCAGCTTGGCCGCACCCCTAAGGGGGGTGCGGCTTGGCCGCACCCCTCATGGGTGCGGCTTGGCCGCACCCCACATGGGGTGCGGTTTGGCCGCATCCCCCACTATGGGGGGTGCGGCCATTCGCACCCCACTAGTGGGGTGTAGGCTAACCGCACCCCAGTAGCGGGGTTCGGTCATGGCGGGGCGCGACGCGCGCTTCGTGCGTTCTTGTGTGTTGGTGGTGAAAATGGCTGGTTCGGCCTCCTCAACTCGGGCGATCATGCGTTGATTGTTGACCCCACCTCCTTTTAGTGGAGTTTTCCCTGGACGCACCCCAAGGCCTCTACGGATATATAACACCCATAAATTGTGAAACTTTGTAATTAAGCTTTTCTGGACATAATTAAGGTCTGGTAATTTTTCTATAATTTTGGCATAAGTATTCTTGGTAGTTCCTTCATAAATCTTCAAGTTTGGATAGGTGATAAATATTAAACACAGAGGACATTTCCTTACTGTAAAATTGTGATATTTATTACTTACTGTTATTTTGGCATGATAGATTTATCTTAATTTTATGGGAGTCGTATCATAAGAATACCTTACACTTCATGCTCATATTCATACTTGGCAAATATTGGAGAAATGATAATAAATGCAAATAATTAAGGAAAAAATATGATTCTCTGGATTTAGTTTTGAAACATCATGATAGACCTCCAGTAAATATCTTGAGTCAGTTGGATGAATATTTGGAGTACCTCTACTTATAAGCTTCATATAGTTAGTTTGATCTGCGTATAGTAAAAATGTGAAATTTGGATATTTAGGGGCCTACGAAGTGGTAGTGGCATGTAGTTGGTGTACATGGTTAGGTTGAAGAGATTGAAGGTCACCAGAAAGAAGTTTAGGTGATGAGAGTGTGTTTGGTGAGTTTAGGGTAAAGTTGTGCTCGGGATTGACTAAGGATCGTCTTTCCCCTAGCGGGTCATAAAATATTTAGGGTAATCCAAGTATAATAACAAGGAGGGTGTTCTTATGGGTAGATACCAACAACACTAAGTGTCTTGAGAAAGGGGACTTTGGGGTGTCATCCAATTATAGTTCCTAGTACCGTAGCGAGCCCCTTACAGGGTAATCCTCGGGAAGTCCAAGATTAACCATAAACTGTAGGAGTAAGTTGATGTACAAGATTAACTTAATAACACACTCACCCACACCCCATTATTATGGGTATATTAGGTGGTTTGGTTTTTCGAGCAGTAGGCTCGGTGGTTGAAGCAGCGGACTAGTTAGTTCGGTGAGCTTGTGACTCAGTAATGCTTCTTGGTACGGATGGGTTGGTCCAGCGAGCCGTTGACCCGGAAGGTTATGATGTTGGGCAGGTTAGCCCGGGGAGTTTATAGCTAGGGATATTGTAGAACATGTTTGCATGTGCCCTTTATTATTGTAACCTTTGTTATTTCAGTTATATTATGTGGACATTTATTATATATAGCATGTGATTTGTGGACTTGAACTTCTATTGTTCGTTTATACTTTTCTTCTTCTGTGATCGATATGGCCGGCAGGATCGGCCCTTTGTAGTGGCGACCTTCCCGTGTGATTGTGTCACCACAAAGCGGTGGTTCTGGGCATAAGACCCGGGTTTTTGAAAAAAAAATGGGGTCTTACAAAGTGGTATCAGAGGAAACCTCGATCCGAAGAAAAGAAGCCCACAAACCCTGGGCCACCCTGCGTGAGTTTAGTTTGAGGTCAAACTAAGCAGCAGAAGTTATGGTGTGCCCATATGGGGAAATCACTTAAAAAAGTCCACGTTTAACTGAACCTTTTAGCAAGTTTTCTTTTGTAGCCTGCGACGAACCCTGCCCCAGCAGGGAATACCTCCGGCTGCAAAGATCTCTTTAGATAGTCCTTTAGTCAATGAGTTAGACTCAACCCCACTAGGACACATGACTTGCCATGACAATTTATACCATGCCCTAGTCTGAAATAGAACATAGGTATAATTTTGGTGAAGGTACGAGAATACCCCAATGAGGCTAGAGAAAGAGAGACTGACACATAAACAGAATGGTATGAGACTCATAGACTCAAACCCTCATACCAGAGACATGTTTACATAGAGACAACCACCATCAGATAAGAATTCAAGTTCAGAAGAAACCCGTTGGGGATTGGGTAACATGTTAACCCTGATAAGGTTATAGTAAAGGGGAACTTGAAGAGTCTAAAGTATGAAGCGTACCAACAAGTCTCAAGATAGAACCCAAAGTCTAAGGTTGTGTGCCCTGAGGATTGTTTACATACTTAGGACGAATATAACATGGAGATACTTAGCCCAAAATAGATAGTGGCTTATCTTTTGTTTATTGGGGCTTATCTTTTGTTTATTGGGGCTGACCTTTTGTTTATTGGGCAAATTAGTTAGTGACTTGGGTTTCCTTTGGATCTAATTTAGAAGATGTTGCGTCGTAAACATAGTGATTTTGAGGTCGATCTTATTCAACATCATGCCGGCAAAGATGAGATGGTATAACAGTAGGTCTGGAATGATGATCTGAAGTATTACCAGGACAATGAAAGGATATCGTAGATCGAGCAACGACTTGACCTTGGTTGAATCATTGGAAATGTAAAGTCGCCAGGTTTAGTCACTTAGGGATGCAGATGCTTTTCTGGAAGTTGGGAACTGAAATTAGGTCGTGCAAGCTTTAGTTATATTTGAAAGTGCTGGTAGTTTGGGGCTTTCAGAAGTGATTAACTTATGATTTGTTATAAATCACACCCTATCATGGTAGAAAATTTTAACTACAATAATAGCCCTTATACCTTGGGAGCTTTGATGACGAATAACCAGTGCTCTTAGACGATAACTTATTAGAATTAGAATATAGTGTTTGAGTTTACTATGATAAGAACGATCTAAGTTTATCTTACTTTGGACCATCCGAAAGTGATCAAGACTAACATATGTGAAAGTAATAGGAATTTGGTGAAATAAACGTGGTGATACATCCTTGATGAAATTGACTTGTGAAAAACGTTAGGGTTTCAAAAGATTTTACAATATACTCATAAGATTCACAAGTGCAACCCCTGAAATTTTGAGGATGATTGGAACGCTTGATGATCTGATCAGTTCCACCAATGGTAAGAACTGGATAAGTTGTAGAGTGGAGTTGATTGATCACTCAGATGTACTTGAAGGAATAAGAACCTAAACATACGGAGAAAACTTTATAAAAGCATTGTCTACCCATATAAACAAGAGCTTTAGTCACCGGGAAAATGGTGTATTATGGAACGTGTATTTCCCCGGAATGAAGAAAGACGTCATAAGTTTTGTGATGCACGGTGAAGGCCAAGTGCAAAAGTATTTGGAGAACTACCACAGTCACTGCCCGTGTTAGAGTGGAGTTCGAGGACATAATTATGGATTTCATACACAGGTTACCACATCCCCACTCCGGGCACAAGTTTATTTGGAACATCGAGGATAGACTGACCAAGGTAGCTAGGGTCACCCCGGGCTGGAAGGACACTCCCGTTGGTGTTTGGTGGGATTTGTTGAGCAGTTTGTCCATTATCGTATTGTGACTAGGACGATCGTGTCGAATCAGGATGGACGGTGTATGTCCAAAAAGTGAAGATCAGTCCAGGCTTATCTGGGCTCTTAGTTGACGTCAGCACAACTTTCCACCCTCAGAGGGACGGAGGCGCAAGACTCCACTATCTTGGATCCAGGATGAGGCTCCCAAGGCACTCGACTCGAAATTTATGGAGGACATAGATACCCAGGTGCGACTGATTTGAGTTAGGATGTTGGGGACCAGAGCTGCCAGGTCAGGTATTACGATGCGTGGTATCGTCAAGTAGAGTTCCAGGTTGGAGACCGGGTGTTCCGGAAGATATGTCCGATGTAGGGAGTAGGGTTTGCAGGCGGAAGAAGCTCAGTCTGAGATAGATGGGGCTCTACAGGATCCTGGAGTGGATCAGCCCGTTGGCTTATAGACTGGATTTGCCACCGGAGTTAGCGGGATTGCACGATGTCTTCCACGTCTCCTCCTTTAGGAGAGCTCTACTACGTCCGGAGCAGCGAATTTCTACTATAGATGACACGGTAGCCTCTGATCGATTGATTCACCTGAGATCCATTATAAATGGTGTGGCAGTGATAGTCGGTGCTCTTCGAGTCAGAAATAACTTCAATTCTTAGGGGATGTTACGTTCAGTCTCTCTCGGTGAAAACCCCGCGAGCCTAGCCTGAATTTCGAGGACGAAATTATTTTTTTTATTGGGATTTGTAACATCACCCAAACAACTAGACCCATAGAGTAGTTTTGTCATGACTAAGTCATGACAAAACCCTAGGAAGCTCAAAAGACCATGTGAACTTAGGCAAGAAGAAGGAAACCACAGTGGTCTGCAAATAATAATTTCCAATTAACAAGCATATGGTTGGACTTAAGGGCCTCAACTTGACCCTTTGACCCCACCATGACATACCTAACCTATTAAGGGGTCCCTTAGAGCACTAAGGACCCATTGGGGTCAACCAAATAGGTCAAATTGACCAAAGTCAAACCTAACCCCAAATTGGTCAATGTAGCCTAATTAGGGTCAATTGACCTCCACCATACCAAATTGACCTTGCCCCTACCCTTATAAGGATATTATGAACCCAATGGACTAAAAAGAACCATCATGGGGTCACCAATTTGGCTAATTTGACATAAGTCAACTCTAGCCCTGTTTTGGTCAAATTGTCATATTGTGGGTCAATTGGCCTCCACCTTGCCAAATTGACCCTACCTAGACCTTCCTAACCCTTAGGGGAGTTCAATGGGTCACTAACCACCCATTGGTGTCAACCCAAGTGGTCAATTTGACCAAAGTCAACTCAACCCTAATTTTAGGTCAAAATTCCCTTTTTGCCCAAATCAAGCCCAATCCACTTGGGCTAGGCCCAATTGGAGTAACCCATTAGCTTAGGAGGCTGATAATTACCAGGAGTTACCACTCAATTTCTGTAAATGGCGAGTAGGAGAGAGAAATCTCATTTCCCCCAAAAATGGAGGAGAGAGAAAGAGAGGGATTAATGGAATTCATGGCCAAGGGAGGCCAATTGATCTCACCATTGATGGGGATTCATCTCCTCTGGCTGTTACAAGAAGTTTAAGGGGTTTTTCAACCCACATGGGGGCTGAATTGGGGAGGTTTCCACCATGGCCGAAAATGGCCATTAATGACCTTCATGGCAATTGATGCCATGGCCCTCCCTCTCCCCAAATTGGCTAACTTAAAACCATCAGAGGACTGGGAGGATTGTTTTCCCCCATTCACTTGAAGGAATGGAGCCTGTTGGTGTGGAGGATGCAATGGCTCCAAGAGCTTCAAGGTCGGCCATGGCCAACAAGAGATCGACAAGGAATCACCCCTGCATACAGGTCTGGTTCTTTGCCTCTCTCTCTCTGTGGATAGATCCCATCAGGTTGCCTGCAAGGATTGGGGCCAATTGGTCCCTAATCGGGTAGGCCCAGAGCTCCATTTTTGGAGCTTTAATCCCGCCTCCATACCCCTGTTCCGGCCACCTCCGGCCGGCCAACCACCGCAAATCGCCGGCCACCACCTCAACGAAGGTGGTGGTGGCATTGGCCGACCGGGGAGGCACTTAGGTGGCCAGGAAAACAAGGATTAAGGAGCTCCAGGTGCGGTTGATCCAGGTCGTTGGCCAGAGGAAGAAGACAAACGAATGTCGTCCGTTCTGCTTCAAGATTTGTGCAAGATCTTCATATTAAATGATTGTTATATCGTTTTTTCATTTATTCGTCGATCTGATGTAGAAGAAATTCGTCGAGCTGTATCCTGAGTTCGTCGATCTGATGGCTGAGTTCGTCGAACTGAACCCAACTTTCGTCGAATGGGATTCATTCGTCGGACACACTCTGGTGTTCGTCGAACTGATACTTGAGTTCATCGAACTGAACCCGGAGTTCGTCGAACGGAATTAATTCACCGAAATGATAGATGAGTTCGTCGAGCTGACCCCTGACTTCGTCGAATGGAATTAATTCGCCAAACAAATTAATTCGTCGAACTGAATCTGGAGTTCGTCGAACGGAGAGGTAATATGCTGAACTGGCTGGATAACTGATTTCGTCGAACGCACTGAAGCACGACGTTCGTCGAACGCAGAACAGATTTCGTCGAACAAAGATCAGATTTCATCGAGCGCACTGTAGCACGGTGTTCGTCGAACGCAGAACAGAGTTCGTCGATGTTGAAACCGAGACTTGCGAACAAGACTTAGTCTCTGTGGAGTTCGGGGCCCTCAGCTAGCCGAGGGGCGACCAATCCTTACTCCTCCCAAGGGAGAGCTCTAGGTTGAAGGTGTTGGAACTAGGGACTGGACCAAGGGCTTAGTGGGGAGGTCCCGCCACATACCCGGAAGCCCCTTAGGAACTTCCCCTCCCAAGCCACTACTAAGCTTGGGCACCACTGGAGGCTCTCCTCACCCCCCTAGAGAGACTTGGAGAGGGAGAGAGAGAGGGAGAGAGCTAGCCTAGAGTGAGATCCCCCCAAATGGTGCCCCCTTGGTCCTATTTATAGGATTTCTGAAGTTGGGCTGCAAATAGACGAAAACTGGTCTGCCAGATTACCAAAATACCCTTGAACTGGGCTGCAGATAGCCAAATCCCGCTACTCTTGGGCGCTAAACGCAGACCGCCTACCCGGTTTGGAGCTGAGCGAGCCGGAGGCCTCCCGGCCTCCCCGGCTCGCCCCCACAAGAATCTGGGCGAGCTAAAGGCCTCCTGGCCTCTCCGGATCGCCCCCACAAGGCTCTGGGCGAGCCGGAGGCCTCCCAACCCTCCCAGCTCGCCCCCACAAGGCTCTGGGCGAGCCGAAGGCCTCCCGGCCCTCCCAGCTCGCCCCCACAAGGTTCGGGGCGAGCCGGAGGCCTCCCGACCCTCCCAGCTCGCCCCCACAAGGTTCGGCGCGAGCCGGAGGCCTCCCGCCCTCCCAGCTCGCCCCCACAAGGTTCGGGGCGAGCCGGAGGCCTCCCGGCCCTCCCAGCTCGCCCCCACAAGGGTCTGGGCGAGCCGGAGGCCTCCCGGCCCTCCCAGCTCGCCCCCACAAGGGTCTGGGCGAGCCGGAGGCCTCCCGGCCCTCCCAGCTCGCCCCCACAAGGGTCTGGGCGAGCCGGAGGCCTCCCGGCCCTCCCAGCTCGCCCCCACAAGGTTCTGGGCGAGCCGGAGGCCTGCCGGCCCTCCCAGCTCGCCCCCACAAGGGTCTGGGCGAGCCGGAGGCCTCCCGGCCCTCCCAGCTCGCCCCCACAAGGGTCTGGGCGAGCCGGAGGACTCTCGGCCCTCCCATCTCGCCCCCACAAGGGTCTGGGCGAGCCGGAGGCCTCCCGGCCCTCCCAGCTCCCCCCCACAAGGTTCTGGGCGAGCCGGAGGCCTCCCGGCCCTCCCAGCTCGCCCCCACAAGGGTCTGGGCGAGCCGGAGGCCTCCCGGCCCTCCCAGCTCGCCCCCACAAGGGTCTGGGCGAGCCGGAGGCCTCCTGGCCCTCCCAGCTCGCCCCCACAAGGGTCTGGGCGAGCCGGAGGCCTCCCGGCCCTCCCAGCTCGCCCCCACAAGGTTCTGGGCGAGCCGGAGGCCTCCCGGCCCTCCCAGCTCGCCCCCACAAGGGTCTGGGCGAGCCGGAGGCCTCCCGGCCTTCCCAGCTCGCCCCCACAAGGGTCTGGGCGAGCCGGAGGCCTCCCGGCCCTCCCAGCTCGCCCCCACAAGGTTTTGGGCGAGCCGGAGGCCTCCCGGCCCTCCCAGCTCGCCCCCACAAGGGTCTGGGCGAGCCGGAGTGTTGGGAATTGTATTCACAATTACCTTGATTTGTGAGAAGTCGCCCTTGAACTAAGATTGAATTGCATTTGTATTTGATATGCTTTTCCAGTATTGTCTTGCAGATTATCATTGCTAAGTGTAAATCAATGTCAGGTCACAATGGGTCTGCAAACACAGTTTCATACAATGTAATTCCTCATTATATGAAACATGGTTATGACTCATATGTGATCTCTCTATTGGGGTACACTTCATTTTCAAGACTATTGAAGACTTTGGAGTGCGGTTGCAGCAAATGTTCAAGAGAAGAAAAGGAGTAAATGAATATAAATTTTTCTAAGGATATGTCTCGAGAGATCAAGCATGTCTCGAGAGTCGTTTAATGTCTCGAGAAGCAAGTTCTGTTGATCTCGGTATTTCTGTTCTTGATGACTCGAGAGATCAAGCTTGTCTCGAGAGTCCTTAAGACCGAAATCTTTGTAATGTCTCGAGAGATCATCGAGTTCTCGAGACATCCCTTTCCTGCTCTCTTTGTTTCATATCTCGAGAGATCCGTTAGTTCTCGAGAGATCCCTTATGTCTCGAGAATTCTGTCCGTTATTTTCTAATTTGTTTCCTCTGTTCTTGACGGTTCGTAAACGCTCCTTCCCGATCCTAACGGCTATATTGAGTGCGTTTAAGGTCGATTTAACCCTTAATCATTGCCCTCTATATATAGGATCGCTCTTGGGTTATTTCCAACAAGTTTTTCGAATCGTTCTCAAACCCTAATTTTCTTTCCTGATCTAAAAGAACGAGAAAAGCGCCGTCTCGCTGTCGCCTACGATTGAAGATCGATCTACTCATTTGAGTTGCTGATTTCTATCAAAGAAGGATTCGATCGACCCGTGTTCTGATTCTACAACCTCTATTGGATCGTTTCGGATTGCTAAAGACAGATTTGAAGGATCGTTGTTCTTCCTCATCGTTCTCAAAAGCCATTCAAGAAGAAGGAAGAAAACGCCTCTGTTATTCAGATCTGTTATCTTATTGTTCAAAACCTTTTATCATCTATTGTAGGAGTTGTTATCTCCGAGCTGTAGGAGAGGTTGTTCTCCGAGTTGTAGGAGAAGTTTTTCTCCGAGTTGTAAGAGAGGTTCTCTCTGAGATTGTAGGAGTTTGACTCCGAGTTTGTAGGATCATTCTGATCCGAGATTTAGTGAGTAGTCAAGCCTAGCTGTGGTGCTAGATTGGCGAGGCCGGCAGTGGAGTACCCAAGTACGGGGAACCACTATAAATTCCTGGTGTTATCTGTGGCTGTGATTTATTTTGTGTGCTGTGCTTTACGTTTAATTCTTAATTCCGCAAAAGACGTAGAGATCACCTATTCACCCCCTCTAGGTGATTTAGGTAAGCAACTAGATACTTCAATTGGTATCAGAGGGTCGCTGTTCGTTGCTAGGTTAACACCTTGAACATGGTCCATCCTTCTAGTTGCTAGCAAGCCATGGATAGAGTCAAGGAATCCTCTCTGAAACTGCCCATCTGCACTAAGGCCAACTTTCCTATGTGGAAGGAAAGAGTCCGTTTTTATATGGAAGCTGCAGATCCCAGAATCTTCCAAGTCGTGGAAGAAGGTCCCCATGTGCCCATGACCGTTTCGTCAACAAATCCTACTGTTCAGATACCTAAGAAAATGATGGATTTGAATAAGGATGAGATATCTCTTGTTGCTTTTGACAAGAAGGCTAAGAACATAATTGCTAGTGCAGTGGACGATTCCATGTTGCAAAACTTAATCCACTGCAAATCAGCCAAAGAGATGTGGACATCCTTAATTGTTCTAATGGAAGGTACTGACGAGGTAAGAGAAGATAGAAGGTCTCTACTTAATCAAGAGTACGAGGCGTTTAAGCAGAATAAGAAGGAGTGCATTGCTGATGCGTACGAAAGATTCTTCAAGATAGTCAATGGTCTGAGGAACTACGACAGGGAGTTCACAAACGGTGAACTAAATGACAAATTCTTGCGTTCCCTAACGAAAGAATAGGATAGCAAGATTATTGCTATTAGAGAGTTTGGAAAATTGCCCAGTCTAGAACCTCAGAATCTGTTCGGAAAGCTGTTGTCTCATGAACTGCAAATGAACATCCGAAAGTCTGAAAAGGATGTAAATCGAGCTTCAAGCAAAGAAAGAACCTTAGCCTTGAAGGCAGAGAGTTCAAAGAAGAGCAAAGCCATGATACTGATCAGAGAAAAGGAATCTGATAATGAAGAAGAATCGGAAGCCAGCTCCTCCTGTTCCGAACTGTCTGATGGGGAGTTCTCTTTGATTTCCCGTCAGTTTAAGAAACTGCTGAACAAACGAAGGCACATGAACAACAAGCCGTCTTCCTCGGATCATAAACATTCTCGTCGTGATGGCGACTATCACAGGAAGGGCTCAAACAATAATGACAGGTATAAATCCAAACAGAACAAACATTCTTCTTCTGACATTATTTGCTACTGTTGTAATAAGCCAGGGCACATAATTGCTGAGTGTCCCTACAAGAAGAAAGAAGTTGGAAGAAAAGAAGACAAGAAATCCATCCACGGAAAGAAGAAATCAGATAGAAGTTTCGTCGCTAAGAAAGCCAAAACTCTGAGCGACAGTGACTCCGATGAGTCGAGTGATGAAGAAGAAGCTTACTTCGGCCTGATGGCCATGTCTGATGATGAAGAAGCACCCCCGTACACCGGAAAGGTAAATGATCACACTATCCTATCTGATTCTGATTATGCTTCGGCTGAACAAAAGGATAACCCCTCAGACGATTAATCTGAGCTTATGTCTCAATATACCAAAATGCTCAAAGGCTTTGACAAGTGCCGAAAGGTCGTCAAAACTCAAGGTAAGGAGATCATGGCTCTCAAGGAGGTGGAATCTAACTTGAGAAAAGAAGTTGAAGAACTTTCTTCTCTCAAAGAGGAAGTCCAAGCCTTGAAAGACAAGATCAAAAGCTCGGAAGAGACTCTTGCCCTGAGAGATCATTCGATAAAAGTCTTGGAGGAACAGCTTGCGGCTGAGAAGAAGTTGGTTGAAGCTTTCTCTCAACCTAAAACTGTTCTGCCAATTATTGGTACTTTTACCACTAAGGCAAAAGGAAGCGGTATAGGGCATGAAACTAGTACTAGCGATTCTTCTAAAAACACAATTGCTAAGAAGAATGGTTTGGTTGCTAAGAAAGCTGCCACCAAAGAAAAAGGGAAAGCTCATCAAGAGCCTGTAGCATTCAAGAGAGTTAGATTCCCTACAAATGCTTATGATATGGAGAGTTCCTATGGTCATTTCACACGACCAATTCCTTTTGCGCCTGTGAATGATCATAAGGAATGGGCTCCTCCCCGAAACTTTGGTGATAGTGCTTTTCAAGCACCCTATCAAGAGATTAATCGGAAAGTGTACGGTCCATTTGTTCATGGTCCGAGTGCTAAGAAAGCACCAAAAGTGAAGGCTGTTGCACCAAAGCCGAAGAAGACAGTACCACCTTGTGTGTGCTGCCCCCATGAGGCATCCTCATCTAGAAGGACTGCTCCTGCAAGAGCTAACGTTCAACAAGTTAAGCAGGAGAGTGTAAAAAGAAGGTACAACAGATTCGACTGTTGGTGCTGCGGCAAAATTGGTCACTTTGCCATTGATTGTTGGTTCAACACAACGTATACTAGGAGACCACAAGTGAACGCTGCAAGGCAGACCACTCGCAATTCTAACATTCATCGTGGTGCTCAACTGACAAGGGACCAAGGACCCAAATCTGTTTGGGCTCCTAAGGCAAAATAATCTGTTTTTGCAGATATGTCCAAAGGCCAATAAAAATCCTATCTGGTACTTGGACAGTGGATGCTCTCGGCATATGACCGGGACAAGAAGCCTTTTACAAAACTACATTCCAGTTGCGAACGGTCCAAAAGTTATTTTTGGCGGTTCAGACAGAGGAATAACTAAAGGCTATGGTATGATTTCTAATGGTAATGTATCGTTTTCCGATGTAGCTTATGTGGAAGGATTACAACATAATCTGATAAGCATAAGTCAACTTTGTGATAAAGAATACATTGTTGATTTTCATAAAGATAAGTGTTTGATAAAGTCGGCTGAAAATCATGAAACGATTTTATCAGGCATTCGCTGTAGAAACATATTTTGTTTAAATTTTCTTTGTATATCATCTTCTACACCTGTGTGTCTTTTAGCTAAAGATAGTGCATCTCTTGTTGACCAATGACATAAGAGATTAACACATATAAATCTCAAAACTATTAATAAATTGTTTTCTCAAAACTTAGTGCGCGATGCACCAGATGTTAAGTGCGTTAAAGATAGACCTTGTCATGCATGTGTAAAAGGCAAGCAAACTAGAGCTACCTTTAAGAGCATTATTGGCAAAGATTCAACCAGGTGTTTATACCTGCTCCATATGGATTTGTTTGGTCCTTTGCAAATTAGGAGTTTAGGAGGAAAGTCTTACACATTGGTTATTGTAGATGATTACTCTCGTTTTGCCTGAGTATTCTTTCTGAAACACAAGTCAGATACCTTTGACACTTTTACTAGCTTTGTCAGGCAAGTCCAGAATGAATTTAACTGTTCGGTGGTCAAAATCAGAAGTGACCATGGTACAGAATTTGAATCTGGAGCCATGACAGAATTCTGTGAAAGCCTTGGTATCTTTCATGAGTTTTCCTCTCCTCGAACTCCACAACAAAATGGAGTAGCTGAGAGAAAGAATAGAACACTTATTGAGGCTTGCAGAACCATGTTGAGTGACTCTTCACTACCTGAATATTTCTGGGCTGAAGCTGTCAATACTGCATGCCATGTGCAAAACAGAGCACTCATAAACAAAAACCATGAAAAGACTCCTTATGAACTTCTAAAGGGCAAGAAACCGACCATTTCTTATTTTCGAATCTTTGGTAGTAAATGCTTTGTGCTAAACAATGGAAAGCATTACAAAACTAAGTTTAGTGAAAAGAGCTTTGAATGTACTTTTGTAGGTTATAGTAGCCATAGTAGGGCATATAGAGTTTTTAATAAGAAAACCCTAGTGGTAGAAGAATCTATTAATGTTGTATTTGATGAGACGAGCATGCTACAAGGCAGCTCCTCTAGCATTTCTTCTGTAGACACAGGTTCAAAGCCACAGGACTTAAGCTTGGATCAGCCAGTTGAAGAAAATTCTCAACACTTCATCAAGATTCCCCCAATAACTACCTATGAAGAAGATCATCCGGATGAAGAGCCAATCCAAGTGGAGGAAGATACTCCAACAGTAGAAGAAAGTCCTATCGGTCCAAATCATGCAAGGAACCTCGGGCTACGACACATGAGGGATCAACCAGTTGATCAGATCATAGGAGATCCTCATGAAGGAATAAGAACAAGACGAGGTACCTTTAATGAGAATATGCATTTGAGTTTTCTTTCGCAGGTCGAACCAAAGAAATTCCAAGAGGCAAATGAAGATCCATCTTGGATAATTGCTATGGAAGAAGAATTAAATCAATTCAAACGCTATAAGGTATGGACACTTGTTCCAAAACCCAAAGACAAAAATGTCATTGGAACAAAGTGGGTGTATAGAAACAAGCTGGATGAAGAAGGAACAATCATAAAGAACAAAGCCAGACTTGTAGCTAAAGGATACAGACAAGAGGAAGGTATCGACTTCGATCAGACGTACGCTCCAGTAGCAAGGCTCGAAGCGATCAGACTCTTCCTTGCTTATGCTGCTTTCAAGGGTTTCACCGTATATCAAATGGATGTCAAATCCGCTTTCCTAAACGAAGACATTAAAGAGGAAGTATACGTTGAACAACCCCCAGGTTTTGTTAATCCTGATCATCCCAATCATGTTTATTTATTACAAAAAGCTTTATATGGTTTGAAACAAGCTCCTCGAGCTTGGTATGAGACGCTATCTAACTTTCTTCTTGAGAACAAGTTCACAAGAGGAAAGATAGATAAAACATTATTTCTTAGGGAAGTAAAAGGCAAGATTTTGCTAGTGCAAATCTATGTCGATGACATCATATTTGGCTCTACGGACAATAACCTCTGCAAAAAGTTTTCTAAACTTATGCAAGGGAAATTTGAAATGAGCAGTATGGGTGAGCTGAAATATTTCTTAGGACTTCAGGTGAAACAGTCTGAAGATGGAATCTTCATTTCTCAGATAAAGTTCTGTTGGAAATTGCATTCACAATTACCTTGATTTGTGAGAAGTCACCCTTAAACTAAGATTGAATTGCTTTTGTATTTGATATGCTTTTCTAGTATTGTCTTGCAGATTATCATGGCTAAGTGTAAGCCAATGTCAGGTCACAATGGGTCTGCAAACACAGTTTCATAAAATGTAATCCCTCATTATATGAAACATGGTGATGACTCATGTGTGATCTCACTATTGGGGTACACTTCTTTTTCAAGACTATTGAAGACTTTGGAGTGCGGCTGCAGCATGTGTTCAAGAGAAGAAAAGAAATTTTTGTGAAACAAATTTTTCCTAAGGATATGTCTCGAGAGATCAGACATGTCTCGAGAGATCGTGGTTGTCTCGAGAGATCTTAAGTCTGAATTCTTTGCAATGTCTCGAGAGATCATCGAGTTCTCGAGACATCCCTTTCCTGCTCTCTCCGTTTTGTGTCTCGAGAGATCCCCTATGTCTCGAGAGATCCCTTATGTCTCGAGACTTATGTCCGTAAATTTTCTGTTTCGTTTTCTCTGTTCTGGACGGATCGTGATCGCCCCTTCTCGTTTCTAACGGCTATTTTGAGTACGTTTAAGACCGATTTAACCCTAAATTGCTCCTCTCCATATATATAGGATTGTTTTAAGAGAAGAAAATAAATCGTTCTAAACCCTAATCTCTCTCCCGATCAAAAAGAACGTGAAAAACGCCGCTCGCCGTCGTCTACGATTGGAGATCGTTCTACTCTTTGGAGTTGCCGATTTCATTCAAGAAGGGTTCGATTGATCCATACTCAGGTTCTACAATCTCTATTGGATCGTTTCGGATTGCCAAAGACAGATTTGAAGGATCGTTGTTCTTCCTCATCGTTCTCAAAAGCCATTCAAGAAGAAGGAAGAAAACGCCTCTGTTATTCAGATCTGGTTTAGTATTGTTCAAACCCTTTTCAATCTATTGTAGGAGTTGTTATCTCTGAGTTGTAGGAGAGGTTGTTCTCCGAGTTGTAGGAGAAGTTTTCTCCGAGTTGTAAGAGAGGTTCTCTCTGAGTTTGTAGGAGTTTGACTCCGAGACTGTAGGATCGCTCTTGATCCGAGATTTAGTGAGTAGTCAAGTCTAGCTGTGGTGCTAGATTGGAGAGGCCGGCAGTGGAGTACCCAAGTACGGGGAACCACTATAAATTCCTGGTGTTATCTGTGGCTGTGATTAATTTTGTGTGCTGTGCTTTACGTTTAATATTTAATTCCGCAAAAGACGTAGAGATCACCTATTCACCCCCCTCTAGGTGATTTAGGTAAGCAACTAGATACTTCAATTGGTATCAGAGGGTCGCTGTTCGTTGCTAGGTTAACACCTTAAACAGGATCCATCCTTCTAGTTGCTAGCAAGCCATGGATAGAGTCAAGGAATCCTCTCTGAAATTGCCCATCTGCACTAAGACCAACTTTCCTATGTGGAAGGAAAGAGTCCGTTTTTATATGGAAGCTGCAGATCCCAGAATCTTCCAAGTCGTGGAAGA
This sequence comes from Dactylorhiza incarnata, assembly GCA_033032865.1. Classification (NCBI taxonomy): domain Eukaryota; kingdom Viridiplantae; phylum Streptophyta; class Magnoliopsida; order Asparagales; family Orchidaceae; genus Dactylorhiza; species Dactylorhiza incarnata. Next base: position 1,322,222 of record JAWHQI010000094.1, on the reverse strand, counting down.
AGGTCCTCATGTGCCAATGACTGCTTCGTCAACAAATCCTACTGTTCAGATACCTAAGAAAATGATGGATTTGACTAAGGATGAGATAGCTCTTGTTGCTCTTGACAAGAAGGCTAAAAACATAATTGCAAGTGCAGTGGACGATTCCATGTTGCAAAACTTAATCCACTGCAAATCAGCCAAAGAGATGTGGACATCCTTAATTGTTCTAATGGAAGGTACTGACGAGGTAAGAGAAGATAGAAGGTCCCTACTTAATCAAGAGTACGAGGCGTTCAAGCAGAATAAGAAGGAGTGCATTGCTGATGCGTACGAAAGATTCTTCAAGATAGTCAATGGTTTGAGGAACTATGACAGGGAGTTCACAAACGGTGAACTAAATGACAAATTCTTGCGCTCCCTAACGAAAGACTGGGATAACAAAATTGTTGCTATTAGAGAGTTTGGAAAACTGCCAAGTCTAGAACCTCAAAATCTGTTTGGGAAGCTGTTGTCTCATGAATTACAAATGAACATCCGAAAGTCTGAAGAGGATGTAAATCGAGCTTCAAGCAAAGAAAGAACCTTAGCTTTGAAGGCAGAGAATTCAAAGAAGAGCAAAGCAGTGATACCGATCAGAGAAAAGGAATCTGATATCGAAGAAGAATCGGAAGCCAGCTCCTCCTGTTCCGAACTGTCTGATGGGGAGTTCTCTTTAATTTCCCGTCAGTTTAAGAAACTGCTGAACAAGCGGAGGCACATGAACAACAAGCCGTCTTCCTCGGATCATAAATATTCTCGTCGTGATGGCGAATATCACAGGAAGGGCTCAAGCAATAATGACAGGTATAAATCCAAACAAAACAAACACATTTCTTCTGACATTATTTGCTACTGTTGTAATAAGCCAGGGCACATAATTGCTGAGTGTCCCTACAAAAAGAAAGAAGGTGGAAGAAAAGAAGACAAGAAATCCACTCATGGAAAGAAGAAATCAGATAGAAGCTTCGTCGCTAAGAAAGCCAAAACTCTGAGCGACAGTGACTCCGATGAGTCGAGTGATGAAGAAGAAGCTTACTTCGGTCTGATGGCTATGTCTGATGATGAAGAAGCACCCCCGTACACCGGAAAGGTAAATGATCACACTATCCTATCTGATTCTGATTATGCTTCGGCTGAACAAAAGGATAACCTCTCAGACGATGAATCTGAGCTCATGTCTCAATATACCAAAATGCTCCAAAGCTTTGACAAGTGCCGAAAGGTTGTCAAAACTCAGGGTAAGGAGATCATGGCTCTTAAGGAGGTGGAATCTAACTTGAGAAAAGAAGTTGAAGAACTTTCTTCTCTCAAAGAGGAAGTCCAAGCCTTGAAAGACAAGATCAAAAGCTCGGAAGAGACTCTTGCCTTGAGAGATAATTCGATAAAAGTCTTGGAGGAACAGCTTGCGGCTGAGAAGAAGTTGGTTGAAGCATTCTCTCAACCTAAAACTGTTCTGCCAATTATTGGTACTTTTACCACTAAGGCAAAAGGAAGCGGTATAGGACATGAAGCTAGTACTAGCAATTCTTCAAAAAATACAATTGCTAAGAAGAATGGTCTGGTTGCTAAGAAAGCTACTACCAAAGAAAAAGGGAAAGCTCATCAAGAGCCTGTAGCATTCAAGAAAGTCATATTCCCTACGAATGCTTATGATATGGAGAGTTCCTATGGTCATTTCACACGACCAATTCCTTTTTCACCTGTGAATGATCATAAGGAATGGGCTCCTCCCCGAAACTTTGGTGATAGTGCTTTTCAAGCACCCTATCAAGAGATTAATCGGAAAGGGTACGGTCCATTTGTTCATGGTCCGAGTGCTAAGAAAGCACCAAAAGTGAATGTTGTTGCACCAAAGCCGAAGAGGACAGTACCACCTTGTGTGTGTTGCCCCCATGAGGCATCCTCATCTAAAAGGGCTGCTCCTGCAAGAGCTAACGTTCAAAAAGTTAAGCAGGAGAGTGTAAAGAGAAGGTACAACAGATTCGACTGTTGGTGCTGCGGTAAAATTGATCACTTTGCCGTTGATTGTTGGTTTAATACAACGTATACTAGGAGACCACAAGTGAACGTTGCAAGGCAGACCACTCGCAATGTTAACATTTATCGTGGTGCTCAACTGACACGGGACCAAGGACCCAAATCTGTTTGGGCTCCTAAGGCGAAATGATTTATTTTTTGCAGGTATGTCCAAAGGCCAATAAAAATCCAATCTGGTACTTGGACAGTGGATGCTCTCGGCATATGACCGGGACAAGAAGCCTTTTGCAAAACTACATTCCAGTTGCGAACGGTCCAAAAGTTATTTTTGGCGGTTCAGACAGAGGAATAACTAAAGGCTATGGTATGATTTCTAATGGAAATGTATCTTTTTCCGATGTAGCTTATGTGGAAGGATTACAACATAATCTGATAAGCATAAGTCAACTTTGTGATAAAGGATACATTGTTGATTTTCATAAAGATAAGTGTTTGATAAAGTCGGCTGAAAATCATGAAACGATTTTATCAGGCATTCGCTGTAGAAACATATTTTGTTTAAATTTTCTTTGCATATCATCTTCTACACCAGTATGTCTTTTGGCAAAAGATAGTGCATCTCTTGTTGACAAATGGCACAAGAGATTAGCACATATAAATCTCAAAACTATTAATAAATTGTTTTCTCAAAACTTAGTGCGCGATGCACCAGATGTTAAGTGCATTAAAGATAGACCTTGTCATGCATGTGTAAAAGGCAAGCAAACAAGAGCTACCTTTAAGAGCATTATTGGCAAAGATTCAACCAGGTGTTTATACCTGCTTCATATGGATTTGTTTGGTCCTTTGCAAATTAGAAGTTTAGGAGGAAAATCTTACACATTGGTTATTGTAGATGATTTCTCTCGTTTTGCCTGGGTATTCTTTCTGAAACATAAGTCAGATACCTTTGACACTTTTACTAGTTTTGTCAGGCAAGTCCAGAATGAATTTAACTGTTCGGTGGTCAAAATCAGAAGTGACCATGGTACAGAATTTGAATCTGGAGCCATGACAGAATTCTGTGAAGGCCTCGGTATCTTTCATGAGTTTTCCTCTCCTCGAACTCCACAACAAAATGGAGTAGCTGAGAGAAAGAATAGAACACTTATTGAGGCTTGCAGAACCATGTTGAGTGACTCTTCACTACCTGAATATTTCTGGGCTGAAGCTGTCAATACTGCATGCCATGTGCAAAACAGAGCACTCATAAACAAAAACCATGAAAAGACTCCTTATGAACTTCTAAAAGGCAAGAAACCGACCATTTCTTATTTTCGAATCTTTGGTAGTAAATGCTTTGTGCTAAACAATGGAAAGCATTACAAAACTAAGTTTAGTGAAAAGAGCTTTGAAGGTATTTTTGTAGGATATAGTAGCCATAGTAGGGCATATAGAGTTTTTAATAAGAAAACCCTGGTGGTAGAAGAATCTATGAATGTTGTATTTGATGAGACGAGCATGCTTCAAAGCAGCTCCTCTAGCATTTCTTCTGTAGACACAGGTTCAAAACTGCAGGACTTAAGCTTGGATCAGCCAGTTGAAGAAAATTCTCAACACTTCATCAAGATACCCCCAATAACCACCTACGAAGAAGATCATCCTGATGAAGAGCCACTCCAAGTGGAGGAAGATACTCCAACAGCAGAAGAAACTCCTATTGGTCCAAATCATGCAAGAAACCTCGGGCTACGACACATGAGGGATCATCCAGTTGATCAAATCATAGGAGATCCTCATGAAGGAATAAGAACAAGACGAGGTACCATTAACGAAAATATGCATTTACGTTTTCTTTCGCAGGTCGAACCAAAGAAATTCCAAGAGGCAAATGAAGATCCATCCTGGATAATTGCTATGGAAGAAGAATTAAATCAGTTCAAACGATGTAAAGTATGGACACTTGTTCCAAAACCCAAAGACAAAAATGTCATTGGAACAAAGTGGGTGTATAGAAACAAGCTGGATGAAGAAGGAACAATCATAAAGAACAAAGCCAGACTTGTAGCTAAAGGATACAGACAAGAGGAAGGCATCGACTTCGATCAGACGTACGCTCCAGTAGCAAGGCTCGAAGCGATCAGACTCTTCCTTGCTTATGCTGCTTTCAAGGGTTTCACCGTATATCAAATGGATGTCAAATCCGCGTTCCTAAACGGAGACATTAAAGAGGAAGTATACGTTGAACAACCCCCAGGTTTTGTTAATCCTGATCATCCCAATCATGTTTATTTATTACAGAAAGCTTTATATGGTTTGAAACAAGCTCCTCGAGCTTGGTATGAGACGCTGTCTAACTTTCTTCTTGAGAACAAGTTCACAAGAGGAAAGATAGACAAGACATTATTTCTTAGGGAAGTAAAAGGCAAGATTTTGCTAGTGCAAATCTATGTCGATGACATCATATTTGGCTCTACGGATGATAACCTCTGCAAAAAGTTTTCTAAACTTATGCAAGGGAAATTTGAAATGAGCAGTATGGGTGAGCTGAAATATTTCTTAGGACTTCAAGTGAAACAGTCTGAAGATGGAATCTTCATTTCTCAGACAAAGTTCACTAAGGAGTTGATTAAGAAATTTGGAATGGAGAGTGCAACCTCTATGAGGACTCCAATGAGCTCAGCTACGTCTCTGGACAAGGATGAGAAAGGGAAACCTTTTGATGAAACCAAGTACAGAAGCATAATTGGCTCATTGCTCTACCTTACTGCCAGTAGACCTGATATAATGTTCTCTACATGTGTTTGTGCCAGATATCAGGTGAACTCTAAGGAATCCCACTATACCGCTGCAAAGCGAATTTTGAGATATCTTAAAGGCACACCAAATCTTGTCTTATGGTACCCAAGAAGTAATGATAGTGAACTAATTGGTTTTTCAGATGCAGACTTTGCAGGTAGCAAAGACGACAGGAAAAGCACTTCTGGGACGTGTCAATTCCTCGGAAGGAGACTTATTTCCTGGAGTAGCAAGAAGCAGAATTGTGTTGCAATTTCAACCGCCGAGTCGGAATACATTTCTGCTGGCAGTTGTTGCGCACAATTTCTCTGGATAAGAAATCAACTTCAAGTCTACAACATGAAGCTCAAAAACATTCCTATGTTTTGCGACTCTTCCAGTGCAATTACTATCGCAAATAATCCAGTCTCTCACAGTCGGACAAAGCACATCGAGCTACGATATCACTTTATCCGGGAGCATGTGGAGAAGGGTGACATAAATCTGAGTTATGTCCCCACGGATAAGCAAGTTGCAGACATCTTCACGAAGCCACTGGATGAGACCAAGTTCTCTTTCTTCAAGACGGAACTTGGAATGCTCAACATGGAGTAATGGTCAAGTCAATCAAAACCTTGGCGACAGGAAGTTCTCTTTTGACAAGTCATGTCTCGAGACAAGAAGCAGATCTCGAGACACGGTGTATCTCTCGAGACATAACCGATGTCTCGAGACATATTTTTTAAAGGGAATCCCAAACGTCAGGTACGCGCTAATTACTATTTCTAATTTTCTATTTTTCGTAAAATCAAAAAATATATATATATATACGAAATCGGAAAACTTGATGTTCACGCGAATCATCTCCCGAGACCTCCTCGACCTTTCGTTTTCCTCTCGAGCGACGATCGTCTGCGACCGGTCTCAGTGCTGCGGTGGTTCTCGGTGATTCTTCGTTCAACATTCCTCCCTCCATCTTGCTGCAATGGCTCCCTCTCCTCATCCAAAAATTGGAGTCGGCAACGAGGTAATTCGGTTAGGTCTTGCGAGTTTATCCGATGATTTCAAGACTCTGTTTTGTTTGCTTGATGCCGCTGGTCTCACCTTCGTTCTCGAGCATCCTTGCCGGATACTGTTTGAAGAGGTTGAAGAATTCTTCATCAATGTGAAGCCAATCAAGGAAGGAAGTATGTTGATCTCCTTCGTTAAGGGTATAAAAATCAAAGTCTCTCCAGAGACTCTCGCTAAGTATTTGCAGTTGTCTGAAGTGGAAGCTGAAGAAGAGCTAGTTGACACTGATTGGTTGACTACAACAAGGTTCTGTGGTCTTGATTCAGATTTCTCTACAGTTAAGAGGAATAAGTTGAATGCTGTAGGGAAGCTCCTGCTGGACATTATCTCAAAGGCACTTTTCTGCAAGACAGGCTCTCAAGGACATGTGTCTGAAGAGATGTTTCTGTTGATGATTGGCATTGTTACTAGAAAGAAGAGAGATTGGGCCTCGATCTTATTCTCAAATATCAAAGCTTGCATAAATACTCCTAACTTTGCCCGGATCATCTCACTGTTTCTAAATCAGTTTAACCCTGCTATTTTCAACATGTCCAAAGGTACAGTTATCCATCACCTTAAGAAGATAGATGTCAGCTCCTTGCAGAGATGGGACATTCGTATCAAGAAGCCGGAAATGGCTGGTGCTCCTTCTGAGGGGGAGACTCTTAAATCTGCAGTTGCAAGAGAAGCAGAAACTCCAGCTCCTTCTTCTGAAGATCAAGCACCCTTCGTACCATCATTGCCACTTTCATCTCAGACTCGCTCTAAAGCTTCAAGTCGTGCCAAGCTGCAAATCCGTTCAAAAGCCAAAGGTAAATCCTCATCAGCTCCAACAGAATCCCTTCCAGTATCTGAAGAGCACAGTCCCAGTGGCCAACAGGCAGAGTCTGGTGCTGATTTTGTTTTTAACATAGATGATGATGATGTCATGTCAGTTCATGAATTGTCACCTCCCCTAGTACATGTTGAGGGGGAGTCAGAGTTTGACACAACCAAGAATGCTCCAGATGAGCTAGGTTGTGCAGAAGATTCTCTTCTAGGAAAGATTGAAGCACTGCTCAAGAAGCAGAGTGCACAGTTTGAAAATTCTTTGACGACTGTTCACAGGAAGATTGTCTCAGTTGAAAGTGAACTAGGCAGAGAGTTAGCTAAGATAAAATCCAATTATGAAAATCTCTCTGATTTGATGAGCCTAGGGAGCAAGCAAATTGATCATGCAACTGAAGGTGTAGGCACAGCGTTGACTCAGACTGTTATACTGACAAAGCTTCAAGAATCAGTGTCTGACAAGGCTGAAGCCAATACATTCAGAATTGTTGATGAAGTCGGAAAGTTCAAAGATGATACTCTCCAAACCCTATCTGTAGAAGTCAGAAAGGGAGAGGAAAATATAGTAGCTAAAATGACAGATTTGATTGAAAGCTCCGTTTCTGCTCTTCAAAGCTCATGGAATTCTCAGTTTGAGCAGTTCTCTTCCAGGATGTTGAAGCAAGTTGCTGATATTAATGCTTATTCATTCAAAACAGCAACGTGACTTCATAATCAGATTTTTCCTGAGTTGGCAATTGATCCAGATATTCCCGTTCCTCAGTTTTCTCCAAGGCCAGAAGAACTACTTGGGAAGGCTCCTATTGTTGAAGAACAATCAGATAGGGCTAGGACCAAAGGAAAAAGAAAATTTGGTGAAAGTTCTTCTGCCAGTCGATCAGTTCCTAGTTCTAGCTCTACAGGTCAGTGCAAAGCTAAGGTTGAGAAAAGTTATCCAGAAATCTGGAGCCCCGTCTCAAAAGACATTATTCTTGAAACCTACAAGTTAGTTCATGAAGGTAAAATGAACAGATCTGAATGCTACAGCTCTCAAGAATGGGAAAAACATGAGACAGCTCAAAGGAAGCGAAGGATTCATTTCAGGGCTTTTGGTTATAATAATGCTGATGCTCCGGAACCCCCTCCGTTTTACCATCCCAAGCCTCGTGCCTTTTTCTCCAGACAAGAAGAAAAGAGGAAAAGGAGGTCTTGAAGGATGATGATGATGATGATGCTGACAAGACATATTTTGTTTTCATTATGATTTAGTGAACATCAAGTCTTCTGAACAATTCAATTTAGATATATATATATATATTTGATGTTTTGATGTTCTTTACTTTTTCATTTCTATATCTTTGTGTAGTGTAGCATATTTATTCTTTAACTGCTGTAATTCAACTTAGTGTACAGGGTTCTGACATCTACAAATAGGGGGAGATTGTTGGAAATTGCATTCACAATTACCTTGATTTGTGAGAAGTCACCCTTAAACTAAGATTGAATTGCTTTTGTATTTGATATGCTTTTCTAGTATTGTCTTGCAGATTATCATGGCTAAGTGTAAGCCAATGTCAGGTCACAATGGGTCTGCAAACACAGTTTCATAAAATGTAACCCCTCATTATATGAAACATGGTGATGACTCATGTGTGATCTCACTATTGGGGTACACTTCTTTTTCAAGACTATTGAAGACTTTGGAGTGCGGCTGCAGCATGTGTTCAAGAGAAGAAAAGAAATTTTTGTGAAACAAATTTTTCCTAAGGATATGTCTCGAGAGATCAGACATGTCTCGAGAGATCGTGGTTGTCTCGAGAGATCTTAAGTCTGAATTCTTTGCAATGTCTCGAGAGATCATCGAGTTCTCGAGACATCCCTTTCCTGCTCTCTCCGTTTTGTGTCTCGAGAGATCTCATATGTCTCGAGAGATCCCTTATGTCTCGAGACTTCTGTCCGTAAATTTTCTGTTTCGTTTTCTCTGTTCTGGACGGATCGTGATCGCCCCTTCTCGTTTCTAACGGCTATTTTGAGTACGTTTAAGACCGATTTAACCCTAAATTGCTCCTCTCCATATATATAGGATTGTTTTAAGAGAAGAAAATAAATCGTTCTAAACCCTAATCTCTCTCCCGATCAAAAAGAACGTGAAAAACGCCGCTCGCCGTCGTCTACGATTGGAGATCGTTCTACTCTTTGGAGTTGCCGATTTCTTTCAAGAAGGGTTCGATTGATCCATACTCAGGTTCTACAATCTCTATTGGATCGTTTCGGATTGCCAAAGACAGATTTGAAGGATCGTTGTTCTTCCTCATCGTTCTCAAAAGCCATTCAAGAAGAAGGAAGAAAACGCCTCTGTTATTCAGATCTGGTTTAGTATTGTTCAAACCCTTTTCAATCTATTGTAGGAGTTGTTATCTCCGAGTTGTAGGAGAGGTTGTTCTCCGAGTTGTAGGAGAAGTTTTCTCCGAGTTGTAAGAGAGGTTCTCTCTGAGTTTGTAGGAGTTTGACTCCGAGACTGTAGGATCGCTCTTGATCCGAGATTTAGTGAGTAGTCAAGTCTAGCTGTGGTGCTAGATTGGCGAGGCCGGCAGTGGAGTACCCAAGTACGGGGAACCACTATAAATTCCTGGTGTTATCTGTGGCTGTGATTAATTTTGTGTGCTGTGCTTTACGTTTAATATTTAATTCCGCAAAAGACGTAGAGATCACCTATTCACCCCCCTCTAGGTGATTTAGGTAAGCAACTAGATACTTCAAGTTCACTAAGGAGTTGATTAAGAAATTTGGAATGGAGAGTGCAACCTCTATGAGGACTCCAATGAGCTCAGCTACGTCTCTGGACAAAGATGAAAAAGGGAAACCTTTTGATGAAACCAAGTACAAAAGCATAATTGGCTCTTTGCTCTACCTTACTGCCAGTAGACCTGATATAATGTTCTCTACATGTGTATGTGCTAGATATCAGGTGAACTCTAAGGAATCTCACTATAGTGCCACAAAGCAGATTTTGAGATACCTTAAAGGCACACCAAATCTTGGCTTATGGTACCCAAGAAGTAATGATAGCGAACTAATTGGTTTTTCAGATGCAGACTTTGCAGGTAGCAAAGACGACAGAAAAAGCACTTCCGGGACATGCCAATTGTAACATCCCGACTTTTATTGGGCCACTAGACCCTAGTGAGCCCAATAAAAGTAGGCCCGAGCAGTAGAAAACGACCATTTCGGGTATCGTAGCGCGCCACTACCTCATTATTATGAATAGTGACCGTACGAACCCCGAATTGACTTCCGTCAGTTCCGTTGAACTCGTATGGACAATACGAGCGCAACGGAATTCGTTGCACTTCGATCCGAGGTCGTTTGGAGAAAACGACCATTTCGGGTATCGTAGCGCGCCACTACCTCATTATTATGAATAGTGACCGTACGAACCCCGAATTGACTTCTGTCAGTTCCGTTGGACTCGTATGGACAATACAAGCGCAACGGAATTCGTTGGGCCTCGATTCAAGGTCGTATGGAGAGTATGCCATTTTAGTCCTATGCAGATCACCTCAGTGCAACACACGAGATATAAAGCACACGAACCCGGCATCGGCCCCGGCAACTCTTATCGTGCCCCGGGAGCTAAGGAGGACCCCGCCCTAAATTGACTTGGTCAACCCCCCCCCCCGGTCTGAAATTAGTTGGAAGAAAGACGAAAAGAAAAGGGGGGGGGGGGGGGGGAGAGAGAAGCCCCTTCCCCAAAAGGAGGGGCTGCCCATGAATGGGCAGCCCCCCTATTTGGGCAAGGGGGGCAAGAGAGAGAGAGAAGGGAGGAGAGGGGGAGAAAAATATCTCCCCCTCCCTTATCCCCACGTGGGGGATAAGGAGGGGAGCTCCCCCTTCCTATAAAAGGAAGGGGCAGCCCCCCCTCAAACCCACCCCACTCCCTCTCAGCTCCCCTCTGCCGGCAGCCCCCCAGCCAACCCTCCTCCTCCTCCACCTTGCCGGAGCAAGCCCACCCCAAGCCGCCACCTCCTCCTTCCTCATGGCCGGCCACCACGCCCCCACCACTCGAGCCCCACCTCACCTCCAGGTAGAAGGACCTTCCCCTCCTCCTTCCTACTCCCCTGTACCAGGCCGACCCCCTCCCCGTCGCCGGAGCACCGCCAGCCGCCGCACCGAGCCTTGCAAGGCTCGAGGAGGAGGCTCGACCGTGGAAGCCCCTCCCCCAGCGCCGGTGGTGGCGCTGGGGGGGGGGGGGGGGAGTAGGTCCCCTCTCGGGGAACTCGGCGCCGCCGCAAAGGAGGCGGCCGGGCCGCCGGAGGAAGCAGCCCCGGCGGCGCCCATGGTCCAGCCCCCCCCCCCCCCCTGCTCTCGTTTCCTGTACAGGAAATAAGCCCTCCCCCGGCGGCGGCCGGCGGCTCCAGGCTGCCGGGCCACCGCCGGAGTAGGCGCCGACCCCCGGCGCTCCGACCGGGGGCGGCACCAGTGGCCCCTCGGTAGGAGGGCGGCGGCGCAGCGGGCCTGCATGGCCCATGCAGGCCACGCCCCCGTCTCCCGCCCTCTGTTTCACCTCCCCCGGCGGTGGCCGGCGGCTCCAGGCCGCCGGACCACCCCCGGAGGAGTCGCCGGCCCCCGGCGCACCAACCGGGCGCACTCCCCGCACCCCTCCTGGCAGAGGCGGCGGCGGCTAGCATGCACACTGCATGCAGGCCGCCACCGCCCCCGTGCTGCTTTCAGCACTAACCCCGGCGGTGGCCGGCGGCGACCAGCCCGCCGGACCACCACCGGAGTGGTCGCCGGCCCCCGGCGCACCGACCGGGGGCGGCGCCGGCCCCAGCCGGCCGCTGCCCGGCGGTGGCAGCGGCTGCCACCCGCGCGCGAGCGGGGGGCCGCACGATCTCCCCCAGGAGATCGAGCGGCCCCCATTACCTGGTTTCCCGCCCCCGCCTCCAAATGTGCGCCCCCCCGCAGCGGATCTGCTACGGATCCGCTGTGGGGGCCGCGGGAGGGCGCAGGGTGCAAGACCCCTGCGCCTCTTCCCTTTCCCTAATCGCACCCCAGCCGCCCCCTTTCCTTTTTCCTAACCGCACCCCAATACCCTTTCCCCTTCCCCATTTTTTTGAAAAAAAATGGGGCAATTTCAGAAAGAGTTTCCTAAATAGAAAATGTGCCCCACCCTAAGGGGCACCCACTTTATTTTTTTGGGATTTTTGGGAAGAGTTTTACTATTTTTAAAACCCATTATAAAGTTTATTTTATGAAATAAAATGCCCAAATGAGTTTCTAAAATTCCCCAAAAATTAGGGGCTCTAAGTATAGGTATTTTGCAAATACTATCAAAGTTGGGTGGGGTGAACTTTTGATTTGATCCCCTAAAAGCTTTTACGAGCAAAATTAGACGCCCGGAAAAGAGCGAAATTCATCGGAGTGAATCGGCGCCCCCTCGACGCATATGTTAAAATGCTTATGAAATTTTGCGTATCAATCTAAAAGAATCGACTAAGCTCGGAAAAGCAACTCAAAAATCGAAGCGACATCGCGGCGCGGCGCCGAAAATTTAACCCCGCCGCGACGATAATAAAAGAACGAGTGGACCACTAACCATTTCCTTATGCTGTATTTACTTACTGTAATTTCCTTTAAATCCAGTCTCGCACTGGTCCCCCGCATTTACTTACTGTAATTTCCTTTAAATCTAGTCTCGCACTGGTCCCCCGCATTTACTTTCTGTATTTCTCTTTAAATCCAGTTCCGCACTGGTCCCCCGCATTTACTTTCTGTACTTCCATTTAAATCCAGTCTCGCACTGGTCCTGTTATCATGGCCTCTGCTTTCGACCTACTTTCCTGTTATCATGGCCTCTGCTTTCGGCCTACTTTCCTGTTATCATGGCCTCTGCTTTCGGCCTACTTTCCTGTTATCATGGCCTCTGCTTTCGGCCTACTTTCCTGTTATCATGGCCTCTGCTTTCGGCCTACTTTCCTGTTATCATGGCCTCTGCTTTCGGCCTACTTTCCTGTTATCATGGCCTCTGCTTTCGGCCTACTTTCCTGTTATCATGGCCTCTGCTTTCGGCCTACTTTCCTGTTATCATGGCCTCTGCTTTCGGCCTACTTTCCTGCTTAGTATTATGGCCCCTGTTTTCGGCCCATTTTAATTGCTAATGCAGAGCTGTCATGGCAACCATGCGGTGCTTATCCTCCCTTCGGCGAGGCCTTAGTTGGGGAAAACCCGGAGTTGAGTCCCTCCTCCCAGGTTAGTCCCAAGCAAGGAGCCCTCATACCGCTAATCCTCCCGGGCAGAGGTTGTGCAACTGGTCGAGTAGAATTGCCACGACACTTACGTGTTTGTTTATATAAAACGGGTGAAGATTGATTGGAAGTGGCGGGTTGGTCACGCTCGCAGACCGTTCGTACCGGTGCGGGTGGGTTGACGACTCATGGCGACAGGGATATGTGTGCAGCGGGTTATCACCCTCCGAACCTGCAGTTTTGCCTCCGCTGGTCGGCCTACAAATCGGCTCGCCGGATGTCGCTCACATCCAGTTGGTACACCAAGTTGTACAGGAGGGCCTAAATGATACGGTACGACTACATTCAGAAGTGGCAAGACTGGCCACTGTCACCGACGGCCACATCGGTGAGGCCCGCGGGGTTAGCTCCCCTGCTGGAACATAAGCGGTCTAAACTGTGTCGACACAGGGTCTTTTGTGTGCGTACAGGTTTGAATACCTGTGTGTGTGTGTCTGCGCGTTATAGTGTTGTATACTTACTATACGGCGCGATTACAAGCTTAGGGCGGGAAGCCCTATATATATACATATACGGGGATATATAGATGTTTACCTGTGGCTAACCCTCTACCTTGCTTCGGCTATTTCATTTCTGTTCTTTAGCCGCCCCCTGGATATGGATCCGGGGAGGGGATGTATTTTCTACTTAGCTCTGTGACTAACGGTTATTTCTTATAACCAATCACAGGAGACGAGACAGCAAGGAGCCCCCACACCGCAGGATGAGTTACGAGCCTTGGGGATGGCCCGTTCGATTACCCCAACCTCTTCTCCTATCTTCAGAGACGTGAGTACGAGAGAATAAAGACTAGCCTAGGGACCCTCGTTGTTTGGGCTATGTAGCCTTCGGGCAATATTTTGTAAAACGATAGGCTCCGGCCATAGTTAAATGTATAATATAAGCGGTGTGCTTGTTTTGTTATATTATCTGCTTCCGCTGTGCGATCTGATGTGATATAATGATTCTTGTGCCTGACAAAGAGACCGCTCAGTGCTTGAGTGGGTGGGACGTCGCCACCCGGAAAGCGCTGGGTGGTCTTCTTTGGGCAGTAATATCCCCCCCTCCTGGAACCCGGTTCAGTCTGGGGAGGGGGGGGGGGGGCCTTACAAATGGATCAGAGCTACCACGATCCGACCACATGGGGCAGTCTTTCGATCCTCCCTTCCCCGGTTCCGTTTCTTGGTTCGGGACGAACCACGCAGCGGAAGCCTGGTGGACCCTTTAGGTTTAAGATTAAGGACTCGAGACTGCACGATAGTACACCCACACGTTTTCCGCTTCCTTTTCTTTCAGTCCTGCAAAATTCCCTTATTTTTGCAAGTTCTGACACTCGTTTGTTACTTCTCCAGATACCGGAGTCAAGTAACGGAAGGTCCTCCTCCCGAGACCAGTACCACCCTACCACCCCACCACCAGCTCAGACCGCTCCAGCCACAGTTCCGTTCGGAGAGACAGAGCTCGGGCAGACCCTGGTAGCCCTGTTGGCCGCCTTCCAGACAGCCACCTTACGGCCACCCCAGCAGGCCACCGTACCCACCGATCTGCTGACGACATTCCGAGGGCTAAGGCCCCCCACCTTTCGGGGTACAGAGTCAGCCATCCAGGCCGAGGAGTGGGTGGAGAGGGTAGAGGAGCTTCTTGTAGGGATGATGTGCCCAGCAGTAGCCGCAGTGTCCCTAGTGGTGACCATGTTGGAGGGCTATGCCCGGGACTGGTGGAGGGAAGCTAGCCGCTCCACTTTTAGAGGGCGACCCCTCAGCACCATTCTCTGGGGGGAGTTCTCTGAGGCCTTCTTAGAGCATTTCATTTCGGATGCAGACCGGATGGCACTCCAGGAGCGGTTCCTACAGATCAGGCAGGGAGATAGGACGGTTCCAGACTACCAGAGAGAGTTTATCCACCTGGCCCGCTTCGCCGGGACCTTAGGAGGTACGGATAGGGACAGGGCGGCCAGATTTTATCGGGGATTACGAGACGACCTCCGTCAGGCCCTGATCATTATTTCCCAGGCATCCTTCCACATGATCGCCTCACATGCCACCACTCTAGAGATGGATCAGCGGATGGTAGCCCAGCAGCTGAGGGGACACGTAGGTGTTCCCCGGACTCAGGGCCGAGAGAGAGCGGTAGGTCCTCGCAGGCAGGGCCGAGACGGGAGACAGCATCAGCGTCACCAGCCATATAGACAGGCACCCCAGCCCCGACCAGCACCCCAGCCCCGACCAGCACCCCCAGCCCCAGCACCTCAGGTCGTCCCAGCCGCACGACGAGATGTTCCCTTCGCAGGGAACTGCTACCTATGCCAGCAGCCTGGGCATATACGAGCCTTCTGCCCACAGGCTACTGGGAGACCCGGTTTAGGAGCAGTACAGAGAGCGGCAGAGAGAGGACGAGGTGGACGCAGAGGACGTCCCGCAGGCAGGAGGGAGCCGGCTAGGCAGGGCAGAGCAGCCCCGCTCGAGGCATACGCGTTGGATCTTCAGCACGGTCCTGCTCCTGACGTAGTGATAGGTATCTACTTCCGATAGTACGATATCCTAGGAGATGTTATAGCTTTATATATTGGGACTTTTGTATATGTCATCCCTACTCCTGTATATGTGTGAAAAGCTTATGATTATGATATATATACATATATGTTATCAGGTTTACTCTTGGTAGAAGGTCGTCCCGCTAAAACACTGTTCGATACCGGCGCCACACACTCTTTCGTTGCACAAAACTTCATCGCTGACAAAGGGAACACGGTGAGATCATCCGGGATGTCGATCCGAATACGACTCCCGGATGGGTCAGACATGACTTCCACCGAGAAATGTTCCTTCCAAGCAATGTTGGGAGGCATAGAGTTCGAAGTCAACGCCACCATCTTAGCAATAACCGGATTCGACATCATTCTGGGGATGGATTGGTTGGCAGAGCACAGCGCCCAAATCAATTGTTCGACTCGAGAAATTCGCCTCCAGAATCCGAATGGGCAATTTATCACACTAGCAGGTATACCCTCCGTCACCCGCATTATCTTAACATCTGCACAAACCGTCAAGGCAGTTCGACGGAAGGACGAGATATACCTAATCTACTTTGAAATGGAGAACACGACGCAAGTACTCTCTAAGGTACCTGTGATCAGGGACTTCCCAGATATCTTCCCAGAGTCACTCCCCGGGTTGCCCCCGCAACGGGAAGTGGACTTCCAAATCGAACTTACTCAAGGAGCCCGACCAGTGTCCCGAGCACCGTACCGGATGGCCCCGAAAGAACTGGCCGAGCTCAAGATTCAGCTACAAGAGTTAGTCGACGCAGGATTCGTACGTCCTAGTACCTCTCCCTGGGGAGCCCCAGTACTGTTCGTTAAAAAGAAGGATGGATCGCTGCGTCTCTGCATCGACTACAGAGGTTTGAATAAACTCACTATCCGGAATACCTATCCCCTACCCCGGATAGATGAACTGTTCGATCAACTGCAAGGCGCGTCCGTCTTTTCCAAGATGGACTTAAGGTCCGGCTACTATCAACTTAGAGTGCGAGAAGAGGACATTCCCAAGACCGCCTTCAGCTCTCGCTACAGACTATACGAGTTCATGGTAATGCCATTTGGGTTAACCAATGCCCCGTCCGCCTTCATGGCTTTGATGAATACGGTATTCAAACCCTACCTGGACCATTTTGTAATAGTCTCCATAGATGATATTCTCATCTACTCAAAGAACAAAACCGATCACTCCAGGCACCTCCAAATGGTACTACTTAAGCTAAGAGAACACTCGCTCTTCGCCAAGTTTGACAAATGCGAGTTCTGGATGGAAGAAGTCGGTTTTCTGGGACACACCGTCAACAAGAACGGAGTAGCGGTGGACCAAGCCAAGGTGCAAGCGGTACGAGATTGGCCGCCTCTGAAGACAGCAGCAGACATCCGAAGTTTCCTTGGCCTCGCCGGCTACTACCGTAAGTTCGTCGAAGGTTTCTCCAAAATCGCGTTACCACTTACCTCTCTCACCAAGAAGGATGTGACTTTCCAATGGTCTCCCGAATGCGAGGCGGCGTTCATCGAACTGAAGAGCCGGCTGATATCAGCCCCGATCCTAACCCTCCCCTCCGGTACCGAGGGATTCCAAATCTATGCTGATGCCTCTTTGAAAGGATTGGGGGCCGTGCTTATGCAACATGGCAAGGTGATTGCCTACGCCTCACGTCAGCTCAAGCCGCATGAACTAAACTACGCCACCCACGATCTGGAGCTGGGGGCGGTAGTTTTCGCATTAAAAGTCTGGAGACACTACCTCTACGGGGTACGATGTGAAATCTTCTCCGATCATAAAAGCCTCAAATACGTCTTCACCCAGAAAGAGCTGAACCTCCGGCAACGCCGGTGGTTAGAATTTCTCTGTGATTATGACTTCGCCCTCTAGTACCACCCCGACAAGGCTAATAAGGTTGCAGACGCCTTGAGTCGGCAGCCTCCGAGGACCGGGAGCTGGTTAGAAATGGTGCCAGAGGAGTTAGTCAAATCATTGGCAGAAATGGATATTATCCTCATCGCCCGCAGAAATCCGATGGAATACCAGGCCCAGCTCTACTGGATGGAAATACAGTGCGACATCCGGAATAGGATAAGAGAAGCTCAGAAGATTGACGTAGAAGCAGCCCCGATCATTCAAGCCCTGCAACATGGTGCGCAGGAGGATTACAACTTGTACGATGGCATCCTGCAGTTCAGACACCGCATATTCATCCCCGCTACAGAAGGAATTCGGGAAGAAATCCTCCGCGAAGCGCACCAGACTAGGTACTCGATACACCCGGGAGTAGTAAAAATGTATACGGACCTGCGAAGGACCTTGTACTGGCCAGGAATGAAGAAGGATGTCACCAACTATGTTGCGCACTGCCAGACCTGTCAAATGGTCAAGGCAGAATGTCGAAGCCCAGGAGGCCTACTGCAACCCCTGCCCATCCCGGAATGGAAGTTCGAGGATATTTCCATGGATTTTGTCCATGGCTTGCCCCGATCCCGTGCAGGTAACGACTCCATATGGGTAGTAGTGGACCGCCTCACCAAGGTAGCCCGATTCATCCCGAACCGGCAAGGCGACGGTGTCGACATTCTAGCCCGACTATTTATCGAGCAGGTAGTCCGATTTCATGGAATACCCAAATCAATCGTCTCGGACCGCGACGGGCGCTTTACATCGAAGGAATGGAGAAGAGTGCAAGCTTATCTGGGAACCAGATTAGCCTTTAGCACCGCCTTCCACCCACAGACCAATGGGCAGACGGAAAGAACGAATCGGACGATGGAAGATCTTCTCCGATTATGCATAGTGGAACACAACGAGCCATGGGAGCAGTTACTACCGCTGGTAGAGTTTTCATATAACAACAGCTTCCAGGCAAGCATCAAGATGGCACCTTACGAAGCCCTCTACGGAAGACGCTGTCGAACCCCGCTATCTTGGGCACAGGATGAGGACCCCGAAGCCTTGGGAGTCACCTACATCGACGATACCACCGCCGCGATAAGATTAATCCGGGAACGCATGCTGGAAGCGCAGAGCCGGCAGGCCAAATATTACGACGCACGTCATCGGCAAGTGGAATTCCAAGTGGGAGATATGGTTTTCTTGAAGATTAAGCCTATGCATGGGATATCACGAATCAAGAGGCAGAAAAAGCTGGACCCCCGCTATCTAGGCCCGTATCCAGTCATCGAAAGAGTTGGCCCGGTAGCCTATAGATTAGCCCTGCCAGCTGAACTAGGAAACCTCCACGACGTGTTTCACGTCTCTTCGCTGAGACGCGTACTTCGCCAACCCGAACAGCACCTTCCCACACCACCAACGTCAGTACAATCCGACCGATCTGTCCGACTCGAACCTGTGAAGATAGTGGACTCCAAGATCAAAGAGCTGCGGAACAAAACCGTCACGATGGTCAAGATCTTATGGTCAAACGGAGGACGCGAAGAGTTCACCTGGGAACCAGAAGCCCTCGTCCGGGAGAGATACCCGGTACTGTTTCCCCAGGTATGTCATCCTTTAAACCCCTACTTTAGCCAATTTTCGGGGACGAAAATCTCTTTATTTTTATTGGATTGTAACATCCCGACTTTTATTGGGCCACTAGACCCTAGTGAGCCCAATAAAAGTAGGCCCGAGCAGTAGAAAACGACCATTTCGGGTATCGTAGCGCGCCACTACCTCATTATTATGAATAGTGACCGTACGAACCCCGAATTGACTTCCGTCAGTTCCGTTGAACTCGTATGGACAATACGAGCGCAATGGAATTCGTTGCACTTCAATCTGAGGTCGTTTGGAGAAAACGACCATTTCGGGTATCGTAGCGCGCCACTACCTCATTATTATGAATAGTGATCGTACGAACCCCGAATTGACTTCCGTCAGTTCCGTTGGACTCGTATGGACAATACAAGCGCAACGGAATTCGTTGGGCCTCGATTCAAGGTCGTATGGAGAGTATGTCATTTTAGTCCTATGCAGATCACCTCAGTGCAACACACGAGATATAAAGCACACGAACCCGGCATCGGCCCCGACAACTCTTATCGTGCCCCGGGAGCTAAGGAGGACCCCGCCCTAAGTTGACTTGGTCAACCCCCCCCCCGGTCTGAAATTAGTTGGAAGAAAGACGAAAAGAAAAGGGGGGGGGGAGAGAGAGAGAAGCCTCTTCCCCAAAAGGAGGGGCTGCCCATGAATGGGCAGCCCCCCTATTTGGGCAAGGGGGGCAAGAGAGAGAGAAGGGAGGAGAGGGGGAGAAAAATATCTCCCCCTCCCTTATCCCCACGCGGGGGATAAGGAGGGGAGCTCCCCCTTCCTATAAAAGGAAGGGGCAGCCCCCCTCAAACCCACCCCACTCCCTCTCAGCTCCCCTCTGCCGGCAGCCCCCCAGCCAACCCTCCTCCTCCTCCACCTTGCCGGAGCAAGCCCACCCCAAGCCGCCACCTCCTCCTTCCTCATGGCCGGCCACCACGCCCCCACCACTCGAGCCCCACCTCACCTCCAGGTAGAAGGACCTTCCCCTCCTCCTTCCTACTCCCCTGTACCAGGCCGACCCCCTCCCCATCGCCGGAGCGCCGCCAGCCGCCGCCCCGAGCCTTGCGAGGCTCGAGGAGGAGGCTCGACCGTGGAAGCCCCTCCCCCAGCGCCGGTGGTGGCGCTGGGGGGGGGGGGGGGGAGTAGGTCCCCTCTCGGGGACCTCGGCGCCGGCGCAAAGGAGGCAGCCGGGCCGCCGGAGGAAGCAGCCCCGGCGGCGCCCATGGTCCAACCCCCCCCCCCCCCCCCCTCTGCTCTCGTTTCCTGTACAGGAAATAAGCCCTCCCCCGGCGGCGGCCGGCGGCGCCAGGCTGCCGGGCCACCGCCGGAGTAGGCGCCGACCCCCGGCGCTCCGACCGGGGGCGGCACCAGTGGCCCCTCGGCAGGAGGGCGGCGGCGCAGCGGGCCTGCATGGCCCATGCAGGCCACGCCCCCGTCTCCCGCCCTCTGTTTCACCTCCCCCGGCGGTGGCCGGCGGCTCCAGGCCGCCGGACCACCCCCGGAGGAGTCGCCGGCCCCCGGCGCACCAACCGGGGGCACTCCCCGCACCCCTCCTGGCAGAGGCAGTGGCGGCTAGCATGCACACTGCATGCAGGCCGCCACCGCCCCCGTGCTGCTTTCAGCACTAACCCCGGCGGTGGCCGGCGGCGACCAGCCCGCCGGACCACCACCGGAGTGGTCGCCGGCCCCCGGCGCACCGACCGGGGGCGGCGCCGGCCCCAGCCGGCCGCTGCCCGGCGGTGGCAGCGGCTGCCACCCGCGCGCGAGCGGGGGGCCGCACGATCTCCCCCAGGAGATCGAGCGGCCCCCATTACCTGGTTTCCCGCCCCCGCCTCCAAATGTGCCCCCCCCCCCCCCCCCCCCCCCCCCCCCGCAGCGGATCTGCTACGGATCCGCTATGGGGGCCGCGGGAGGGCGCAGGGTGCAAGACCCCTGCGCCTCTTCCCTTTCCCTAATCGCACCCCAGCCGCCCCCTTTCCTTTTTCCTAACCGCACCCCAATACCCTTTCCCCTTCCCCATTTTTTTGAAAAACAATGGGGCAATTTCAGAAAGAGTTTCCTAAATAGAAAATGTGCCCCACCCTAAGGGGCACCCATTGTATTTTTTTGGGATTTTTGGGAAGAGTTTTACTATTTTTAAAACTCATTATAAAGTTTATTTTATGAAATAAAATGCCCAAATGAGTTTCTAAAATTCCCCAAAAATTAGGGGCTCTAAGTATAGGTATTTTGCAAATACTATCAAAGTTGGGAGGGGTGAACTTTTGATTTGATCCCCTAAAAGCTTTTACGAGCAAAATTAGACGCCCGGAAAAGAGCGAAATTCATCGGAGTGAATCGGCGCCCCCTCGACGCATATGTTAAAATGCTTATGAAATTTTGCGTATCAATCTAAAAGAATCGACTAAGCTCAGAAAAGCAACTCAAAAATCGAAGCGACATCGCGGCGCGGCGCCGAAAATTTAACCCCGCCGCGACGATAATAAAAGAACGAGTGGACCACTAACCATTTCCTTATGCTGTATTTACTTACTGTAATTTCCTTTAAATCCAGTCTCGCACTGGTCCCCCGCATTTACTTACTGTAATTTCCTTTAAATCCAGTCTCGCACTGGTCCCCCGCATTTACTTTCTGTATTTCTCTTTAAATCCAGTTCCGCACTGGTCCCCCGCATTTACTTTCTGTACTTCCATTTAAATCCAGTCTCGCACTGGTCCTGTTATCATGGCCTCTGCTTTCGGCCTACTTTCCTGTTATCATGGCCTCTGCTTTCGGCCTACTTTCCTGTTATCATGGCCTCTGCTTTCGGCCTACTTTCCTGTTATCATGGCCTCTGCTTTCGGCCTACTTTCCTGTTATCATGGCCTCTGCTTTCGGCCTACTTTCCTGTTATCATGGCCTCTGCTTTCGGCCTACTTTCCTGTTATCATGGCCTCTGCTTTCGGCCTACTTTCCTGTTATCATGGCCTCTGCTTTCGGCCTACTTTCCTGCTTAGTATTATGGCCCCTGCTTTCGGCCCATTTTAATTGCTAATGCAGAGCTGTCATGGCAACCATGCGGTGCTTATCCTCCCTTCGGCGAGGCCTTAGTTGGGGAAAACCCGGAGTTGAGTCCATCCTCCCAGGTTAGTCCCAAGCAAGGAGCCCTCATACCGCTAATCTTCCCGGGCAGAGGTTGTGCAACCGGTCGAGTAGAATTGCCACGACACTTACGTGTTTGTTTATATAAAACGGGTGAAGATTGATTGGAAGTGGCGGGTTGGTCACGCTCGCAGACCGTTCGTACCGGTGCGGGTGGGTTGACGACTCATGGCGACAGGGATATGTGTGCAGCGGGTTATCACCCTCCGAACCTGCAGTTTTGCCTCCGCTGGTCGGCCTACAAATCAGCTCGCCGGATGTCGCTCACATCCAGTTGGTACACCAAGTTGTACAGGAGGGCCTGAATGATACGGTACGACTACATTCAGAAGTGGCAAGACTGGACACTGTCACCGACGGCCACATCGGTGAGGCCCGCGGGGTTAGCTCCCCTGCTGGAACATAAGCGGTCTAAACTGTGTCGACACAGGGTCTTTTGTGTGCGTACAGGTTTGAATACCTGTGTGTGTGTCTGCGCGTTATAGTGTTGTATGCTTACTATACGGCGCGATTACAAGCTTAGGGCGGGAAGCCCTATATATATACATATACGGGGATATATAGATGTTTACCTGTGGCTAACCCTCTACCTTGCTTCGGCTATTTCATTTCTGTTCTTTAGCCGCCCCCTGGATATGGATCCGGGGAGGGGATGTATTTTCTACTTAGCTCTGTGACTAACGGTTATTTCTTATAACCAATCACAGGAGACGGGACAGCAAGGAGCCCCCACACCGCAGGATGAGTTACGAGCCTTGGGGATGGCCCGTTCGATTACCCCAGCCTCTTCTCCTATCTTCAGAGACGTGAGTACGAGAGAATAAAGACTAGCCTAGGGACCCTCGTTGTTTGGGCTATGTAGCCTTCGGGCAATATTTTGTAAAACGATAGGCTCCGGCCATTGTTAAATGTATAATATAAGCGGTGTGCTTGTTTTGTTATATTATCTGCTTCCGCTGTGCGATCTGATGTGATATAATGATTCTTGTGCCTGACAAAGAGACCGCTCAGTGCTTGAGTGGGTGGGACGTCGCCACCCGGAAAGCGCTGGGTGGTCTTCTTTGGGCAGTAAGATCCCCCCCTCCCGGAACCCGGTTCAGTCTGGGGAGGGGGGGGGGGGGGGGGGGGGGGCTTACACCAATTCCTCGGAAGGAGACTTATTTCCTGGAGTAGCAAGAAGCAGAATTGTGTTGCAATATCAACCGCCGAGTTGGAATACGTTTCTGCTGGCAGTTGTTGCGCACAACTTCTATGGATAAAGAATCAACTTCAAGACTACAACATGAAGATCAAAGTCATTCCTATGTTTTGCGACTCTTCCAGTGCAATTACTATCGCAAATAATCCAGTCTCTCACAGTCGGGCAAAGCACATTGAGCTACGATATCACTTTATCCGGGAGCATGTGGAGATGGGTGACATAAATCTGTGTTATGTTCCCACGGATAAGCAAGTTGCAGACATTTTCACGAAGCCACTGGATGAGACTAAGTTCTCTTTCTTCAAGACGGAACTTGGAATGCTCAACATGGAGTACTGATCAAGTCAACCAAAACCATGACGAACAGGAAGTTTTTGACAAGTCATGTCTCGGGACCTGGCTGGATTTCTCGAGACAAGCTGAAGATTTCGAGATAGGCAGATGTCTCGAGACACGGGTTATCACTCGAGACATCAGGGAAGGAAATGCCGCGCTGAATATCTTGAGTTCTCGAGACATAATCGATGTCTCGAGACATAAGTACTTTAAAGAACTCCAAACGTCAGGTACGCGCTGCTCTTTCTCTTATTTTTCTTCAAAATGTCACTTAAACGTCAAATCAAGATAGTATATATATATATTAGAACTCGAAAACTTGATGTTCACGCAAATCATTTCCGAGACTTCCAAGACCTTTCGACTTCTTCTTGAGCGGCGACAGGTCGGTGCTTCCGTGGTTCTCGGTGCTTCATCATTCTCGTTCGACAATTCTCTCTCTCTCGCATTAATGGCTCCTACTCCTCATCCAAAGATTGGCGTCGGGAATGAGGTCGTTCGCTCAGGTATCGCCAGTTTATCCGATGACTTCAAGAACCTATTTTGTTTGCTTGATGCCGCCGGTCTTACTTTCGTTCTTGAGCATCCTTGCCGGGTGCTGTTTGATGAGGTTGAAGAGTTCTTTATAAATGTGAAGCCTTTAAGGAAGGAAGAATGTTGATTTCATTTGTTAAGGGTATCAAAATCAAAGTCTCTCCAAAGACTCTTACTAAGTATTTGCAGCTGTCTGAAATAGAAGCTGAAGCAGAGCTGAATGAAATTGACTGGTTGAGAACAGCAAGGTACTGTGGTCTTGATTCAGATTTTGCTGCAGTGAAGAGGCACAAGATGAACGATGCTGGCAAGCTTTTAGTGGACATTGTTTCCAAGGTTCTTTTCTGCAGGACAGGCACACGAGGACATGTGTCTGAAGAAATATTTCAGTTGGTGATTGGAATTGTGTCAGGAAAACAGAGAGATTGGGCCTCAATCTTATTCTAAAATATCAAGGCTTGCATTAATTCTCCAAACTTTGCCCGGATCATCTCATTATTCCTGAATCAGTTTAATCCTGCTATATTTGACATGTCCAAAGGTGCAGTTATCCATCACCTTAAGAAGATCGATGTCATCTCCATGCAGAGATGGGACATTCGAATCAAGAAGCCGGGAGTGGCTAGTGCTACTTCTGAGGGGGAGACTCATAAATCTGCAGTTGCAAGTGAAGCAGAAATTCCAGTTCCATCTTCTGAAGGTCAGGTACCTAAAGTAACATCATTTCCACTTCCTTCACGGATTCGTTCTACAGCTTCAGGTCGAGCCAAGCTGCCAATCCGTTCTAAAGCCAAAGGTCAGCCCTCATCAGCTCCAACAGAATTCATTCCATCAGTGACTCAGTCAGATCCATCAGATACTATCCCATCACCTGCTCATATTCACATTCCAGCTCCATCTTCACCTCTACCAGATTCAGTTCTATCACCTCCTCCTTCTCCATCAGTACAAGCAGATGTCATAGTGTCAGATTTTCCAGCTAAGGAGAACATACCTTCTTCTGACAAGGATGTGTTCATCCCCTCTTCTCCCTCAGTTCTTGAAGCATACACTTCTTTGGCAGATGACAGAGTTTCAGATGTTCAGAAGGATTTGCAACAAGAAGTATCTGAAGTGCACAGTCCCAGTGGCCAACAGGCAGGGTCTGGTGCAGATTTTGTTTTTGAAGACGATGGTGATGATTCCGTTCATGAATCATCCCCTCCCCTAGTACATGTTGAGGGGGAGTCAGAGTTTGACACAACCAGGAATGCTCCAGATGAGCTAGGTTGTGAAGAGGACAATGTAGTTCACTCTCTTGAGATTGAAGAGCTCCCTGATGATGTTCCTGATGCCGCACCTGCTGTTACTCTTCCTTCCTCTCATCCTTCCCCTCCAATCCTTGATGCAGATTCTCTTCTGGGAACGATTGAAGCTATGCTCAAGAAGCAGAGTAAACAGTTTGAGAACTCTTTGACAACTGTTCACAGGAAGATTGCCTCAGTTGAAAGTGAACTTGGTAGGGAGTTAGCTAAAATCAAATCAAATTATGAAAATCTCTCTGAATTGATGTGCCTAGGGAGCAAAGCAATTGAACATGCAACTGAAGGTGTAGGCACAGTGTTGGCTCAGACTATTACAATGACAAAGCTTCAAGACTCATTGTCTGACAAGGCTGAAGCAAATACATTCTGGATTGTTGATGAAGTCGGAAATTTCAAAGATGATACTCTCCAAACCCTATCTGTAGAAGTCAGAAAGGGGGAGGACATTATAATGGAAAGAATGACAGATTTAGTGGAAAGCTCTGTGTCAGCTATTCAAAGCTCATGGAAATCACAGTTTGATCAGTTCTCTTCTAGGGTGTAGAAGCAAATTGCTGATGTTAATGCTTATTCCTTCAAAACAGCAACGTGGCTTCATAATCAGATTTTTCCTGAGTTAGAAATTGATCCAGATGTTCCTGTTCCTCAGTTTTCTCCAAGGCCAGAAGAACTACTTGGGAAGGCTCCTATAGTTGAAGATCAATCAGATAGGGCTGGGACCAAAAGAAAAAGAAAACTTGGTGAAGGTCCCTCTGCGAGTAGATCTGTTCCGAGTTCTAGCTCTGCAGGCCATAGCAAAGCTCAGGTTGAGGAGGTTCTATCAGAAATCTGGAGCCCAGTCTCAAAAGACATAATTCTTGAAACCTATAGGTTAGTCCGTGAAGGCAAAATGAAAAGATCTGAATGCTACAGCTCACTTGAATGGGAAAAACATGAGACAGCTCAAAGGAAGAGAAGAATCCATTTCAGGGCATTTGGTTATAATAATTCTGATGCTCCGGCTCCACCTCTGTTTTACCATCCTAAGCCTTATGCTTATTTCTCCAGACAAGAAGAAAAGAGGAAAAGGAGATCTTGAAGGATAATGCTGATGCTGACAAGACATATTTTGCTTTGGTTCTGATTTTGTGAACATCAAGTCTTCTTAACAATTCAATTTAAACATATATATATATATAATTGTTGATTTGATGTTCTCTACTTGTTCATTTCTATATCTTTGTGTAGTGTGGCATATTTATTCTATATTGCTGTAATTCAACTTAGTGTATAGGGTTCTGACTTCTACAAATAGGGGGAGATTGTTGGGAATTGTATTCGCAATTACCTTGATGTGTGAGAAGTCGCCCTTGAACTAAGATTGAATTGCATTTGATATGCTTTTTCAGTATTGTCTTGCAGATTATCATTGCTAAGTGTAAATCAATGTCAGGTCACAATGGGTCTGCAAACACAGTTTCATACAATGTAATTCCTCATTATATGAAACATGGTGATGACTCATGTGTGATCTCTCTATTGGGGTACACTTCATTTTCAAGACTATTGAAGACTTTGGAGTGCGGTTGCAGCAAATGTTCAAGAGAAGAAAAGGAGTAAATGAATATAAATTTTTCTAAGGATATGTCTCGAGAGATCAAGCATGTCTCGAGAGTCGTTTAATGTCTCGAGAAGCAAGTTCTGTTGATCTCGGTATTTCTGTTCTTGATGACTCGAGAGATCAAGCTTGTCTCGAGAGTCCTTAAGACCGAAATCTTTGTAATGTCTCGAGAGATCATCGAGTTCTCGAGACATCCCTTTCCTGCTCTCTTTGTTTCATATCTCGAGAGATCTGTTAGTTCTCGAGAGATCCCTTATGTCTCGAGAATTCTGTCCGTTATTTTCTAATTTGTTTCCTCTGTTCTTGACGGTTCGTAAACGCTCCTTCCCGATCCTAACGG
This sequence comes from Dactylorhiza incarnata, assembly GCA_033032865.1. Taxonomy (NCBI): domain Eukaryota; kingdom Viridiplantae; phylum Streptophyta; class Magnoliopsida; order Asparagales; family Orchidaceae; genus Dactylorhiza; species Dactylorhiza incarnata. Next base: position 1,294,807 of record JAWHQI010000094.1, on the reverse strand, counting down.
CTATATTGAGTGCGTTTAAGGTCGATTTAACCCTTAATCATTGCCCTCTATATATAGGATCGCTCTTGGGTTATTTCCAACAAGTTTTTCAAATCGTTCTCAAACCCTAATTTTCTTTCCTGATCTAAAAGAACGAGAAACGCGCCGCCTCGCTGTCGCCTACGATTGAAGATCGATCTACTCATTTGAGTTGCTGATTTCTATCAAAGAAGGATTCGATCGATCCGTGTTCTGATTCTACAACCTCTATTGGATCGTTTCGGATTGCTAAAGACAGATTTGAAGGATCGTTGTTCTTCTTCATCGTTCTCAAAAGCCATTCAAGAAGAAGAAAGAAAACGTCTCTGTTATTCAGATCTGGTATCTTATTGTTCAAAACCTTTTATCATCTATTGTAGGAGCTGTTATCTCCGAGCTGTAGGAGAGGTTGTTCTCCGAGTTGTAGGAGAAGTTTTTCTCCGAGTTGTAAGAGAGGTTCTCTCTGAGATTGTAGGAGTTTGACTCCGAGTTTGTAGGATCATTCTGATCCGAGATTTAGTGAGTAGTCAAGTCTAGCTGTGGTGCTAGATTGGCGAGGCCGGCAGTGGAGTACCCAAGTACGGGGAACCACTATAAATTCCTGGTGTTATCTATGGCTGTGATTTGTTTTGTGTGCTGTGCTTTACGTTTAATTCTTAATTCCGCAAAAGACGTAGAGATCACCTATTCACCCCCTCTAGGTGATTTAGGTAAGCAACTAGATACTTCACGGAGGCCTCCCGGCCCTCCCAGCTCGCCCCCACAAGAGTCTGGGCGAGCCGAAGGCCTCCCGGCCCTCCCAGCTCGCCCCCACAAGGTTCTGGGCGAGTCGGAGGCCTCCCGGCCCTCCCTGCTCGCCCCCACAAGGGTCTGGGCGAGGCCTCTCGGCCCTCCCAGCTTGCCCCCACAAGGGTCTGGGCGAGCCGGAGGCCTCCCGGCCCTCCCAGCTCGCCCCCACAAGGTTCTGGGCGAGCCGGAGGCCTCCCGGCCCTCCCAGCTCGCCCCCACAAGGGTCTGGGCGAGCCGGAGGCCTCCCGGCCCTCCCAGCTCGCCCCCACAAGGGTCTGGGCTAGCCGGAGGCCTCCCGGCCCTCCCAGCTCGCCCCCACAAGGGTCTGGGCGAGCCGGAGGCCTCCCGGCCCTCCCAGCTCGCTCCCACAAGGGTCTGGGCGAGCCGGAGGCCTCCCGGCCCTCCCAGCTCTCCCCCACAAGGTTCTGGGCGAGCCGGAGGCCTCCCGGCCCTCCCAGCTCGCCCCCACAAGGGTCTGGGCGAGCCGGAGGCCTCCCGGCCCTCCCAGCTCGCCCCCACAAGGGTCTGGGCGAGCCGGAGGCCTCCCGGCCCTCCCAGCTCGCCCCCACAAGGTTCTGGGCGAGCCGGAGGCCTCCCGGCACTCCCAGCTCGCCCCCACAAGGGTCTGGGCGAGCTGAGGCCTCCCGGCCCTCCCAGCTCGCCCCCACAAGGGTCTGGGCGAGCCGGAGGCCACCCGGCCCTCCCCGGCTCGCCCTCACAAGGCTCTGGGTGAGCTGGAGGCCTCCGGCCCTCCCAGCTCGCCCCCACAAGGGAACAGTCCTGGGATGCGCCCCTCAAACTCGACTCCCTCCAAATGCTCACCCCTCCTCCTCCCGAAGTCGCGCCCTTTGGAAATATTGGGCCTAAAAATATCTTGGGCCTCGGGGGACCACTCGGCGAATACAGGGTTGTACACAATCCCCGCTCTTTTTGAGCGTGACTCACGCTCGGAAAGAAATGTCCAACCCTGCATATTCGACGAGTGTCGCTGGGAATCCGGTTATTGGTGATATCTTGGAAAATCCACAGCGCCTCCCCGTGACGTCCTCCAACCCTGCCGGCCAGTGATAGCCCCGCTAGCGAGACCACCTTGGGGGAGAAATACATAGCCTCCCCGAGAGGTCTTCCAACCCTGCCGGTTAAGGAGAGCCCGACAAGCGAGACCACCTCGGGGGAAAAATACATAGCCTCCCCGAGAGGTCTTCCAACCCTGCCGGCTAGTGAGAGCCCGGCTAGCGAGACCACCTCGGGGGAAAATATATAGCCTCCCCGAGAGGTCTTCCAACCCTGCCGGCTAGTGAGAGCCCGGCTAGCGAGACCACATCGGGGAAAAAATACATAGCCTCCCCGAGAGGTCTTCCAACCCTGCCGGCTAGTGAGAGCCCGGCTAGCGAGACCACCTCGGGGGAAAATACATAGCCTCCCCGAGAGGTCTTCCAACTCTGCCGGCTAGTGAGAGCCCAGCTAGCGAAGCCACCTCGGGGGAAAATACTTAAGAGAATTTTCGGCCACTGGGCGATTCTTGACCCTGCCAGCTAGGTGGGAGCCTGGTCAGCAGGTCAGCATGGGGACTAAGAACTTGGGACTTTCCTGCCACCGAGCGATCCTCGGACCTGCCAGCTTGATGGAAACCTGGTCAGCGGGCCAGCATCGGGACTAATTACTTGGGACTTTCCTGCCACCGAGCGATTCTTGGACCTGCCAGCTTGATGGGAGCCTGGTCAGCGGGCCAGCATCGGGACTAAGTACTTGGGATTTTCCTGCCACCGAGCGATCCTCAGACCTGCCAGCTTGATGGGAGCCTGGTCAGCGGGTCAGCATCGGGACTAAGTACTTGGGACTTTCCTGCCACCGAGCGATCCTCGGACCTGCCAGCTTGATGGGAGCCTGGTCAGCGGGCCAGCGTCGGGGCTAAGTACCTTGAGATTTTCCTGCCACCGAGCGATCCTCGGACCTGCCAGCTTGATGGGAGCCTGGTCAGCGGGCCAGCGTCGGGGCTAAGTACCTTGAGATTTTCCTGCCACCGAGCGATCCTCGGACCTGCCAGCTTGATGGGAGCCTGGTCAGCGGGCCAGCGTCGGGGCTAAGTACTTGGGATTTTCCTGCCACCGAGCGATCCTCAGACCTGCCAGCTTGATGGGAGCCTGGTCAGCGGGCCAGCATCGGGACTAAGTACTTGGGACTTTCCTGCCACCGAGCGATCCTCGGACCTGCCAGCTTGATGGGAGCCTGGTCAGCGGGCCAGCATCGGGACTAAGTACTTGGGACTTTCCTGCCACCGAGCGATCCTCGGACCTGCCAGCTTGATGGGAGCCTGGTCAGCGGGCCAGCATCGGGACTAAGTACTTGGAACTTTCCTGCCACCGAGCGATCCTCGGACTTGCCAGCTTGATGGGAGCCTGGTCAGCGGGCCAGCATCGGGACTAAGTACTTGGGACTTTCCTGCCACCGAGCGATCCTCGGACCTGCCAGCTTGATGGGGGCCTGGTCAGCGGGCCAGCATCGGGACTAAGTACATGGGACTTTCCTGCCACCGAGCGATCCTCGGACCTGCCAGCTTGATGGGAGCCTGGTCAGCGGGCCAGCATCGGGACTAAGTACTTGGGACTTTCCTACCACCGAGCGATCCTCGGACCTGCCAGCTTGATGGGAGCCTGGTCAGCGGGCCAGCGTCGGGGCTAAGTACCTTGAGATTTTCCTGCCACCGAGCGATCCTCGGACCTGCCAGCTTGATGGGAGCCTGGTCAGCGGGCCAGCGTCGGGGCTAAGTACCTTGAGATTTTCCTGCCACCGAGCGATCCTCGGACCTGCCAGCTTGATGGGAGCCTGGTCAGCGGGCCAGCGTCGGGGCTAAGTATTTGAAAAATTTCACTACATTAATCATCACATTACATGCAAGAAAAAACTAAGTAAACAACCACGCTACATGAACTTAAGGGTGGAGAGAAGAAACTGAGCACTTTGACAAACTTGGTCTCCTACTGCCGAGGGTGGTCTCCCTCGTTCCCATTTGGTTGTTGTTGTTGCCGCACCAAACCCCTCGCTTCCTTCAATTCCAAGAACTCAGGGCAGTTGATCGTCGCGTGACCTTCCTCATCGTGGAGGTCACAATAGGGTAACTCCACCCTACCCCCTCTTCCTCTTCTTCCTGCTTTTCTGACTCTCCTCCTTTTTTCCCAGTCAATCGCCATGGTCTGTTGAGGCGGTGGAGGGGATTCCCTTGGCCTCTGCCCCCACCTAGGGAGGTCAACTCCCTCTTCCTGGAAGTTGTCTTCCTCTTGGTCGAACTTTCTCTTGGGAGCCCCTACTCTTCCCCCTGCTGCCTTGCCTCTGGCTCACTCAGCTTGGCCAGCCTTCTCGCGAACTCCGGGTTGGCCTCCTCACTCTCGACTTCTTCTGCCACCCTTTCCATCAACTCTTCAAAGGACAAAGGAGCGCTTCTCTTAAGGTCCATCTTGAAGAAGCCCTCCCGCAGCCCCAACATGAAGGCGAGCTTGAGGGTATACCCGGGCACTTCTTGGACGAGGAGAACCTCCTCCCTGAACCGTTCCAGATAGTGAGCCAGCGACTCCCCTGGCTCTTGTTTGATCTTGAAAAGTGCCTCGGCATCTTTCTTCTTCTTTCTTGACGTCGAGAAGCGTAGCAGAAAAGCTCGGCGCAAGTCTTCGAAGGCGTAGATGGATCCTGCAGGGAGCTGATGGAACCAGTCCCTGGCCTTCTCCTTGAGGGTGATGGCAAAGAGCCGACACTTGAAGGCGTCCGACATGGGCATGATGGAGACCATGTCCTCAAACCACTGCAGGTGCAAGACGGGGTCATCCTTGCCGAAGTAGTGAGACATCTCCGCCCCCTTGAACCCCTCCGGAATCGGGGCTGAGAGGATCAACTCACAAAAAGGACCTCATATGCTCGCCCCCCTTTGGGGCTAGGCGAGTGGGGGCATGGCGCCTCCCCTCTCGCCCCCTTGGGTCTCGGAGAGTGGGGGTCGAGGACCTCCCCACTCGCCCACTTGGGTCTCGGCGAGTGGGGGTCGAGGACCTCCCCACTCGCCCACTTGGGTCTCAGCGAGTGGGGGTCGAGGACCTCCCCACTCGCCCACTTGGGTCTCGGCGAGTGGGGGTCGAGGACCTCCCCACTCGTCCCCTTCCGTCACCTCTTTCCCGGATGCCTGGCCGAGGATGCTCTCGCCCACCTTTTGAGGTGAGGCCTCCGGACCACTTTCTCTCCTGCCTTCGCCTATCGTGGCGAAAGTTAGCTGCAAGGTCTGCAGGATCTCTTGCCTGAAATTTTCAAACATCTCCAACGTCGCTCCATCCACTGGGGGTTGCGAGCGACCTGGGTCGGATCCTCCACCTCCAGCCATGGAGCTCATCTTGAGAGTTTCTTGAATCGGTCACACTCCACGCTCACCGCACCATGTGGTGAAACCGAGACTTGCGAACAAGACTTAGTCTCTGTGGAGTTCGGGGCCCTCAGCTAGCCGAGGGGCGACCAATCCTTACTCCTCCCAAGGGAGAGCTCTAGGTTAAAGGTGTTGGAACTAGGGACTGGACCAAGAGCTTAGTGGGGAGGTCCCGCCACATACCCGAAAGCCCCTTAGGAACTTCCCCTCCCAAGCCACTACTAAGCTTGGGCACCACTAGAGGCTCTCCTCACCCCCCTAGAAAGACTTGGAGAGGGAGAGAGAGAGGGAGAGAGCTAGCCTAGAATGAGATCCCCCCAAATGGTGCACCCTTGGTCCTATTTATAGGATTTCTGAAGTTGGGCTGCAAATAGCCGAAAACTGGTCTGCCAGATTACCAAAATACCCTTGAACTGGGCTGCAGATAGCCAAATCCCGCTACTCTTGGGCGCTAAACGCAGACCGCCTACCCGGCTTGGAGCTGGGCGAGACGGAGGCCTCCCGGCCTCCCCGGCTCGCCCCCACAAGAATCTGGGCGAGCTGGAGGCCTCCTGGCCTCCCCGGATCGCCCCCACAAGGCTCTAAGCGAGCCGGAGGCCTCCCAAGCCTCCCAGCTCGCCCCCACAAGGCTCTGGGCGAGCTGGAGGCCTCCCGGCCCTCCCAGCTCGCCCCCACAAGGTTCAGGGCGAGCCGGAGGCCTCCCGGCCCTCCCAGCTCGCCCCCACAAGGTTCGGGGCAAGCCGGAGGCCTCCCGGCCCTCCCAGCTCGCCCCCACAAGGGTCTGGGCGAGCCGGAGGCCTCCCGGCCCTCCCAGCTCGCCCCCACAAGGGTCTGGGCGAGCCGGAGGCCTCCCGGCCCTCCCAGCTCGCCCCCACAAGGGTCTGGGCGAGCCGGTGGCCTCCCGGCCCTCCCAGCTCGCCCCCACAAGGGTCTGGGCGAGCCGGAGGCCTCCCGGCCCTCCCAGCTCGCCCCCAGAAGGGTCTGGGCGAGCCGGAGGCCTCCCGTCCCTCCCAGCTTGCCCCCACAAGGTTCTGGGCGAGCCGGAGGCCTCCCGGCCCTCCCAGCTCGGCCCCACAAGGGTCTTGGCGAGCCGGAGTCCTCCCGGCCCTCCCAGCTCGCCCCCACAAGGGTCTGGGCGAGCCGGAGGCCTCTCGGCCCTCCCAGCTCGACCCCATAAGGGTCTGGGCGAGCCGGAGGCCTCCCGACCCTCCCAGCTCACCCCCACAAGGGTCTGGGCGAGCCGGAGGCCTCCCGGACCTCCCAGCTCGCCCCCACAAGGGTCTGGGCGAGCCGGAGGCCTCCCGGCCCTCCCAGCTCGCCCCCACAAGGGTCTGGGCGAGCCGGAGGCCTCCCGGCCCTCCCAGCTCGCCCCCACAAGGTTCTGGGCGAGCCGGAGGCCTCCCGGCCCTCCCAGCTCGCCCCCACAAGGGTTTGGGCGAGCCGGATGCCTCCCAGCCCTCCCAGCTCGCCCCCACAAGGGTCTGGGCGAGCCGGAGGCCTCCCGGCCCTCCCAGCTCGCCCCCACAAGGGTCTGGGCGAGCCGGAGGCCTCCCGGCCCTCCCAGCTCGCCCCCACAAGGGTCTGGGCGAGCCGGAGGCCTCCCGGCCCTCCCAGCTCGCCCCCACAAGGTTCTGGGCGAGCCGGAGGCCTCCCGGCCCTCCCAGCTCGCCCCCACAAGGGTCTGGGCGAGCCGGACGCCTCCCGGCCCTCCCAGCTCGACCCCACAAGGGTCTGGGCGAGCCGGAGGCCTCCCGGCCCTCCCAGCTCGCCCCCACAAGGGTCTGGGTGAGCCGGAGGCCTCCCGGCCCTCCCAGCTCGCCCCCACAAGGTTCTGGGCGAGCCGGAGGCCTCCCGGCCCTCCCAGCTCGCCCCACAAGGTTCTGGGCGAGCCGGAGGCCTCCCGGCACTCCCAGCTCGCCCCCACAAGGGTCTGGGCGAGCTGAGGCCTCCCGGCCCTCCCAGCTCGCCCCCACAAGGTTCTGGGCGAGCCGGAGGCCACCCGGCCCTCCCCGGCTCGCCCTCACAAGGCTCTGGGCGAGCCGGAGGCCTCCGGCCCTCCCAGCTCGCCCCCACAAGGGAACAGTCCTGGGATGCGCCCCTCAAACTCGACTCCCTCCAAATGCTCACCCCTCCTCCTCCCGAAGTCGCGCCCTTTGGAAATATTGGGCCTAAAAATATCTTGGGCCTCGGGGGACCACTCGGCGAATACAGGGTTGTACAGTCGAACGCATGTCGGATTTCGTCGAACGCAGGTCGGATTTCGTCGAACGCAGAGACTTGTTCCAATACATTTTGTCAAAATTCCTGCAGTATTTCATTTTAATTATTAAAAATACTAGAACCCATCAAATGAAAAAGTGGTCAACACCAAAGTTGTAGACCTTGGAGTCTAATTTATTTTAAAATTGATTTCACCCCAAAAGGAGATCTGTAGCTCCCTGTAGGTTCATTTTGGTGAGACTGGTCCCTAGTGTAGGACAGCCACCATTTCTTGAATAACTTTTGATTGGTTTATGGGATTGACTTGAAAATTGAAACATAAACTATTTACATCTACCCACACATCATACCCAAATATGGAAATTTTAGGATAATTTTTTCTGAGGTTTTTGTAATAATTTCATAAATTAAATATTAATTAATTATTGGGTCAAATGACCTCCAATGCCCTCCAAATTTTGGTGGGTACTTCTTAGGGTTATCATATGACCCTGGTAAAAATCTCAGCCCAATTGAGACTGATTTGGCTGGGTAATTTGTCAACCCAAGTTAGGTCAAATTGGGTCAAAGTTTGGGCATGGAGTTTATCTTGGGGTATGGTGGTCAGAACTCATCACCATGAGTTGAAACCTTGGCCACAGGTTTAGGATCACCTAAAACACCTTCATGAGTAGTATGGGGTGGTGTAGAGGTGGATATGCCCTAGGACCCTAGTTTTACCCCTTGGGGTGCATATAGAACCTTGTGAAGGACATGTGGTCAAAAGCTATAGAATGGCCATGGAATTTAGGAGATATGTTCATGGGGTGTGATTATGCTCTAGAGAATTTTGAGAGAATTTTAGGAGAATTTATTCCCTAGATTAGGTCATAAACTCTTTAGGGAAATTTCTTATAAGAGATATTTGCATGTTCAAATGGCCTTGTATGGTGATGAAACCTTGGTAGTGCCTTTATAATCATATGATGGACCTCTGGTAATTTTTGTGTAATTAATTAGGTGATTTAACCAGTACTTCATTCTCAAGGAACCTATTTGGTCTCAATCTTAAGAAATATAATTAAGGGTCTAAAACTCTCTGGAAAAATGTGCAACTTGGTGATAGGACATTTCTGAGCACTAGGAAGCTCTGTGAATTTGTATAGAATTTTTGGAAATTGTTATCAGTAGGCTACTTCACAACATGTGCAAATTAGAAATTATTTGGATTAATTATTTCAGTGAGAAAATGATTTTTATAAATTGTGAAACTTTGTAATTAAGCTTTTCTGGACATAATTGAGGTCTGGTAATTTTTCTATAATTTTGGCATAAGTATTCTTGGTAGTTTCTTCATAAATCTTCAAGTTTGGATAGGTGAAAAATATTAAAAACAGAGGACATTTCCTTACTATAAAATTGTGATATTTATTACTTACTGTTATTTTGGCAAGATAGATTTATCTTAATTTTATTGGAGCTATATCATAAGAATACCTTACACTTCATGCTCATATTCATACTTGGCAAATATTGGAGAAATGATAATAAATACAAATAATTAAGGAAAAATATGATTATCTGGATTTAGTTTTGAAACATCATGATAGACCTCCAGTAAATATCTTGAGTCAGTTGGATGAATATTTGGAGTACCTCTACTTATAAGCTTCATATAGTTAGTTTTGTCTGCGTATAGTAAAATATGAAATTTGGATATTTAGGGGCCTACCAAGTGGAAGTGGCATGTAGTTGGTGTACATGATCAAGTTGAAGAGATTGAAGGTCACCAGAAAGGAGTTTAGGTGATGAGAGTGTGCTTGGTGAGTTTAGGGTAAAGTTGTGCTCGGGATTGACGAATGATCGTCTTTCCCCTAGCGGGTTATAAAATACTTAGGGTAATCCAAGTATAATAACAAGGTGGGTGTTCTTATGGGTAGATACCAACAACACTAAGTGTCTTGAGAAAGGGGACTTTGGGGTGTCATCCAATTATAGTTCTTAGTACCGTAGCGAGCCCCTTACAGGGTAATCCTCGGGAAGTCCAAGATTAACCATAAACTGTAGGAGTAAATTGATGTACACGCTTAACGTAATAATACACTCACCCACACCCCGTTGTTATGGGTATATTAGCCGGTTTGGTTTTTCGAGCGGTAGGCTCGGTGATTAAAGCAGCGAACTAGTTAGTCCGGTGAGCTTGTGACTCAGTAATGCTTTTTGGTACGGACGGGTTGGTCCAGTGAGCCATTGGCCCGGAAGGTTATGATGTTGGGCAGGTTAGCCCGGGGAGTGTATGGCTCGGGATATTGTAGAACATGTTTGCATGTGCCCTTTATTATTGTAACATTTGTTATTTCAGTTATATTATGTGGACATTTATTATATATAACATGTGATTTGTGGACTTGAACTTCTATTGTTCATTTATACTTTTCTTCTTATGTGATCGATATGGCCAGCAGGATCAGCGCTTTGTAGTGACGACCTTGCCGTGTGATGGTGTCACCGCAAAGCGGCGGTTCTGGGCATAAAACCCGGGTTTTTGAAAAAAAAATTGGGGTCTTACACCTGAAGGTGGGGAAGCAAGCACGATTCCGAGGCCAAGGGAGGCTAAGGACCGCAACCGGCGTCGGAGGGCGCCGGCGAACGCCGGAGCACGTCGGCGGGAGCAAGTCGGCGGATGCTGGTACAGCGAGGCAACGATGGACTGCAACAAGTGCGACAAGGCGGTGGCGAACTACAACGAATGCGGCAAGGCTATGTCGGGCTAGCTGCAACGTGTGCGACAAGGTTGCCGCGGGCTGGAGCGGCTGTGACGAGTTTTAGGTTGGCGGAGACACGATGGCAGGCTGCATAGGCGCGACAAGGCCAAAGTCTCGGTGGAGTGCTTCTCCGATGGTGGCGGGTTGTCTGACGATAATGAAGGTTTGTTCTGTCACGAACTTTGTGCGTCCACTGTGCTAGCGGATTGCAGTCAAGATTGTTCTCTCTCCCGCGGATCGAGCGAGTCCGGCTTCTCCGCGACACTTTCTGTAACAGGCGTTGGTATACTTCTTCGAATATTGAATATTACAGTTATAAATTTAATGTATTCGGAGCACATAGATCAAGATTTTTGTACGCTTCTTATGTGACCCTGTATTAATTTGGTTACGCATGGGGGATGAATTCTGTGTTATCCCCAACAAGTGGTATCAGAGCTAGGTTCTATAGGAGACTGATTAAATATTCCGAGAAAGGTTTGACTGTGGTGGGTGACGACTAGGTCCGCTCTCCATCCTTTTAAATTCAACATTTGAATTAATCAAGTCTCCTAGTAATGCCAGTGCACAACCATGATACGGAAGAACGTGAATCCGAACAGTTTTTTCAACGAAGAAGTTAAACGACAATGGCGAGTTTGACCTACGACAGGTGCAAGTCCATGAGAGGGCCATGATCCCAGCTGATATGTTACAGAGAGGAGACAATATGTGGGAACACCAAAATGTGTCCAAAGGTTTTTTGTGTCAATTAAGGGCAGTTGGCGCAGATACGGAGGAAGACGTGAAGACCCTTGTTATGCAATCAGACCGAGTACCGCAGTAACGCAACATAATTTAAATCGAGCACAAGCAATAGTGCACAATAAAATAAATACGGAATGAGATTTCAAGCACACAGACGACACAAAATATACGTGGTTCGGAGAGAAGCTCCTACGTTCACGGGGAGAGCACCAGAGAAGATCCACTATAATTATCAGAGAATTTGTAGTACAGAGATTACACTGAAATCGATAGATGTGAAATATGCCACGAGAAACACTGCTTGCGTCGTCGGCCTCCAAGGAATCTCCACCTGAGATCCCGCCACCGATGAGGGGATCGGTCTCGACTCAAACACCGCAGTCGCCGAAAGGATCCGCCCTCCTTGTCGTTGAATCACCAGAGAAGCCTGCCGCTGCTGCTAATGAAGAAACAGTCGTTCCTCCTTTTCTCCCTTGCACCGGTTACAACTGATGGCTCTCCCATATTTCTCTTTTTTTTTATTTCACGTGGATGATTAGATTGGGGTGGCTGGCTCCTATTTATATTGATGTAACCGTGTCTCTCAAATTAGGAGATGACACTAATTCTGGAAGGTGGCCAGATTAGGCTCAGTCAAAATAGAAGAATCATCCCTGAAATAATATCCTCCTCACAATGATATTCCAAAATAGGATTCACACTATTTTATGAATTACAAAGGCACATGGATCTGTGAGGTGGCACGATCTCAACAATCTCCACCTTGACGCCTCACACGACGAACTCCACCTGCAGCTTGGATCTTCTCCCTCCGGAAAACTCCCCCCTCTCCCTGGGGTCACCACGATCAGCATGCACAAATGTGAGCCAAGTCAAGGCAGTGCTTGAACTTGACTCCCGATACAGGCTTTGTTAATATGTCCGCAACATTGTCCTCCGTGGGGACTTTCAGCAGCAGTATGTCTCCACCTCCAACGAACTCCCTCAACTTGTGGTAGCGCACATCGATGTGTTTTTTCCTTGCGTGATAGACCGGGTCCTTGACAAGACAAATCGCACTCTGACTGTCACAGTGCAGCTTCACCGCCTCTTGAGAAATCCTGAGTTCTTTGGCGAGACATTTAAGCCAGATGGCTTCCTTTGCCGCTTTCACTGTAGCAATGTACTCCGCCTCTGTCGTAGATAAAGCTACTATGTCCTGAAGAGTGGCTTTCCAACTGATGGGACCGTCACCAAGAAGGAAGATTTACCCAGATGTAGATCTTCTTCGGTCGAGGTCCCCAGCATAGTCAGAATCAACGAATTCCTCTAGAGCTCCACCGTCCTTGCTCCTTTTGAAGAGTAGCCCTACATTTGGTGTTCCTTTCAAATATCTCAGGATCCACTTATTGCTTCCCATTGTTGTCGCCATGGATTCGCCATGTATCTGCTGACCACGCTCACAGCCTGAGCGATATCTGGTCTCGTACATATCATCGCATACATCAAGCACCCAACCGCACTAGCATACGAAACCTTGAGCATCTTCTGGCGTTCCTCCTATGAGTCAGGACACTGCTGTGCTAATAATCTGAACGGTTGTCCCAAGGGATTCGTAACAGCTTTAGACTCCATCATGTTGAACTTTTCTAGAACCTTTTGAATATAACCAGTCTGAGAGAGCCAGAGCATGCCTCTCTTCCTGTCTCGCTTGATTTCCATCCCAAGGATCTTCTGAGCGTGACCAAGATCTTTCATCTCGAACTCAGCATGTAGCTTCTGCATGCTTCAGAGATTTGATCTCCTGGGCTTACTTGCAGGCAATCAGCATGTCGTCGACATATGACATCAGAATCAGAATGCCCACATTTGCTATGAACTTATAGTAGACACAGCTGTCGTACTGGCTCCTGCAGAATCCCCGTGAGGTCAAGAACGTGTTGAACCTCTTGTTCCACATTCTCGGAGCCTGCTTCAGACCATAGAGAGATCTCCTTAGCTTACACATTTTTTTTCTCGTCACCGGGTTGAATGAACCCCTCAGGCTGTAGAATGTAGATCTCCTCTTCTAAGTTGTCGTGAAGAAAAGTCGTCTTCACGTCCATCTGTTCTAGCTCCATGTCCTCCATTGCCACCATCGCAAGAAGCACTCGTATGGGGCAGTGCTTTACCACCGGTGAGAAGATTTCATCGAATTCAACTCCTTTCTTCTGTGTGAACCCCTTGGCAACGAATCTGGCTTTATATCTCCACTGATCTTTTCCTGATGCGAGCTCCTTTTTCCTGAACACCGACTTTGAACTGATCGTTTTGGCTCCCTTTGGTAAGGTAACCAAATCCCACGTCTTGTTCTTTTGAAGAGACTCCATCTCTTTCTACATTGCAACTTTCCACTGAGAGCTATCTCTGCTCTCTATTGCTTCATGAAAGGAACAAGGATCTGAGGAGATTACCTGAAATGCGTATGCTACAGTGTCTTGTAGCCTGAGAGGCAGTCAGACCTCTCTCCTAGACTTGCCTCTGGCAATCGAATATGGCTCCTCCTCGGTAGGTTGCATAGTGTCAGTATCCTCCGGGTCGGAGGAATCATCGTCGTCAGCTTTGTCATTTCCTTCCAGCTCCACATCCACTGGTGTGACTGGAGTCTTCTCCACCTCTTTAGAATGAGACTGAGATTTCTTTAGCATAGAGACTTCATCAAAGATAACGTCACGTTTGACCTCCACCTTCTTGGTGTCAGGGTTCCACAACTTGAACCCTTTTGTGTCGTCCCTCTTGTTGGACATGTGTGTCACATCCCTTTGTTTGAGAATAACAAATCCCATATTGTATTTGATATTTCTTGTAGTGTGTTTATAGTGTGCAGGAACTATATGTGCAATACTCCACAGGTAGAAGGCAGCATGGAATACAACTTTTGAAAGTAGCAGCGCTACCGCCGGCGCTAACGCTACCGCCAGGCGCTAGCCGTTCGACGAAATTGAAGCTGCGTTCGACGAAATTTCGTTCGACGAAGTTGGCTCCGTTCGACGAAATTTCCGTTCGACGAACTTGAAGCTCCGATCGACGAAAGTTCGTTCTGCCACGCCACTGACAGTTTTCGCTATCGCCAGCGCTATCGATACCGCAAGCGCTATCTCAAGTTCGTGCACAGCGCCACGCCGCCGACGGTTTTGCAACCGCTCTACACGAACGCTACCGCAGGCGCTAGCCACTACCGCAGGCGCTAGCTCCAAGTTTTATAAAATCCTGGGCTCTCTCTCGTTTTGGTTAGAGATCCCAGAGAGGTTGCTTGTGCCACAATTCCAGTGTTGTTATGCTGCCGAAGATGGATCTCCCACAAAAAGCTTAAGGAGAATTCTGGAGGAGGACTACGTCACGCTACATCCGAAGGACGATCGCTTCTACCTCGCTTATGCTACAGCGATCCTTCATAATCGACTCCAGAGATCTCATATAGGGAGTTTTATTATTGTTTTTCATTATTTCCATTCCATACTTTCTTTGTAACCGTTTAGTTAATTCGCCTTGTGTTGGCGACTAGGTCTGGGTAGGACTTAGGGGGAAATTCGCCTTGTGTTGGCGACTAGGTCTAGGTGATTAGATCTAGGGGGTGCTCGAGGCCATATCCGGGGAAGGATTGGCTAGAGCGGCTTGATGTCATATCCGGGGAAGGATTGGCTAAAGCCAACCGGTTCGTGGGGATACGAGTCGGTATAGAAAAGGAAAAGATATTTTCATTTGTACGCCTCCGATTTCTAGCGATATAGAAATCAAATTTATGTAAACACCATTTTTATATAAATACAATCATGTCTCTATTTGTGTTTACTTGATTTCTCACTTTTGGCGTTATCTCTAAAATATTGGTTACAAAGCTTTCAATTCAAATCACTTTGTCTAAATTGTTTATCTTAATTTATTTCATCATATAACAATTGAGCACTTATTTCTAAATCCTAAACTTGCAAATTATGATATTTTCTTCCTTTAGCTAAATTGTTATTTTGTGTTCTAATATTACTTTAAACAATTTAGTAATTTCCATAAAATTATAAAAAGATTTTTATTCCCTTATTCACCCCCCCCCCCTCTAAGGGCGTCGTAAGATCCAACAAGTGGTATCAGAGGATAGGTTATTCCAAACGGTTTAAAAACCAGGAATAATGGCGTCACATGATCTCGCTTCTACTAGTGGGGGAAACTTTCCTATAAATGAAAAATCTTTAGCACCACCTTTATTTGAAGGCAAAAATTATAATGGGTGAAATTTCTTATGGAAAGATTTCTTAAATCTTTGGATATTAAAGTATGGAATATTACAATTAAAATGCCCCCAAGTATTTTAAATAAAAATGAAATATTTTTAAATGCCAAATCTATGAATAGTCTATATTGTGTATTAGATCAAAATATTTTCAAACTTATTTATACACTTCCTACTGCTTATGAAGTTTGGAAATTTCTTGAGAATACTTATAGTTTTTCTTCTACAGATGATGAACAAGAGGAATTCCTTATGGATCCAAGAGAAGAAATCGATGAGGCATGCTTGGAGGAAGAAAAATACAACGTCACAATGTTGGACTCATTTGTTGGCAACACATCAAGCAAAAGAGAAGACGGAAACCATAGCAATGTAAGAAAATCAAAAATTTCTCTTTTTGTAACAAATTCCATTTCTAAATCTCGTATGCTTAAATTTGCTAAACGTAAAATTTTAAAGTTAAAAATTGATAATTCCAAATTACGTTTAGAAAATAAATCTTTTAAAAGCAAACGATAAAGTAGAAACAAATATTGATGTGTTAAATTCTATTTCATGCTCTTTAGTTACAATTCCTACTCTTTGTTTTGATTGCAATTTATTTAAAAAAAAATTCAAGGAAATTGAAAAATGGCTCTTAATTTCTAAAAGGCATAATGAAAAATTGATAGTTGAAAATGATGCTTTAACTTATAAGTTAATACAATTAAAATCTTTTGTTGAAAAATTTCAAATGTCATGTAATGAATTTCATCATAAGATTTTGAATAACAAGGATAAATTAACTTACAAAATCATTTCTAAAAAGGACCATTTTCACACATTAAATCAAAAGGAGTTTAGTTTCAAAAAGAATTATGATCCTCACAAAATTCTTAAGAGTCACTATTATAGGTCTCAATATATTTTCAATCATGACTCATATTTAAAAACTCCTTTTCATGAAAATCAAAATTCAAAATATTATCCTAAGAGTATGTCTATAAGAAAGAGTGGAAATGGAAATCATCAAAATTATAATCAATCTTTTAAAACATATTGTAACCCACTCTTTCAACAATCACTTCTAATGAAAGACAATCACTCTTATAAAATTTTAAAGAATCCATATAATGAAAATCATTATGATTATCAACATCAATCTATTTTGAAAAACAATTTGAATTATTTTTCAAACAAATATAATCATATAAAGATGTCACATAATCATAACATGAATTTAAAAGACAAACAACCAAAGTATGAATGGAGGCCCAAAATTAAAAACGAAATACTAACTCCACTTGTAAAGGCCCTTTCATCACTATCTCTCCAAAAGCCTACACGATGTATTTGGGTACCCAAAGGAACCATCCCACTTGGTCCTCTTTGGATACCTAAATCTCTTATTAATTAGTATCCAATCATTTGCATGAAGTTGAAACAATTAAAAATGAAATATCAATACTCTACTTCATGATATGCTTATTGTCTCTTTTTCTTTTGTTTATTTTTTTTTTTAAAACAAACATGCTATGATCACTTTATATATCATGTAATATGACTTTCATATATTAAGCCTAATGTCTATCAAATCAAATTTGAATTAAACTTGAACATTACGTCATATATTTTTTCAAAGTGATCTATCTCTCATCTTTGATTGTTCTTTATCCTTTTAAATCTTTTACCCTTAATTGTCTTGAATTATCATTAGAAATTGAATTTTGAAATTATTATCAAGACTATTGAAACTATTTTAAAAAAAATGGATTTAAATGGTTTATTAAAGGGCTTAAGATAAAAATTAAAATGCGCAACAGTTTGATTATTTTCTATGTTCTTTGCTGCATTTGATAGCCCTTATTATGAAAAATATTATCAAATAAAATCGAAAACAAAAATTCATCTAAACGCATGCTTAATATTTCAAAAAGCGAGTTTTTGATCAAAACTTCAATTAGCCATATCTTTTGATCCGCTCGTCCGATTTTTGCGTTTAATATCTTTTCGGAAAGAGCACAGAAATCTCCATCTATCGGCAAACTAAACTTGCCCATTTAAGTTTGTTTGGTGCTGTCAATTTGCCCAATTTCAACTCCGTTTTTTAATGCTATCTTAGTTCGCTCGATTCAGAAATTTCTGTGTTTATGGATTTTTTTCATCACATGATATCCTATGTATAATTGTTTCATATATTAATTTAGATATTATGTGTAATGTATGTCACCATTGTTTGCATGTAATTTAGACCTTAGAATCATCTTATATCATTAAGATCAAATCAAAAGTTTAATCATTTCATTATAGGTCTAAAGAAAATTAATTTGAAAACTTCTCATATTACATGCAACATAATCTCCATTAATCCTATATAATAACATTGCATTCAAACGTATCATTCTAGCATCACTTCTTAATTTGTGCTTAAATTTATATGTTAGGTATAACATTTACAATGTTATTTAAATTTGATGATAACTATGTGTTTTGAAATTATATAGAATACTAAAATTCCAACAAACACATAGTTTATGGATTAATCATTAGAATATATATATGAATATTATATCATAAATCATATATTATCATGCAAAACCAAGGATCAATAGATTCAATTATTGAATGCAAATTTTATTATAAATTTCAAAACATTCCATATGTGATCTTTGTTTTTAATATGATTACATGATCATCATTTCCTAGACTTACAAGTCAAACATACTCATTCAAAAGAAAATCTCCAAATCATATTATCATAAGTTTAGAAGAACTAGAATTTACATACATCATGATGATCTAGCATTTATTTTATGCAAAATCTCTATAATCATAAATCATAATTCATGTTCTATCAAGAAAAATCTCAAAACAAGAATATCACCTAGGAATTATGAATCTTATGATACAAATATGAATATTGTTTTTTCTTTGCATTAGTTGGTGTATGGATATGATTTGATATTGATTGCATGTATCTCACATTTATATAGATTCTAGAATCAACTTTGGAATAATAAAGATACATCAAACTTAATCATCACTACATTCTAGATCTATAATTTGAAACTCCATTTTGGAATACATGCAATATTAGTATAAATCTTATGACATGACATTTAACCCAAAACTCATCATTCTAGCATTGTCACTTATTGAATATTAGTAATTGTGCTAGTTATCTCATATCGTCATCTCATAATAGTAGAAAAGCTATGCAGATTTATATAACTCATCACATTAAACAAAACTCATAGTTTTTATATCAACCCTTAGATTTAAAAGCATAGGTTGACCAAAAGATTATTTCACCTATGACTTCATATCTCACAATAGCGGGGGCGTAGGGTTGTATGCATTAGAGACCTACCCTCTAAGTCATGTCTTGTCCTTAACCGGGGAGGGTTCCAGTGGGGCCTTGCGAGGCACTGGGGGGAAAGAGTGCAAGGTTGAGTGTTCTCTAGTGTGTGCATATGGGACTAACACCCCAACCTACGGCATGTGTGCAGCTCCTCATGCCCATCCGTCACTTAGTGCGGGGCTAGGGTGTAGACATTTAGTCGGGGTAGTCTTTAATCTTAGGACATACTTATATTACTCTTTGCATGATCATTTTATTTACTTATCCCTTAAATCATGCATATTTTGGGTTGTTCAAATTATTTCCTCTTGTGTTTTGCATAATTTATTTATTCTGTGCTTAAAAATTTTTTGTAAAACACATGTATTTGAAAAAGCTAAAGTTTTATGCAAATTTGAGCAATCAAAACATCTCCAAAAATTACAAAATTTCTGCATAAGACTAATCTAACGACACTTAATAAATATCAAAAATCAGATTTTTAAAATTCTCAAAAAATAGTGTACTGTTTCCAGCGCTAGCGATAGCGCCGACGCTAGGGGGTTTTGGAATTTTCTGATTTTTAAAATTTCTAAAAATCAACAAAAATATGTTAGTTTATTTGTGCAAATTTATTTTTGTGCTTATGTCTATTTTATTTTTGTTTTTATTTGAATTATGAAAAATCAACTATAAAAGTTCAAAATTCAAAAATACAAAAATATGTTTTTTTGTTATTTGTGTTTTATTCATATTATGAAAAATCAACTACAAAAGTTCAAAATTCAAAAAATACAAAAATATGTTTTTGTTTTTTGTGTTTTATTCATATTATGAAAAATCTACTACAAAAATTCAAAATTCAAAAATTACAAAAATATGTTTTTGTGATTTTCTGTTTTTATTTGATTTAAAAATGATAAAACAAAAAAAACTGTATGATCTTTATTGCCAATATCAAGCATGTGTGAATTCTATTATTTAGAATTATTTACAATGTTTTAACAAATTCTTTCAAGTTACTATAAACATTGTTTTGCTTATCATGCTTTGATATATTTATTTAAAGTGCATCAATTGTATTGAAAAATATGTGTAGAACCAAGCTTAGCATGCCTCTAAATATGAGTAAATGTTTTATGATTGATAATGATATATTTCACTCACTTATTTAGGTAATCAACATGTGTGTCTAAATCTAAAAATGCTTGCTTGTGTATTGTATTTGTACAATGAATTAAAACTTGCATATGTTTATTGCCTACACTACATTTGAATTGCACTTATGAAATTTAGAAAAATGGTTAAGTTAAAAATTTTGGTTTGCAAAACAAGTGTATTCGGAGAATGTTGTCTCACAAATATGAACAAAAAATTATATATATGTAGACAAATATAACTCCACCAAGCACTACTTGAACCTCCTGATAAGTCTTCATAAGCATTGTGAGGTTGAGCACCTTGGAAAGAATAGTAAAGTGTCTTGTGCAAACTTTGATTATTACACCACTTTGTTAAAAAATTATGTGCATTAAAAGTGTGTGAAAATAATTTACTTGTGTTTTATTGTGCACTTTACTTTACATATGTCTTGTATTTTGATGATTTAAATTCATTGTTAACATTGTTCAAAATACACTTATGTGCACATCATTATCTTTCATAACACTTCTTCTCATGAGTATTGGATTCTAATGCTTTATCTGTACTACTCTTTATATAAAAATGCACTAGATAAACCTAGCATGATCTCTACAATATTTTGGTATTTCTTGAACTTAGAATTAAGTAACATTGTAGTATAATCTCTCTTTGATATGTTCATTTCATGTTTGGTATTTTTATGAAAAACTTTGAGATTTCAAAAAGGTTAAAACATCTTTCATTTTTGAACTAAAACTCATATTTCTACTTATGCTTTTCATGATTACAAAAAGATGTTTATTATAATCTTCCGTTTGCTTACAGCTCTTATCTTTATATTTGAAATCTCTTATATATGCTATGCTTAAACTCTTTATCATTATTTATATTTCGAAAAGCTCGATCATGATGCCTCCTTACTACCCTCACCCCACCTTCTTTTTGATAATACCAAAAGGGGGGAGATTAATTGAAGAAATCTATATATGAGAAATATAGATAAATAAGGGGAGACTAATTCATGAAATCTATCATTTAGGGGGAGTAACACATAAATTGCATTTATGTAGGGGGAGCATTAAGATAGGGGGAGTATGCACATTATCATGCTTATCATATACTATAGTTGCACTATCATCTTGCTTATCATTTACTATAAACACTATTGTTGATGTCTTGCTAAGTGGATTTGTTATAATCAAAAGGGGGAGATTGTTGGACATGTGTGTCACATCCCTTTGTTTGAGAATAAAAAATCCCATATTGTATTTGATATTGCTTGTAGTGTGTTTATAGTGTGCAGGAACTATAGGTGCAATACTCCACAGGTAGAAGGCAGCATGGAATACAATTTTTGAAAGGAGCAGCGCTACTGCCGGCGCTAACGCTACCGCCAGGCGCTAGCCGTTCGACGAAATTGAAGCTGCGTTCGACGAAATTTCGTTCGACGAAGTTGGCTCCGTTCGATGAAATTTCTGTTCGACGAACTTGAAGCTCCGATCGACGAAAGTTTGTTCTGCCACGCCACTAATAGTTTTCGCTACCGCCAGCGCTATCGATACCGCGGGCGCTATCTCAAGTTCGGGCACAGTGCCACGCCGCCGACGGTTTCGCAACCGCTCCATACGAACGCTACCGCAGGCGCTAGCCACTACCGCAGGCGCTAGCTCCAAGTTCTATAAAATCCTGGGCTCTCTCTCGTTTTGGTTAGAGATCCTAGAGAGGTTGCTTGTGCCACAATTCCAGTGATGTTATGCTGCTGAAGATGGATCTCCCACAAAAAGCTTAAGGAGAATTCTGGAGGAGGACTACGTCACGCTACATCCGAAGGACGATCGCTTCTACCTCGCTTATGCTACATCGATCCTTCATCCTCGACTCCAGAGATCTCATATAGGGAGTTTTATTATTGTTTTTCATTATTTCCATTCCGTACTTTCTTTGTAACTGTTTAGTTAATTTACCTTGTGTTGGCGACTAGGTCTGGGTAGGACTTAGGGGGAAATTTGTCTTGTGTTGGCGACTAGGTCTAGGTGATTAGATCTAGGGGGTGCTCGAGGCCATATCCGGGGAAGGATTGGCTAGAGCGGCTTGAGGCCATATCCGGGGAAGGATTGGATAAAGCCAACCGGTTCGTGGGGATACGAGTCGGTATAGAAAAAGAAAAGATATTTTCATTTGTACGCCTCCGATTTCTAGCGATATAGAAATCAAATTTATGTAAACACCATTTTTATATAAATACAATCATGTCTCTATTTGTGTTTAGTTGATTTCTCACTTTTGGCGTTATCTCTAAAATATTGGTTACAAAGCTTTCAATTCAAATCACTTTGTCTAAATTGTTTATCTTAATCTATTTCATCATATAACAATTGAGCACTTGTTTCTAAATCCTAAACTTGCAAATTATGATATTTTCTTTCTTTAGCTAAATTGTTATTTTGTGTTCTAATATTACTTTAAACAATTTAGTAATTTCCATAAAATTATAAAAAGATTTTTATTCCCTTATTCACCCCCCCCCCCCCCTCTAAGGGCGCCGTAAGATCCAACACCTCTGGCCTAGATAGATGCACCTCTTGGACTTAGCATCTAGCTTCGTTCTCTCCGAGTCCTGCAACAGTGTGTAGACAGGGCATCCAAAAATATGAATTTTAGAATAATTAACAGAAGTACCTGACCAGATTTCCTAAGCAGACTTCAGATCCAATGATATAGATGGAGATCGATTCACTAGATAACATGCTGTATTAATTGCTTCGGCCCAGAATGACTTTGGTAGACCAGCAAATAACCGCATACACCGAGCTCTCTCTAGAAGCATCATGTTCATCCTTTCTGCGACACCGTTTTGCTGCAGTGTGCCGGGAATGGTGAGATGACGAGTGATGCCCTCCTGATCGCAGTGTGCCTGGAACTCCGCTGAGGTATTTCACCCTCTTCCCGGTCTGCTTCTCCACTTTCATCTTCCATATTTTGAACTTTTCGAAGACTTCAGATTTATGTTTCAGAAAATAAATCCATACCTTTCTAAAGAAGTCGTTGATGAATGTCACGAAGTATTTGGCGCCTCCAAGTGAAGGCTCTGGGGCAGGCCCCCAAACATCAGAGTGTATATATTCCAGCGCCTGCTTGCTCCGCTTCGTGGATGTCACGAACTTCACCTTGTGCTGCTTCCCGAGAACGCAGGTCGAAGTCCAACTTGCATGTCTTGACCCCTTTCAGTAGGCCCTTCTTGTGAAGCTCCAGCAGTCCTCTCTCGCTAATGTGGCCAAGTCTGGCATGCCACAGCAGAGAGGAATCCGCATCTGTCGTCTCAGACACCGCCGCGTCGCCGGCAATGGTAGCACCAATCAGCTTGTAGAGAGTGCCAAAGCGATCTCCTTTCATGACTACCAGAGCGTCTTTCTTGACTTTCAGATATCCGCCATCACCGGTATAGGAGTAACCGGCTGCCTCCAGAGTGCCTAGGGAAATTAGACTTTTCCTGAGATCGGGCACGTACCTTACATCTGTAAGGGTTCTGATTGTTCCGTCGGACATCTTGATTCGAATACTGCCGATCCCGAGCGTCTTGCACTCTGAGTCGTTCCCCATCAAAACGTGACCGCCGTCACATTGCCTGAAGCTGGAGAACCATTCTTTGTTTAGGCACATGTGATACGAACACCCAGCATCCATAATCCACGTATTTGCGGAGTCGAGAGTAGATTGTACATGAAGTACATCAACGTCACTCTCTGGGTCTGAGGCCATTGCCTCCTACTGTGATTCCCGATTCTTCTCTTTCGCCTTTTTCTTCGGGCAGTTGTTTTTCCAGTGCCCTTCTTCCTTGCAGTAATTGCACTGCTTCTTCTTGTCCCTAGACTTGGACCTAGGTCGATTGACTTTCTTTCCTATGTCTCTCGATCTCCCTCTGACCGGTTCTTTGTTCTTCACGAACAAACCCTCGCTGGTGCTAGGGCCAGATTTGCTTCTCATTTCATTTGAGAGCAACGTCGTCATCACCTCCTCCATCTTAACCGTATCCTTTCCGTAGAGGATTGTGGTGACCAGATGGTCATAAGATTTCGGTAGAGAAGACAGTAATAGAAGAGCCTGGTCTTCCTCTTCAACCTTCACGTCCATGCTCCGTAGCTGGGAGATAAGCCTGTTGAACACGTTCATGTGCTCCAGCAGTTGATTGCTCTCGGACATCCTTATGTTGTACAACTGTCTCTTTACGTAAAGCTTATTTCTGAGAGACTTAAACATGTACATCTCCTCTAGTTTCTTCCATAATTCTTCTGTAGTCTCAGCGTCGACTACGTTATACATGACCTCGTCGGCTAGACTTAATTGGATCGTGTTGATGGCCTTCAGATCCAGTTCCTCCCATTCGCCATCCTTCTTTCCGGACTTCTCCTTGCCGAGGAGCGCCTTGTGGAGATCTTGCTGAATGAGAACTGCCTTGATCCGTTTTTGCCATAAACCGAAATCGATCTTGCTGTCATACCTGGAAATCTCAAATTTTGCCGCAATTGCTTTGCTCGCAGAGCTACTGGGCAATCTGAATAATGTTCACGGATCAGATCTGAGAAGGTAGGGAGCGGGCCGTGGCGTCACCTACCGTTCACCCAAATAAAAAAAAACCGGAACGTCCAGATGATCACCCCCGCAGAACCTGGCTCTGATACCAATTGTTATGCAATCGGACCGAGTACCACGGTAGCGCAACGGAATTTAAACCGAGCACAAAATAAAATAAATACGGAATGAGATTTCAAGCACACAGACGACACAAAATATACGTGGTTCGGAGAGAAGCTCCTACGTTCACGGGGAGAGCACCGGAGAAGATCCACTATAATAATCAGAGAATTTGTAGTACAGAGATTACACTGAAATCGATAGATGTGAAATACGCCACGAGAAACACCGCTTGCGTCGCCGACCACCAAGGAATCTCCGCCTGAGATCCCGCCGCCGATGAAGGGATCGATCTCGACTCAAACACCGCAGTCGCCGAAAGGATCTGCCCTCCTTGTCGTCAAATCGCCGGAGAAGCCCGTCGCTGCTGCTAATGAAGAAACAGTCATTCCTCCTTTTCTCCCTTGCACCGGTTACAACTGATGGCTCTCCAATATTTCTCTATTTCTTTTGATTTCACGTGGATGGTTAGGTTGGGGTGGCTGACTCCTATTTATATTGATGTAACTGTGTCTCCTAAATTAGGAGATGACACTAATTCAGGAAGGTGACCAAATTAGGCTCAGCCAAAATAGGAGAATCAACCCTGAAATAATATACTCCTCACAATGATATTCCAAAATAGGATTCACCCTATTTTAGGAATTACAAAGGCACACGGATCGGTGAGGTGACACGATCTCAACAGACCCTATCACTTCTTATCTCGCTCACAAAGACTTACCAACCTTGGTGACAAAGCTCTTGTATGAGAAGGATACAATGGAGCTAGAAGAGGTCACGATTGCGGTGCTATCCAGACAAATGTCAAAGGGCCCTACTCCTGGTGGCGGTCACATCTTGGAAGCAGCAAAGGGTGGTGAGGCAGTTCGGTAAGGGATTGAGAGAGCATTATCTCAATATAGGCCGAAGGAGGGTATGCAATTTTACTATTGCAGAAAGCACAATCACACAGGAGAGCAAATTCACAGTGTGCAAAAAGGCCTCGAGGCCGGGATACAAAATGAGTGACGCTGGGGCAGGCTGCAGAGTGATGATGTCCTCACCATCACTGAAAGTTAGAGCAACTCCGACAGTTGGATGTTGAATCCCGGTGTGTCGCAACACAATTGCTTTGATATATCGATGTTTTGTTCTCTAGATCAGGTGGCGACTTGAGGTACGAGATCATTGAGGACAGGGATGAGTGACATGATGATGTATGATGGGGTGGTGGCAAGTTTGAGAGAGTGCATATAGTGCCTAAGTTGCGTAGGGATTAAACATCGTTGAGCAGATTGGACTTAAGTGGCTACAGTTGGGTGGTCTGAGGTGGATCGAGTCATGATGGTGAAGTGAGGGCGCACTGTGCTCAGGAGAGCTGTGTAGCGCGGTAGTCTATACTGACTGATGTGGATCATGATGCAAGGTGGTGTACCATGATATCTGCGGGTGACATGGTGGATGGTCGAGGTGGTGTAGTGGATTGACTTTTTTTGACTCGGGTTCGTCGAGTCAGCTTTTGCGATACGGGTGCGTCGACATCCTTTAGATGAACCAGAGAAGAGATGGTGTCGACTGGAGTAAGTTGGCTGATGCCTCAACCTTGAGATGGTGCTTCGTGCAAATTGATGCTTTGTGCAGAATGCGGTGTTTAAAATTCATGCAAAGGTGTTGATTGATAAGTTGGTTTGAAAGTTCAAACAACTCATGCACCACATGTCAAAGCATAAAAAGTAGAATGAAATTTTTTAAAAGTAAAACTCACCTAGCAGCCCATGCGATCGATATAAAAGAAAAAAAACACTTTGAATTCTCCTTCATGCATGCAAATCCAGACACGCATGCACGCAGGCGCACAGGCAGGCGTGCAGGCGTACACACACATTATGGTGGCATGCATGAAGGTGGGGGAAGCAAGCATTATTCCGAGGCTGAGGGTCGCGGCCGGTGCCACGTCGATGGGAGCAAGCCAGCAGATGCTGGTACGACGAGGCAACGGTGGGCTGCAACAAGTGTGGCAAGGTGGTGGTGGGCTGCAACGAATGCGACAAGGCTTTGGCGGGCTGCAACATGTGCGGCAAGGTTGCATGAGTTGTAGCGGATGTGACGAGTTTATGGTTGGTGGAGACACAATGGCGTGCTGCATATGCAAGGCCAAAGTCTTGGTGGGGGTGCTTCTCCACTGGGGGTCGGTCGTCTGACGACGGCGAGAGAGAGAAAAGAGAGAGAGAGGAGAAAAAGGCGAAGGAAAGAAAACTTGACACGAAAACTTTGTTATAAATAGATGACATCCCTGCAGGGGTGAACTGGCAGTGGTAGCAATAAAATAGAAGCAAACAGCAAGCAGAGCTAAAAAAAACTCGGAAGATCTCGTCGAGACTGTGGCGTAAGTAAAGGAGCGTCGAAGTTGCGACAGCCGTGGAGACGTGTCGCCGACGCTGAAGTTGGGGTTGTCGGCCTTTGTCGGCCGCGAGAAGGAGGACCGTGACCGACTCTGTTCGGGTCAAAAGACAGCTTCGCTACAGACTCATTTTGAAAACACGCAAGTTACGCGCAAACTACATCGGAGAGGATTTTGATCTGTCTCGATAAATTACTGTGGGAACATGTATTTATTTATTTGTGTAGCGAAGTGGATGTGTTCCTTTGTGGATCGAGTAGGGAAAACCTGTAAATTTTTTGCGTGTATTTTATACACGTTTTAGTGGAGGTTTTCCGGGTTGGACTCTAACCGTTACAGGAAGCGCGTCTACATCTTCCATTCCAGGTGGATTCCAAGGTTGAGTGAGGACGGGATCCAGGCTTGCAACCCACCGTTCCTGCCGCATTAAGCTTCTAGACTGGCACTTGCTTTGACACATAGGGTCATGTGAATAAACTGTTGGGTTTGAGAGCGCGCAAATCTGATATGAGCACTTGCAAATTATTTCGGCGAGAGCACTTGCGCGAGCGTTTTAGCAGATAGAAATATGCAAGCAAAAATAAAAATAGTGCACGAGAATTTTTTAACGTGGAAAACTCGAATGGGTGAAAACCACGGCATTTTCCTTCTTAATAATCTCACAGCAACAAGTTCCTCTGCAATTTAGGCGCACGGGTTCTCTCTTGCAGTCTTGCCTCACACAGGCTCTCCCTTCTTTCCCTGCACGATTAATTTTTTTGTTCGCTCAACGTATATGAAATATGATGCGCGGGATGCATCTGCGTCTTCCATCAATTTGTGTTTTTGTTTGATGAACAGTGCGGATGCATCCTGCCCACCATGCTCATATGAGAATTGCTCGCCCTGCACATCTCTTGCCCGCATTTGATTTCGGGCGTTGAAATCCGACGCAGCATTGAATGCAGCAGTTCCTCCCAGCAGGCAGCACTGCAGCAGCCAACATACATAATGTAATGCCGTACGATTTCCAGCTCACGATTACTGTGAAAAAGCTCTGGAGTTATTAGAAGCAATTAAACGCTTCAGCCAGCCCTCATCGCCTCTGCCAGAAGCTTGCTATTCTTTCACCAATTAATGATAGTTTATTGGGATGCACTGTGGCAGGCCTAAATTGCTCTTCATTTGGGGGGCTACCTGCTGTTTAATTTAGGCTCTGTTTGTTTGAGCGTTTTTACTCCATCTCCACTGGAGAGAAAACTTATCCCAATTCCCAACCTTACATTGTCAAAGTTCCTATTCTCAACGGTACATTGTCAATGCTATGTTATGTCTTTTTGTGCTCACAATCAGAGCAAATATAATAGTTCCGTGGTATTTTCCACAGCTCAAAAATGTTATCCTTCTGCTAAAAATTGGTGGTTAATATCACTAGTTAGATTCTAGTGTTTCTAGTTCTACGAGAAGATCATACCTCCCTCCTCACATTTCCTCT
Source organism: Dactylorhiza incarnata (assembly GCA_033032865.1). Classification (NCBI taxonomy): domain Eukaryota; kingdom Viridiplantae; phylum Streptophyta; class Magnoliopsida; order Asparagales; family Orchidaceae; genus Dactylorhiza; species Dactylorhiza incarnata. Next base: position 1,266,630 of record JAWHQI010000094.1, on the reverse strand, counting down.
GCATCAAATCATAGTATGAAAAGACGAGCTCCGCTACAATGTGCGACGGTGGCTTGCCAAACAGCTCAGCGGACGGCGTCAAGAACATCAAGGTGTTTAATTGAAAATTTTCATTCCATTCAAAATTTTCAAGCTTAACCTTAAGAAATGCACTTTTACATAAATACCTTTACAATACTCTTACACAACTTTCTAAACAATGCTGAGCGTTATTGGTTCATTTGACACGGTGGTTGCGGTTAGAAACGCAGTGGTCGAAGGTGACGGTCATGAACGCAGTGGTTTGTAACTGTGGTCACGAACGCAGTTGTGCTGTTTGGACAAACTGTGTTTTCTGTGCTGTCACGAACGCGAACACCAACGTCATGAACCGCAATCAACATGAGAGGATGCATGAAAATAGAAGCCTCTCATCATACTCAACAAAATCATAACCCAAGTACAGATTGTTGAAGGTTGAAGTGATGAGGAGGGGCGAGTGGGCCTGGGCGAGTGGAAGCTGGGGCCTGGGCGAGCGGAAGCTGGGGAGGGGACGAGTGGAGGCTTGGAGCTGGGCAAGTCCATCAGGGGGGAGGGGCGAGTCCAGCTAAGGGGAGTTGGCGAGTGGAGTCATTGGAAGGGGGGCTGCTTAGTGTAGTTGGCGAGTGCACCTATGTAGGGGGGGGGGAGTGTTAAAGTGGGCGAGTGCACCTATGTAGGGGGGGGGGGGGGGGAGTGCACCTTGTGAGTTTGGCGAGTGGAAGTTTGTTAGGGTGGCGAGTCCAAGCAAGGTGGCTGGCGAGTGGAGCATGGGGAGTGGTGGATGTGTGCACCCCTCCCCTCCCTCTCTAGCCTATATTTGTGGTTGCCTATAAATCCCCCCCCCCCCCCCCCCCCCTTGTGTTTTTATGTGGTGTGAGAGAAGAGAAGAGAGAGAGAGAGAGAACTAGTGTTGAACTAGTGAGTGAGAGTGGGAGTGTGCATACACCCCAGGAGAGTCCAACCCCAACCCGCACCTCAGCGAGAGGTGGAGAGTGCAGAGTGCAGGGTTGCGTGCATTGTGAAGTGGAGAGTGCGTTGACAAGTTCAACGACACTAAGTGGAGAAGCGGACCTTGTCCGCGATAAGTTTATTCTTTTATTTCAGCTGTTGTGAATCAAGGTGTATGCACCTTGTATTCAACGTGTTTATTTGTAATAAATTGCCTAGTTATAAAGAGTTCTTTGTCTTTGTTCATCGTTGGTGTTCTTGTTCATGGTAGCATCACAAAATTTAACATGGTATCAAAGCGAGGTTGGTGAAGACTAGTGTGCTATCAAGGTTCAAGGTTGACAACCAAGATGGACGGCGGAGGAGGTTATGCGAAAGGACTAGGCATTGAGCTGCTCACCCAGACCAACTACAAGAAGTGGAAGTCATGCATGGAGAGCTACCTTCTTGGATAGGACCTATGGGAGGTCGTTGGAGGAGCTGAGCAAGAGGAAGTTGTAGCTGCCGGAGACAATGGTCTAGCAGTGAGGGCGTGGAGGAAGACCAACGCCAAAGCTGAGTTCACCTTAAAGAGGGCTATCTCATCTGACTTGTTCGACCACATCCTGGGTGCAAGTCAGCGTCAGAGATCTGGAGTGCCCTTGATGGGCTATTCAACAAGAAGAACGTAGCGCGGCTATAGTTCCTGGAGAATGAGTTGGCGCGGTCCACTCAGGGAGAGTTGTCGATATCCACCTTCTTCTTGAAGGTGAAGAACCTGTGTGCAGAGATCTCAGCCTTGGATCCTGATGAGCCGATCTCAGAGGCGAAGATGAAGAGACACATACTCAGCGGTCTGCGGAAGGAGTATGTTCCGTTTATCACGTCTGTGCAAGGATGGGCTACTCAGCCCACCTTACTGGAGCTAGAGAACCTGCGTCGTCACAGGAGAGCTTGTCGAAGCAGATGGCAGGAGTGTCTATCTCAGGGGGAGATAGCGAGGCGCTGTTCTCAGGCAAGAGAAAGCTTTGGGACAAGAAGAAGAAGAACTCCGGAGATGGACCCTCAACGTCCTCTCAGGGAGTTAGGGAGAACTTTCTCCCTCCTTATGACCAGAGGAGGAGACCCCTTTGCTTTTCCTGCAAGAAGTACGGGCACATGACAAAGGAGTGCCGGCCAAATCTCAAAGCTGGTCATGTTGCTGAGAGAGGAGACCACCAGAGAGGTGGAGACCATCAGAGAGGTGGAAGAAGAGGTGGAGGAAGAGGTGGAGGTCACCAGGGTGGTGAAGGCGGAGACAACTGCTTCTTAGCTAAGATGACGGCAACGTCGGTCGATGCCTTAGCCTCCGTCAGTTTTGAGAACGACTGGATAGTGGACTCCGGTTGCGGGCACCATCTCACTGGAGATGTGTCTAGGTTTGCCTCCTTGAAGGCATATGGTGGAACTGATGCTATCATCACGGCGGATGAACGGTGCATCCAGTTGAAAGGAAGGGATGGTATCCCTGGGAAGTGAAGAGAAGCCCGTGACACTGAAGAGTGTGTATCATGTGTCAGGCATAAAGAAGAACCTCTTCTCGGTTGTGAATGCAGTGGATGCAGGATACCACATGCTGTTCGGACCGAAGGAGGTGAAGTCCCTGAAGAACCTGTCTTCAGTTGATGTCGATGTCACGCTTACCGGGAGAAGGGTAAAGGACTTGTACGTTCTTTCTGCAAGTGCCTATGTGGACAAGCTGAAGACAAATGACAGCGCATCGATCTAGTATGAGAGGCTAGGTCACGTGGGGATGGACAGTTGAAGATGATAGCGGCGAAGGGTCTGGTGTCTGGCCTGCCCAATCTCTCCTCTTGCGGAGACGACCATGTGTGCGAGGGCTATCAATTTGGAAAGTCACATCGACTTCCATTTAACAAGTCGGAGACCAGATGTAAGGCACCTCTTGAGTGCGTTCATGCTGATGTGATGGGGTCGTGCGCCACCCTGACCTATAGAGGAAACAAGTATGCGTTGGCTGGTCTTGGTGGATGACTACACCCGCTACACGTGGGTTTACTTCATGAGGGAGAAGGTGGATGTGTTTGAGAAGTTCCAGGAGTGGAAGGAACTAGTGGAGGGGAGGCTGAACCTGGGGGTGAAGAAGTTAAGAAGTGATAATAGGGGGGAGTTTACCTCTAACGCTTTTAACTCTTTCTGCAGGAAATTCGGCATCCGGCGAGAGCTCTACTGCACCCACACCCCTCAGCAAAATGGGGTCGCAGAGAGGAAGATCCGCCATCTGGTGGAGACTACCAGGAGTTGGCTACATGTCAAGGGGATTCCCAAAGCCTTATGGGCGGAGGGAATGACATGTGCTACCCATGTGATCAACCGGCTACCTCTGAGTCCCAATGGGATGGTGTCTCCACACCAACTCATGTTCGGGGAGAAGCCAGATGTGAGTCACATGAGGGTGTTTGGCTCTACCTGCTTCGTGCACGTCCCAGAGGCTGAGAGAACCAAGTTGGATCCGAAAGCGAGGAAGTGTGTCTTCATCGGCTACGACGAGAGGAAGAAGGGATGGAAGTGCATGAACCCGCATATCCACAAGTTCGTCGTCTCGCGCAACGTAGTGTTTGACGAACTGATCTCGTATCAGGGAGTCTCTTCTGTGGTGCTGCCGGAGAATGAAGAATCAAGTAGGGAAGAAGAAGAAGAGAGAGTCACTGAGAACTCTATGCTAGAGTTGGAGGTATCTCCAAGTGCCCCATCGCCATCTGGCTCAGGGGGGAGCTTCTGGCTCAGGGAGAGCTTCAAGCTCTAGAAGCAGGGGGAGCGCTGTTTCAAGAGAAGTTGAAAGAGGAGCTCAAGCGGAGGAGTCTACCAGAGTGGTAGAAAGTGGCCAAGCCTTGAGGAGGTCGAAGCGGACCATCGTCCCGCCTGCTCGCTATAAGGAGGGGAACTTCGTGAGTCTGGTCTCTTGCTTCTTCGCAGGACCACTCGACGAGAGGGAACCTGCCCGCTTTGAAGATGTTGTTGGCACTAAGGATTGGGACGTGGCCATGGATGAGGAGATGGAGGCCATGAAGAAGAATGAGACATGGGACCTTGTTCCCATGGTGGAGGGCATCAAGCATGTCGCCTGCAAGTGGGTGTACAAGGTGAAGAAGAGAGTTGATGGAGAAGTAGAGCGGTACAAGGCTAGGCTTGTCGCTCGAGGTTTCTCACAAACCTATGAAGAGGACTATGAGGAGACCTTCAGTCCTGTGGCGAAGATGACGTCGGTGAGGACGGTCATTGCCCTAGCAGCGTGCAGTGGGTGGAAGCTGTGGCAGCTTGATGTGAAGAATGCATTCCTATATGGAGAGATTGACAAGGATATATTCATGGTGCAACCACCTGGATACGTGTCCAAGTTTCAGCCACGTCATGTCTGCAAGCTGAAGAAGGCCCTCTATGGGTTGAAACAGGCGCCGAGAGCCTGGTATGGGAAGATTGCAGAGTATCTGCAGTTCTGTGGTTACGATGCCTCAAACTCAGACTCTAGCATGTTCATGAAGAAGAGTGGAGACCTTCACGTGCTGGTGCTGATGTACGTCGACGACATGATCGTGACAGGGAACAACATGAAGAGGTCGCGACGCTGAGACAGCAGCTAGCCATACGGTTTGAGATGAAGGATCTTGGTGAACTGCACCATTTCCTTGGACTTCAAGTGCAGAAGAGAAGTGACGGGCTTCTCGTGACCCAGAATGCGTATGCCGAGAAGATCGTCGAGAGATTCGGCATGAAGGAGGGGAAGAGGAGCTCCGTTCCACTGGAGGTTGGGCTGAAGCTTCGGAAGAAAGAAGGGAGGATTCTTCCTGATCCGAAGATCTTCCGGGCACTAGTAGGGAGCCTTATCTATCTGACCATCACAAGGCCGGACATCATCTTTGCTGTCGGCCAAGTGAGTCAGTACATGCAGGAGCCGCGAAAGCCTCATCTGGAGGCAGCTAAGGGGATACTGAAGTATGTGAAGGGGACCCTTGAGATGGGGTTGTTCTATGGAGGGAGGACTGACTTCAAGCTGCATGGTTACACAGATGCAGATTACGCAGGTGACGCTGATGACCGCAAGTCGACATCAGGTTACGTGTTCATGTGTGGAGTCACTGCCATCTCGTGGTGTAGCAAGGAGAAGGACTCAATTTCCCTTTCCACCACTGAGGCTGAGTATAAGGCGTCGTCTTTAGCAGCTCAGGAGTGCGTCTGGTTGAGGAGGCTGGTGGAAGATGTGGATGAGAAGGTCAGAGGACCTACTGTGCTGCGTGGAGACAACGAGAGTGCTCTGAAGCTGGCAACTAACCCAGTCTGTCACGCAAGGACAAAACACATAGAGATCGAGCACCACTTCATCCGAGAGAAGGTGTTGGGTGACTCGCGTGCGGTGGAGCACGTGCAGAGTGAAGAGAACCTGGCGGACATCTTCACAAAGCCCCTATCTGCGGGGCCATTCAAGAAGCTACGCGCTTGCCTTGGAGTTGTCCCTGAAGCTCACTTCAAGTGGGAGTGTTGAAGGTTGAAGTGATGACGAGGGGCGAGTGGGCCTGGGCGAGTGGAAGCTGGGGCCTGAGCGAGTGGAAGCTGGGGAGGGGGCGAGTGGAGGCTTGGAGCTGGGCGAGTCCATCAGGAGGGAGGGGCGAGTCCAGCTAAGGGGAGTTGGCGAGTGGTCATTGGAAGGGGGGCTACCTAGTGTAGTTGGCGAGTGCACCTCTGTAGGGGGGCGAGTGCTGAAGTGGGCTAGTGCACCTATGTAGGGGGGCGAGTGCACCTTGTGAGTTTGGCGAGTGGAAGTTTGTGAGGGTGGCGAGTCAAAGCAAGGTGGCTGGCGAGTGGAGCATGGGGAGTGGTGGATGTGTGCACCCCTTCCCCCCCTCTCTAGCCTATATTTGTGGTTGCCTATAAATACCCCCCCCCCCCCCTTGTGTTTTTATGTGGTGTGAGAGAAAAGAAGAGAGAGAGAGAGAACTAGTGTTGAACTAGTGAGTGAGGGTGGGAGTGTGCATACACCCCAGGAGAGTCCAACCCCAACCCGCACCTCAGCGAGAGGTGGAGAGTGCAGAGTGCAGGTTTGCGTGCGTTGTGAAGTGGGGAGTGCGTTGACAAGCTCAACGACACTAAGTGGAGAAGCGGACCTTGTCCGCGACAAGTTTATTCTTTTATTTCAGCTGTTGTGAATCAAGGTGTATGCACCTTGTATTCAGCGTGTTTATTTGTAATCAATTGCCTAGTTATAAAGAGTTCTTTGTCTTTGTTCATCGTTGGTGTTCTTGTTCATGGTAGCAACACAAAATTTAACACAGATAAATGCATGCTTTCCGAAGGGTTAAAATGGATTCTACCACTCGAAATTACATGGGGAAATGTGAAATTGAAAGACACGATTCAAAACCCTAAATATCTGCAGAGCAAATAACAAGATAGTAAAAAAGAAGATGAACAGGCTCAAGAAGAAGATGAACAGACTCACAGGATTCAAAACCCCAAACATTTCCCAGGCGATTTTACGGATGAAATTCACATGATCGTTGGAGTATTGTCGGCATCAGACGCGAAGGAAGAACAACGACCTAGGGAGCAGAGGAAAGAACTTTGACTCGGGAGCAGAGATATGTTTCTGTGAGCGGAGCAGAGATCGGTTTGTCAGAAGATCTGTTCGAGCGGAGCAGAGATCTCACGAGATCGTCGAGAGGGAAGCACGCGATTTTCGTAGGCGTGAAGAAAAGGCCCGCTGGGCCCAGGTCGGGCCCGGGTTTTTTTTGCTACCGGGCCCAGACCAGGTTCTAGTCGAACCGGGCCCAGGCCGGGCCCCTCTAATCTAAGAAAGCCTACTGAGCCCACAAAATCGGGCCCAAGCAGGCCCCAAAGAACAAGCCTAGCTTAAATGTTGGGCGGATAGCCCATCATTCTGGGCTATCCGCCCAACATTTAAGCGGGTTTTCAAGCGGGCCTGGGCTTCGGCCCGGCCCGGGCACCAGACTGGGCTATGACAAAATACGAGGGCTTGGTGAGCCCCCTTAGGCCCGGACTGGGTCTGGTCGGGGCCTAGCCAGACCCGGGCCTAATCGGGCTCGGGCCCGAAAGATATGGGCTGGGCAACCGGGCCCGGGCCCGACAGACCCGGGGTTGCCCGGCCCGGGCCAAATTTGCATCTCTAAATTTTCGGGAGCAGTAGGAATACATGATTTTTCTGTTTGCGAAAGCGGTGGAGTACCTGCGGATGGAATACACAAATAAACCACATTTATTTCCTCTTTCACGGTTCTTTCCTCCGCGCCATACGATGACAAAACCGCGGCAACGTTTCTAAATAAACGCCGCCCCAAACGGACCCTATTTGTGAGCGCTGCTTTTTGTGAGGTCTATTCTTCACTAATTCAACGTACGTGGAGTCAAGTAAGAGCACGGCTTCTCAACACACAATTACTTGGCAGCAGGGGCGGACCCATATTAGGGCGAGAGTGGGCGGCCGCCCACACTGGAAATTTTTTTCACGAGAGAAGCTTTGCGATTCGCGAGCGGGAGCGAGGCAGCGGGCGGGAGCGAGGCAGCGAGCGGTAGCCGGTAGAGAAATTATACTCGAAGCTCTCCTCGTCGTCGTCGCCGGGCTCCCTTTACGCGACGTTCTGCTGCTGCTCCAACACCTTCCTCTCTGCGGCCAGGCTCCATATCTTCTTCCTCACCTTCCTCGGATCCTAAACCCTAAACTCAGCAGAGGAAGGTCCGAAGGTGATTTTAGAATCAAAAGGGTTCTCGCCTTCTCGGACCCAGTAGACTGCAGAGTGCAGAGGAAGGTAAGCTCCTGATTCTGCACTTATTTTAGGGTTTAGGGTTGCCGACGACATTCCTCTGTTGCTCTGCAGATCCGACCTTCCTCTGCGAGCCTGCGACTCTACCGACGACGTTCCGCTGCCGACTGATTCCAGGATTGATTCCAGGATTGATTTCGGAAATCTGTATCTGTATCTGATTCCAGGATTGAAATTCCTCCCATATCTGTATCTGATTACAGTCTCAACTCTCAAGTCTCAACTGCCCCCAATTTCAGGTTTGAAAATTTTTCTCTGCATTTTGAACTTTGGAGTGTTGTTGTTATCACTTATCAGGTTTTGAAAATTGATTACAATTTACAGTTAGCACTTCATATTTTATGATTACAGTTAGTTCTTCATCATGGACAAATATTTTAAAAGGAAAACAAGTGAAGAATCAGCAGGTTCTTCTAGTAGAGTTGTATGTCCACGATTAGAGTTCAATATTGATGATCTTCCTGCGGACCCGGGATTACGAAAGAGTATTTATGATTATGATCCTAATGATAGGGAGAAGGTTCGGAGATGGTATCTACAGAAAAAAGCTTTTCAACCAAAAAATCATAATTTCCCAATTAGGCTTATTGGAAACGATCCGCGCAGATTTATTCGTTCTTGGTTTGAAGAATACAGTTATTGGTTGGAGTATAGCATTGTAAAAGATGCGGCATTTTGCTTATGTTGCTATCTATTCAAGACCGAACATGGTGACCAAGGCGGAGGAGATGCTTTTGTTATTGGGGGGTTCACAAATTGGAAGCATAAAGACAGATTGGATGTACATGTTGGAAATCATAGTAGCATCCATAACAAATGCTTGAAGGCTTGTCTTGACTTGATGAACCAAAAACAACACATTGAAGTTGCTTTGTGCACTCAATCTGAACAAGCTCAAAATGATTATCGCACCCTCCTGGAAGCTTCATTGGATTGTATTAGATTTCTTTTAAAGCAAGGATTAGCGTTTCGTGGTCACGATGAGTCTGAAGAATCAGGTAATCGAGGAAATTTTCTAGAACTCCTTCAATTTCTTGCGGATCATAATGAAAACGTCAATAAAGTTGTATTAAGGAATGCTCCTGAAAATCTTAAATTAGTAGCACCAAGTATCCAAAGAGATATTGTCCAAGCTGCAACAACAGAGACTACAAATATCATCATTAAAGATATTGTTCAAGCTGAGTTGTTCTCTATTTTAGTTGACGAAGCTCGTGATTCATCTATTAAGGAACAAATGGCAATTGCTCTACGCTATGTTGATAAGAAAGGAAGGATAATTGAGCGTTTTTTGGGCATTGTCCATGTTGAAAATATGAGTGCTTCATCACTTAAGCTTGCGATTGAGCATTTTTTTTCTAAAAATGGGTTGAGTATATCAAGCTTACGGGGACAAGGATACGATGGAGTTAGTAATATGCAAGGTGAATTCAATGGTCTAGAAACATTGATTATGACAGAAAATCAATCTGCCTATTATGTTCATTGCTTTGCTCATCAACTTCAGTTGACACTTGTTGCGGTCGCAAAGAAACACAAAAAGATCTGTTCTTTTTTTAGCATGGTAACAATAATCACAAACATTATTGGGGCATCATGCAAACGTAGAGACATTCTCCGGGAGAAGCAATATATAAAGGTTATTGAAGAAATCTCAGGTGGTGAAGTTGTAACAGGGAGAGGTTTGAATCAAGAAAGAACTTTGAAAAAAGCAGGAGACACAAGATGGAACTCTCATTATAGAACTCTTCTGAGTTTAATTTGCTTGTTCTCATCAGTTATTGATGTGCTTGAGGTTATTGAAGAGGATGGCACACTTTCAGAGCAAAAAGCTGAAGCAAGTGAATTATTGAATGTTATGTAGTGTTTTGAATTTGTATTCCTGATCCACTTAATGAAAACTATCTTAGGGATTACCAATGAGTTGTCACAAGCATTACAAAGGAACGATCAAGATCTTGTAAATGTCATGACTCTTGTCAAAATTTCCAAGCTACGGTTACAAACATTGAGGGACAATGGATGGGATTCATTATTATATGAGGTAACTCTCTTTTGTAACAAACATGAAATTGTTATTCCAAATATGGAAGATAAATTCATTGCTCGCGGGAGATCAAGACGTAAATCTGAAGATACTACAAACCTTCATCTTTATCGTGTGGAATTATTTTATGCGGTAATAGATCTACAACTTGTCGAGCTAAATAATCGATTTGATGAAGTGAACACTGAATTGCTTTTATGTATGACAAGTTTGAATCCAAGCAATGGATTTTCTGCATTTGATAAGCACAAATTGATTCGATTTGCTGAGCATTATCCAATGGACTTTTCTCAAATTGATTTAATGGAGCTCGATAATCAGCTTGAATGTTATATTTTAGACATTCGCTCAAATGATGACTTCGCAGAGGTGATTGGGCTTAGTGGATTAGCTATGCGACTAGTTGAATTGAAGAAGGATGTTCTTTATCCATTGGTGTATTTACTTGTGAAGCTCGCACTATTATTACCTGTTGCAACTGCAACTGTAGAAAGAGCTTTTTCGGCAATGAAGATTATTAAGTCATCACTACGTAATCGAATGGGGGATGAATGGATGAATGCATGTTTAGTGACATATATTGAAAAAGATATATTTTCTACCATCGACAATGAGGTGATAATGAAATGTTTTCAAAACATGAAAGCTCGAAGAGGAGTTTTGTAAGCAAGGTTATTTACTTCTTTCTAATCGCAATTTTTGTATAAATTTTGTGATATTAATATATTTTTGTCATATTTTTTTTGCAAAAAAAATTCTTTAAGCTTTTAGGTCCGCCCACACAGGAAAAATTTCCTACATCCGCCACTGCTTGGCAGGGCTCTATTTGGCGCTGCATTTTTTCCCACCATAAAAAAAACTAGTTTCGATCATAAAAGTAGTTGAAATTCTTTCGGTGAGGTGGGACGTTCGCGAAAGACAGTTCATAACCATCCCGTCCGTGGCCGCCTACTCCGCACCAAACGGAGCCTTATACTCCGAGCATGCCTCTCGACATTGGTTATCCAGTCCATGAGAGTCGGGTAACCAAGCGAAGCGGACAAGATCTAGACCTATTTGTTGCTGATCCGACGGGTTCACTAATCTCATCCATTATATTTTCTTTTTACGCCACTGTACTCCACAGGGAAGCAGCTGCATTTAATATATTCTCTCACGCACGCACCACCATGTTATAAATGCTCCCAATCGACGCATCTACCATCACTCACTAATCTGAACCTCCCCGCCTCTGTCTTCAACGCCGGTGAAGAAGAAATGGCGCTGAGGGCTCCTCAGGTGGCCCTCCGACACCGGAAGCCGCTCCGGTCATCCTCTCCGGCCACAAAGACTGCCAGGTCTTCAAGCATTATCGTCAGAGCTTCAACCCCACCAGCTTCCAGGAAGTAAGCTTTTCCATTCGTACAGTGAATTGACTCATTTGTGCTCTCTCAGTTTATAAAGATGAAGATGTGATCAGCCAGCAGCTACACCACTTTCTAATTGATGGAAGACGGCGATGAGACATTAATTGTTCTCCACCGTTAGATAAATATAAGAATTTATTAAAGGGAAAATGCTGCAACATAAATGACGTTTAATAATTATAAAAAGCCTTTAAAAATATATATATGATTTCTGCTTGCCTGGAACGAGCATAAATGATCTCTCAAAAAGATCTCTATGAAAGCAGAAATGATATCTACAGGTCATATTCAAAAATTAAATTAATATTTTCTTAAATAAATCACACAACAAAATATAGCATTCATAAAAGCAAATAAATACATTTTTGCAATCTATTTGACCCACAATAATAATCCAACAAAATAAATTATAATCATTTTGATTCTATATATCACAAAATTTGTTTGTGACCACCTTTTTCAAGGCTTCAATCAATAAAAGGTGTGTAAAATCACAAAAAACATCAGGTTTTATTTATGCACAAAACACCTTTCTTTAATTAAATTCAGATGCATAGTCAGATTTATAGTATTTTGGATAAATGAAGCCTTTTCGAAAATAGAAAAATAATTTATAGAGGAAGAGAGAGGAGCTCGCCGGCCAGAGAAGGGAAGGAGGTGGTCGGCCAGAGAGGATCACCGGTCGGAGTCGCCGGAGTAAGGAGAAGAGATCAGAGAGGAAGCTCGATCTCGTCCGACAGCTGCACAGGTTGTGGGCGATGGCGGTGCGTATAAGTCTAATTTTATGACAAAAAAGGAAAAATGATAACTTTTTAAAAAAAAACTGTTGCCTGCATATATCCAAAACCGGACTGCATTTAATACCGCTTTTTTTTTAAACTATGACCTGCATATAGCCAAAACTGGTCTACATTTAAAATTGCTTTAATTGTAAAAGGTGTTTATAAAAATAGATGACTTCTCCTTGCGTGGAATGAGCATAAATGATCTCTCAAAAATGATCATCCCTGCAAGCAAAAATGATATCTCAGGCGACCAGACTTGATCTTTCAGAAATGATATCTTTTTGTCTCGGGAAAACATAAATGATCTCCCTTTCGAATAGAAATGATATCACAAGAAGCAGAAAGGATATCCCGCTAGCAGAAATAATATCCTGGGCGAGCAGAAAGCAACTCTGCAGAAAGTACATGTCGCGTCTAGTTTTTAAAAGCGTCTTTAATAATTGCCACGTAACATTATCACAACGGTCTCGTCTCCAAATCTGGAGACAGGGCATGTTTATATATAAAAATTTCACCTGCTTAGTGCAGAAGTTTCTAAGTGGTAATTATGCTTATCTCCAATTCCATGACGGTTATTCTGCTGCTATGTGAGTCCGTTCCTTGCCTGGATGCTTGGACCACGATTGTGTCTGATGTGATTTAATGGGATTCAAGTTTCGACAGCTTTGTGATCGATAATGCGTACTAAGAGGTAATTCGTATGGCGGATGGGTGTGCCAACCTTGTCCTCACCAGGGTGATTTTCTCTTACTCTGAAGAGGATCTCCCGAATAAGATTAGGAATCATGCTAGAGATGATCCTAAAATGCGCTTATATGAGAGAGCTAGACAGTTAGTTGTTTACTCTTTAAAAAAAAAGTATCTTAAGGCTTTTACTATTTCTTTATTGAAGTTGTATGGTAGCCATTTGAATTAGAATTGAATGCCTCAAACAAAGCTTTCTTCAGCCATTATGAGAAGTAGTGGTCTTCGTTACTATAATTCCTATGATATTTGTTATGAAATAAATCATGCACCGTATTTTCTTTTAATTTTTCGAGCCTTTTAGAAATATGCTTTGTACATGCACCGTTAGCAAAATTGTCCAACACCAAAGTTGTAGATTTCGATGATATCTACAACTTTCGTGTTGAACACTTTTCCTAAAAATGCATGTAAAAGGCGTATTTTCAAAAGGCGCGAAACTTATGCGTATTTCTAAAGTACGTCTTGTACATGCATTTTTAGGAAAATTGTCCAACACTAAAGTTGTAGATTTCGATGAGATCTACAATTTTCGTGTTGAACACTTTCCCTAAAAATGCATGCACAAGGCGTATTTCCAAAATGCGTAAAAAATTAGGAGAAAGTGCGATGCGACTAGCCAAAACTACGGTGCTAATAGCAGCGCCCAAGATTTATTGTAAGATGGACTACTTTCACTGATCGGAATCCAAATCCTCTTCATTTGGGATCTCAAATAGAGATCTATTTAATGGTGACGATTGATTCCCACTTTATTAAAAGATGCATAATTTTTTGTTTAAAGAAAAAATACGAAAGAATGAGATTAGTAAATCCGTCGGCTTAGCCACAAATTAATCTGGGCCGTGAAATGATAACCCTAGAGAAATTTTATAAACAACCCCATCAGATCTTCTTCAAGACATGTCAATTGTGGCCATTATTGAACTATGAGCTATCATAACTATAAGTTAATGGAACTTCCGTGCTTTCTTCTCCTTCAAATGTTCGTTAACCCTAAAAGTGAATGAGGTTCCTTAGATAGGACGGTTAATAAACCACCGCTGCGTTCATGACTGCCAGCACCTGCCAAACGGGAATTATTTTTAGATACGCTGAGCGTATATTTGATCAGTGCGGATGAAATCTGAGTCATTCGATCAGCTGATCGAACGAGCAGCCAAAAAAAACCGCCAAATTTTCGGGCGAAAATCTGAGAGGTTCGAAGAGAGCTCCAGAATTCCCGCCAGATCCCATATACGCTCAATATACGCAAAAATTGCTCGCAAAACAAGAGTTTAATAGTCATTTCAAGTTTATACTGCAATTTGCTTAAACATGGCGGATGATCTGAAAAACACCTGCAGTTGTCCTAAACGCGAATTACACGCGCAAGTCACTCATTCCATGCACCCATCAAAGATGGAAATATTCAAATCTTTGGACCGTTGGGTTGAAGAAAACATACTGATTACTCTAAAGCCTCCAGAGAAGATCTGGCAGCCGCAAGATTTCTTGCCGGATCCTTCCTCCGACGGATTCCACGACGAGGTTAAGGAGCTGAGGGAGCGGGCGAAGGAAATCCCGGATGGTTATTTTGTATGCTTGGTCGGAGATATGATCACCGAGGAGGCCCTTCCGACGTACCAAACCATGCTCAACACTGCCGACGGCATCCGCGATGAAACAGGGGCGAGTCTCACTTCCTGGGCTACCTGGACCAGAGCTTGGACCGCCGAGGAGAACCGCCATGGCGACGTTCTCAACAAATATCTCTACTTATCTGGCAGAGTGGATATGCGACAGATTGAGAAAACGGTGCAGTACTTAATTGGCTCTGGAATGGTAATTAGACATGCAGATCAAATTACATACTCAGCGCTGTTCTTCATAATCTTCATAAAATTTTGATCTTTTTTAATTAGGATCCTAGAACAGAGAACAATCCGTACCATGGTTTCATCTACACTTCATTCCAGGAGCGGGCAACATTCATCTCCCACGCCAACACCGCCCGCCATGCCAAAGAGCACGGCGACCTGAAGCTTGCTCAGATATGCGGCATCATCGCCGCAGACGAGAAGCGCCACGAGCACGCATACTCCAAGATTATTGAGAAGCTGTTCGACATAGACCCGGAGGAGACCATGCTTTCGTTCGCGAGCATGATGAGGAAGAAGATCACAATGCCGTCTCACCTGATGTGGGATGGCTGCGACGACAATCTCTGGGAGCATTTTTCCTCTGTTTCTCAGAGTTTGGAGGTTTACACGGTCAGTGATTATGCTGATATAGTGGAGTTTCTTGTGGGGAGGTGGAAGGTTGAGAATCTAAGCGGTCTTTCTGGAGAGGGGAAGAAGGCGCAGGAGTTCGTCTGCACTTTGGCTCCTCGGTTAAGGAGGCTGGAACAGAGGGCGCAGGGGAAGACGAAACGCCCATCCAACATCCGTTTCAGCTGGATATTTGACAGGGAGATCCAACTCTTTATATAGTTCAAAATTAAGCTTCTGTGAAATTATTAGCTTTAATTAATAATTAGAGCCTCGAGATCAAAGGGTTCATTTGCATTAACTATATTCTGATATAACTTGAGTTGATATTAGCAGCCCGGAACTGGATATTCGTTGTTCATCGCTATTTGTAGTCCATAAAATTTGTTTGCAGTACAAAATTATATTTGCACCCCAATCCCATTCCAAATAAGCGAAACACTTTGTTGATTTATTAAGCATCAGAAGCCTAGAGAAACATCTTAAAGACTCTAAAATAGTTTAAAAACCCAGCAGAAAAACAAGTTAAATGACAATTCATAGAGAAATCAACTCTAAATCAAGTTAAATGACATGCAAACTTTCCTCTAATCAGAAACTGACTACTTTTTTGTGATTTTTGCTGGATAATTTCCTTCTTTTTTGAAAAAAGTGAATCAAAGAGGGGGAAAGACGACGCAACTGATAGAACTACGATTGGGGTTTAGGCAACGGGAGAAGAGAGATGGAAAGGATTGTAGAGGGAGCTCGAAACATCCGGAGGAAAGTCAAGATGGAACTAACTCTCCGTTGCCTCCAGCTAGGTATATATAGTAGAATACCTAGGGTTTCCACACGCATAGCCCCCGAGCTCGTTATTCGTCTGAATATACACTTACAATCTCCTCCTATATTCGTGACAAATAACGTAACGTTTCGGGATGCTGGAGAGTAGACAAAATAATAAACAAACTAAACAAAGCATTTAGGATAGATCATACTAATCAACATATGAAAAGGTTTTTGCCTAAACGGCAAGTCAGAAAACCACAGATTCTATCCCAAATAATAGTCTGAATAATTATTACAAAACATAACATGAAATTAAACGTTTGATGATTCTACTCGTCTAGTAGATCATCGTCATCCATGTCCAGGTCTACATCTCCTCCATAATCTCCAATGTAGCCTGCAAGGAATTTCACGAGTCCGACTCTATGAATTCATAATCGTATGCAGTAACGTTTAAAGTAAACTAGCTCTTACTAAATGAGCTCAACACTTCTAGCAACGGTGAAGTAACTCTGTCAGCATCTCATCCAGTCTAACTAGGACTAGACCCGTTATCTTACTCATTACTGATCACTATGTGTCTCACCAACACACGTGGGCACACATCACGTGCAACATTATTAAATGTGGAATAATGTGCTGTGACCAATAATGTTTAGATTAACATTTACAACGACTTTCAATTTCCAGTTGAATAACTCTTGAATCAACTTACAATGAGAAAGTTGCTTGGTTATCAAATGTGGAATAACAGGCACCAGACCATCTTGGGTTTTCATCGAGAAATTATTTGGGTTTTCAGTCTGTTTTTAGATGCTTGATGTTGCGACTATAGGTTCTCACTGTTAAAACATAAACTGCGGAGGAAAGTTTCATATTTCTATGAATTTTAATCTCATTTCCCCCGATGTTTTGATTGTGAGAGCTCTATTCAATCCTTTGGTCAAAGGGTCTGCAACATTATCTTTCGATCTCACATCAATAAGGGACATAATCCCTTGACTTGTGAGAGAGGTCAACCAGGATTGTTTCAGCCTGAGATGCCTTCTTTTGCCATTGAACAAAGTGTTCGTAGCAATCGTTTTAGTAGCCTGATTGTCGCAGTAAACTGCAACAGAACTCATTTTCAGGCTCGACAAAGGAATGTCCATCACCAAATCTCTCAGCCATTCAGCTTCTTCTCATGCTGACGCAAGAGCGTAGAGTTCGGATTCCATAGAAGAGAGAGCAATACAGGATTACCTCTTGGACTTCCAGGCTACAGCTGCTCCTCCTAGTGTAAACACAAAACCACTAGTGGACTTGCTGTCATTTAATTCTGAGCACCATGATGCATCAGAATAACCTTCAAAAACTGAAGGCTGACCAGTGTAAACTAAAGCATACTTTTGAGTGTGCTTTAAGTATCGCATGAGCCTACCCAAGGCGTTCCAATGATCTTTACCCAGATTACTAGTGAATCTGCACAACATGCCGACCGTAAAGGCTATGTCAGGTCTAGTGCAGACCATGACATACATGAGGCTACCAAGCAGTTTAGAATAATCTAACTGTCTAACCATAGCTCCTTCATTGGGCTTTAGGCGGTTAGTGTAGTCGTATGGTGTCTCAGATGCGCTACTGACACTGTATCCCCACGTGTCCAACAAGGACTTTATGTAGTGGCTTTGACTTAGGGAAATACCATTTTTCCCAAAGCTCACTTGCATGCCTAGTATAGTGTTAGCTACACCTAGGTCTTTAATGCTAAATTCTTTTATGAGATCTGACTTAACGTCATCCACTTCGGATTGATCAGACCCCATAATAAGCATATCATCCACGTACAAGCATATTATGATGACTTTATCCGATCTATTACGTATGTAAAGACATTTATCCGAAAGACTCGACATGAATCTCATGTTCTTTACACTATAGTCGAACTTCTCATGTCGTAATTTCGGTGCTTGCTTTAGTCCGTATAAAGACTTAAGAAGTTTACAGACTTTTGTTTCGTGACCGTCTACAATGAATCCTTCAGATTGACTCATGTAGATCTCTTTGGTCAGATCTCCGTTCAAGAACGCAGTCTTAACATCCAACTGATGAACAACAAAGTGCTCAATAGATGCAATAGCAAGGAGAACCCGAATGGTTGCCAAGTTACACACGGGTGAGTAGACATCAAAGTAATCTACTCCGCTTACTTGTGTGAAACCTTTAGCCACCATGTGTGCTTTATACTTAGCTACGCTACCATCGGGATGCAACTTCTTTTTCAGAACCCACTTACACCATACGGTTTTAGCCCCTATTGGCTTATCAACCAACGTCCAGGTGTTATTCTGAAGAAGAGAACTCATCTCTTCATCTATAGCTTCTTTCCAGAGTAGTGAATCCCTGGATCTCATCGCTTCCTTATAGGTGGATGGATCGGCCTCAACGTGGTAAGTCACAAAGTCACTACCGAAGGTTCGTGGAATTCGCTCTCTCACAGAAGTTCTCCTAAACTCTAGGCCAGAGTTATCTACCGGAACGGAATAGGAGGTGCTCGGTACTGATTCAGGATCTTCCTCAGTAATAGTTGCTTGCATACCTGGGATTGTTAAATTCTTATCTTTGAGGAACTTATCCTCGAAGAACACCGCATCCCTAGATTCTATTATGATATTATTGGAAATATCAAGGAACCTATCTGCAGCACTATCCTCAGCACAACCTAAGTAGACACAAGTATTGGTCCTAGGTCCAACTTTAGGCCTTCTAGGGTCAGGAACCCTGACATAGGCTATACAACCCCAAGTATTAAGTCGAGTAAACGACGGGGGTCTCTTAAACCAAAGCACGTAGGGAGTAACCTCTAACTTAGCATGAGGGACTTTATTCAGAATGTGATTCGCGGTCAAGACTGCTTCACCCCAATAGGCGGAAGGCATGCCTGCAGTGAGCAGCATAGAGTTCAACATCTCTGTTAACGTTCTATTCTTGCGCTCGGCTATGCCGTTAGATTGGGGGGAGTAAGGAGCAGTGGTTTCTGCTATGATGCCCTGTGAAGCAAGGAAGCATCTGAACTCACTGGACATATATTCTCCTCCTCTATCACTCCTAAAACCTTTTATTTTCATGCTTAGTTGGTTTTCTACCCTGGTTTTGAAAAGACAAAACTTTTCAAACGCTTCATCTTTAGTTTTAAGCAACGTGATATGACAGAATCTCGTGCAGTCATCTATGAACGTGATCATATACTTCCTCCCACCTCTGGTGACAAAACTTTTAAAGTCACAAATATCGAAATATATAAGCTCAAGAGGTGTTGTGCTCCTAGTAACCGTCCCAAAAGGTTTCCTAGTGATCTTAGTCTGAGCGCACACTTCGTATTTTTCAAGTGGAGACTTAGTGTCTAATGTGATCTTGTGAGTTCTAGCTATTTGGAACATTTTCTTGTAGTTGACGTGTCCTAGTCTCTCGTGTAGAGTCCTAGGGCTAACTAAGTTCAATTGAACTTGTTGGACTACCTCACTTGCTAGACTCAGACGGTACATCCTATTTTGGACATAAGCACATCCAAAATAGTGCGAGTTAACTGACAAAGTCACCATGCCGCTACAGAAGCTAAGCGACATACCCGCATCACATAACAAACTAATAGACATTAAGTTAGCAGCTAGAGAAGGAATAAATTTAGCATTATTTAGAAATAAAGACTTACCTGAGGAGAGCAGCAGAGTTGCATTCCCCATCTTCAACACGTCAGCTGTGTCTCCATTTGCCACAGTAACTGATTCCTTTGCATCCTTCAGCTCTGTCAGAAGATTAGTATTGTTGCAAACGAGGCACGTTGCCCCCGAATCCAGGTACCACTCCGTGCTGGCCTGCGCGTGTCCGACCATGGCAACAAAGTAGGATGGCTCAGCTTGGTGGACCAAATGGGCTTGGTTGCCTTCTTGTGGTGCCCGAGTTCTCTCTTCCCTTGGTTGCTTGCAGTCAGATGCGCAGTGTCCCCACTTGTTGCAGTTATAACATTTACCCTTAAATTTCTTAGAGGGTTTACTCGGGCCTGCAACCTGGGGGCTACTACGAGACGTTTTGGTCTTGGGAGGGGGCGGAGGCCTCTTGGAGCTTGAAATCATGTTGGCAGCAGCCTTCTGCTTGCCAACAGCTTCCAAAGCGTTCTTTGTCCTGTTCTCATCCTCAATGCGTATGAAATGCTTGAGGTCGTTCAGACCAACCTGCATCTTCTTGCGATACATTTTCGTTTTGAAATTGTACCACGAGGAGGGCAATTTATTCACAATCGTGCCCACAACAAAACTTTCGGGCAGACTGATGGACTCACTATGCAAAGAATCAATTGAAATTTCAAACTCTGATACCTGAGGGAGAATGGCTTTCTCCTCGTCGAAGCTGAAAGAGTGGAACTTGTCCACTAGGTGCGGCTTGGACATGTCCTCCTCCTGCCTGAAGTGCTCCTGCAGCGCATCCCAGATCTCCTTTGCGGTGCTCATCTTCATGCAGGTCTGGGCCAAGCTGGATGACAGGCAGTTCAGCAGGTAGTCCCCGCAGAAGTCTTCATCTGAAAACCACTGTGCCTCATTAGCAGTCCCAACGACCTCAGCACCATCAGACTGAACTGTGTAGAACACGTTCAGAAACTTCATCCCGAACTGAGTGTTCAACTTCCAGGCGTTGAACTCAGTCGCCTTGAACTTCTCCAGCTTTATCATCGGAATGAGGGACGCCATGGAGTTCCCCTTCATCATTGTGCTTGGAGACGGCGGCGGCGGGAAGAGGCGGAAGACGGCTGAGGGGGATCTGGAGGCACGAGAGAACAGTGGCGCACGTGCACTGTTGCTGAAGAGCGCACGGGCAGCGGTCGTGCGGGATGCTGGTAGACGAGCGCACGATCAGTGGTCGTGCGCGAGGGGTCGAGCGCACGATCAGCGGTCGTGCGCGAAGGTACTGGCTGGCTGCTGAAGAACGCACGAGCAACGGTCGTGCGCGAGGGGTCGAGCGCACGATCAGCGGTCGTGCGCGAACTCCTCTTTTGCTAGCAGCGACTTCATCTTCTTCGCACGAGCGGCGGTTCTAGGGCACGACTTCGACTCCAATAGCGGCAGATCTGGACAACGCAGCAGCAGCCCTCGATCTTCGGGCTAGGGCGACGGCGACAGCAGATCTGGGACTTCTTCTAGGCGGACAACAAGCAACAGCGGCGAAGACGCGAGAGGAGGGCTGCTGGGAAGGACGGGATCGCGACCTCCTTCCTCTACCTTCGTCGTTTGCGAGCGACTGGAAGAAGAACAGGAGACGAACGGCTTGCGGATCTTCTTCACAGGAAACGGCAGCAGCAGCGGCGAGAGGCGCGAATCCTTCGCGTGAACAGCGACGGCAAGCAGCGGCTTCGATCTTCCTTCTTCGTCGATCTCCTTCCTTCCTTCGCGAACGACGATGGCTAGCAGCAATGGCGCGATCGAGCAACTGCAGCGAGGGCGCGATCGGCGGGAGATCGCCTTCGGACGGGGACGAGCGCCCCTTAGGGCTGTTTCGAGAATGTAGAGGGAGCTCGAAACATCCGGAGGAAAGTCAAGGTGGAACTAACTCTCCGTTGCCTCCAGCTAGGTATATATATAGTAGAATACCTAGGGTTTCCACATGCATAGCCCCCGAGCTCGTTATTCGTCCGAATATACACTTACAAGGATGAGGTTATTCGATGGGGTGTGATTAGCGAGAATTGGACTGCGAATATAATTAGGATTCTTAGAATTTTTGAGGTGCAAATAGCGAGAGTTGGGCTGCTAATAACAACTCTTCTCATAAAGAGGTATGTAATGTAATGTACCCTCTCTCATAGAGAGCTATATATATATGTATATATATATATATATATATCCTATATATATATCCCTACATGCTATAAAAATAAATCAATGAAATATTTTGCTCCACTCTTCACTTCTTCCTTCTCTCCTAGGATAGTAACAAATAGTTGTATCATAGCGGATTTTTGTGCTTTCTTTTCATTAAGGCAATTCAGCATGACATCATTATCTATCTTTTTCTCCCCTGCCTCTCTCCTGGTATGAACTCTGGAGTGCGAAAATGAAGACACTTTTTAACTCGCAGGATCCGTGGGATATTGCCAATAATGGAATAGCCACCGTCCAGACTCGAGATGGACCTCCAGCAAACATCACAAAAGAAGAAAAAATGAGAGATGCTCATTCCCTTCTCCTCATTCAACGAAGTATATCCTAGAAAAATTTCCCCCGCATCATGGACGCTACTTAAACAAAAAGGGACTGGGTTACTTTGTGGGATGAGCACGTCGAAACAACCAAAGTAGTCGTCATTCGCCCACATACAATGTGGAAGGAATTTGAAAACCTACACATGAAGTTTGGAGAAGATATCAAATTTTTTTTCACAAGAACCAACACTCTTGTCAATCAAATTAATGAGAAATCTGGGAGAGTTCATTGATGACACTAAAATTGTGCTCAAGATCCTCCACAGTCTAACCCCGCACTTCAACCCTGCTGTAACGGCAATCGAAGAAGGTTGGGACTAATTATCAACACTCTCATTTGCACAACTACAAGCCTCTTTGCTATCTCATGAAGATCGTCACAACAAACTTAGCACTCCCCTAGAAACCGCACTCCAGACAAAGATGCAGCTAAATAAAACATATGATCGATGCATGGGTGACAACCATTCACAGAGGCCACCTTCTCCTTGGAAGGGGAAGATCCCGACCACATCCTATCGAAATAGGCCCCCTGATCTGCACGTTATGCAAACGCTTCAAACGGGGCAACCACTTCGAGAAAGATTTTTGGTACAATCAAAAGTTAAAAGAAGAAGCTCACGTCTGTGAGAAAGACACAAAAACAGTAACAAAAGTTAACAAAGGTCGTTTCTTCTTCACTTGCTTTCAAGCTCAAACCAAATCGATTGTGAGTTGTGACTGGGTGATCGATAGTGGGCGCACGAGTCACATATCCCACAACAAAGTTCTATTTTCCACTGGCTTAGAGTATATCAACATATTCACCAAGTAAAAGAAGGACGACAGCAGAAAATGGTGATAAACAAGGAAAGACATGATGGAGGAAACTGTGAATCCTAGGTAATTAAATTTTTGCCCAAAAGTAGTTCTCCAAAATCCCATAAAACCTTTTGTTGTGGCTCGATTTTGAAGATTATAGTGGGTTTTTGCACGGTGTAGAAAGTCTTGAGATGAACAAATTAAATTTATCTAGCTAACAGCGTACTGCTTTATGCCCCTAAAAACCATAATATTTCAATTTATCATAGAAGAAAACAAATTTTTATTGGTCACCAAATGATTTTTGTATTTTTTTAAGTGATTAAAAATATTTGATCATTAAATAAAATAATTTTGTGATCAAAACAAAATCCGGTGACTAATTAATAATATTTAGTGATGGCGCACTTGTAAAACGGTTGAAATGAAATGTTTTAGCTCGAGAGCGGTCGAGCGCGCAAACAGTCATAGAAAAATTGAACAACTGGCAAGAAGACTTTTTTAACGTGAAAAACTCGGAAAGGATAAAAAAACCACGCAGACGGTTCAGTGCAGACCAAATTCGACTAATTCTTCGAGTGTTACAAGTTTCCGAGTTCTCGAGGGTGACATACCGTACCGTTCGTTATAATAGAATTTAACGGAATGCGAAATGAGAGCTTCAAGTTGTACTTGAAGGGGAACTACAAAGGGGGAGGAGAGATTTTCGAAGGCCGAAGGAGATTTTCAAGTCACCTTCGAAGGTGATCTTCGAAGGGGAGAGAGATCTTCCAAGGCCGATAGAGATCTTCAAGGGGAGATTCGAACGCCAAGGGAGAGCTCTGAAGGATCTTCGAATGAACTCTCTCGGGAGCTAAATGCAAGATGTCTTAAAATGAAGACTATTAGCTCCTTTTATAGTTTTGACAAAGGCGGTTTGGTAATTGCATCGTTGTAACCACCGTAACTATCAGACAGACGAATCACATCCCTCGATCTGGGACATAGATCGTCATTTTTGTGGATATGACGGTTTTGCCCCTCCCCCCGGGGCAGTTCAGGAAGTTTGGGCAGAATTGGTGTCGGTGATGGTAACGAACTGAGTACTACGAACAATCCTGCGATCCTTGTGAACGCAAGAGGTAAAGATGGAAAATTATATCATGCGCTTAAATGGGATTCCACGTGCTTGTACGAGTGTGTAGATGGTATGAGCGCGCTTGTGTGAAGAGCGAAGGTATTCTGAGCGCGCAGTGGGAGCAGAAGTGTTCCGAGTGCTCACTGAGCTTGGAAGCGTTCTAAGCGTGTAGTGAGCGTAGATGCGTCAGTGAGATGTCCGGGACGGAGCATCGTGAGCGTGCACGTAGCCGTGTGGCAAGGGGAGGCGCTCAGACGGGGCGCGCGACTAAGGGCGGCGCGGTTGGGTGCTGGACCGTGCGTGCGGGTGCGCGCGCTGCCTCCCACGAGGTTGCACGCGTGGGTGCGCACACATTTCCAGCTCTCCGGCATCACCAACGTCTCTGGCTCTGCATAGCCGTCCAGTTCTTCATAATCTAGATGCGGGAGGTAGTTAAAATTCATTCTTTTTCTTCTAGTGGATGTTGTGGCATTGCAAAGTGTAAACTCTCTTTTCTTTCTTCAAAATGTCATTCTAGAAGCGGTAATAGTGTGAGAGGCCTTCCGTTAGGGTTCACACAAGACATTATAGACCCCGGACAGAGGAAGATCACGGGCATGCATTTCCATATATTGTGAGAGGCATACGACTTCGGGAAATTGAAAGTTTTAGTTTGTTGGTCAACAGTCAAACACTTCCCTTTCATGAAATTGGGTTTCTTCATCTCAATTAGGAGTAAATCATTCACGACAATAGGGTAAATTTCATTTTGCTTTACTGGAAGCTTTGACCTAAATCCTCATTTCAGCAAGCTTTGATCCAATCATCCAAAATCACTATTGCAGGAAGCTTTGATCCAAAGCCACTATCAAAAACCAAAGATTCCAAATTTGGGATTTTCAGGAGGATTACATTCTGTTTTAGGAAGCTTATATACATTTTGATCAGCGAAGTGGGAGCCATTACGGTCAATTCAATTGCTCTGAGACACACTTCAAAGGTAACGATCTCTTTCACCGGGTTGATTGTGTTCGTCCCCGACATTAAATTGCATTAGAGGTCCGCTCTAGACACACTTAGGCATGTTGTGTAAAACCTACCCGTGATGATAGGCCCGGATCGGTGATGCTTGATGTGTGCATTTATATATTAGGTTACTATGAATTTTTTTTTAAAAAGAAAAACATGTTAGTGATCATCTAGTTCTTCTAGTAGACCTAATGAGAGGGAGAAAGTAGATAATAATCCACGTAGAACTCAATGTAGATGATCTTCCTGCAGACCCAGAGCTACAAAAGAGTATTTATGAATATGATCCCAATGATAGGGAGAAAGTTCGAAGATGGTATTACAGAAAAAAGTTTTCCAACCTAAAAATCATAATTTCCCAACAAGGCTTATTGGAAATGATTTGCGAAGATTTATTTGTTCATGGTTTGAAAAATACAGTTATTGGTTGGAGTATAGCGCATAGTGAAAGACGCTGCATTTTGCTTATGTTGTTATTTATTCAAGCCCGAGCATGGTGATCAAGGCGGCAGAGATTCTTTTGTCAGTGATGGTTCACAAATTGGAAAGCATAAAGACAAATTAGATGTTCATGTTTGAAACTACAGTAACATCCATAATAAGTGCTTGAAGTCTTGCCTTGACTTGATGAACCAAAAACAACACGTTGAAGTTGCTTTGTGCACTAAATTTGACCATGCTCAAACTAATTATCACACCCGCCTGGAGGTTTCATTGGATTGCATTAGATTTCTTTTAAAGCAAGGATTATCGTTTCGTCGTCATGATAAAACAAATGAATCAAGCAACAGAGCAAATTTTCTTGAACTCATTAAATTTCTTGCGGACCATAATGACAACATCAATAAAGTTGTATTAAGAAATGCTCCCGAAAATCTTAAATTAGTAGCACAAAGTATCCAAAAATATATTGTCCAAGTTGCAGCAACAGAGACTACAAATATCATCATTAAAGAAATTGTTAAAGCCGAGTTGTTCTCTATTTTAGTTGATGAAACTCGTGATTTATCTATTAAAGAGCAAATGACAATTACTTTATGATTTGTTGATCAGAAATGAAGGATAATTGAGCACTTTTTGGGAATTGTTAATGTTGAAAATACAAATGCTTCATCACTTAAAATCGCGATTGAGCATGTTTTTTCTAAATATGAGTTAAGTATAACAAGTTTACGGGGACAAGGTTACGATGAAGCTAGTAATATGCAAGATGAATTCAATGGTTTAAAACATTGATTATAACAGAAAATCAATCTGCATATTATGTACATTGCTTTACTCATCAACTTCAATTGACACTTATTGTGATCGGAAATAAACAAAAGAAAATTTGATCTCTTTTTAACTTGATCACAATTATTACAAACATTATTGAGACATCTTGCAAATGTAGAGACATCCTTCAGAAGAAGTAATTTATACAAGTTATTGAAGAAATATCAAATGGTGAAGTTGCAACAGGAAGTAACTTAAATCAAGAAAGAACTTTGAAAAGAGTAGGAGACGCAAGATGAAACTCCCATTATAGAACTCTCTTGAGTTTAATTTATTTGTTTTCATCAGTTATTGATGTTCTTGAGATCATTGAAGTAGTGGATGCCACATTTTCAGATAAAAAAGCTGAAGCTGGTGATTTATTGAATGATATGCAATATTTTGAGTTTGTATTCTTGACATATTTAATGAAGAATGTTCTGGGAATCACCAATGAGCTGTCACAAGCATTGCAAAGGAATGATAAAGACCTTGTAAATGTCACGACTCTTTTCAAAATTTCGAAGATACGTTTACAAGAAATGCGAAACAATGGATGAGATTCTCTATTAACGAGGTAACTCTCTTTTGTAACAAACATGAAATTATCGTTTCGAATATGGAAGAAAAATTCGTTGCTCGAGGGAGATCAAAACGTAAAACTGAAGAAACTACAAAACTTCATTTTTATCGTGTTGATATATATTATGCAGTGATAGATCTACAACTTGTTGAGTTCAATAATCTATTTGATGATGTGAGCACAGAAATGTTTTTATAAATGAGTTTAGATCAAAGTAATGGATTTCTTGCATTTGATAAGCATAAATTGATTCGATTTATTAAACATTATTTCATTGACTTCTCTCCAATTGCATTAATGGAACTTGATAATCAACTTGAATGTTATATTTTAGACGTCCGCTTAAATGATGACTTTTTAGAGGTGGTTGGGCTTGGAGGATTAACTCAAAGACTAGTTGAATTGAAGAAGGATGTTCTTTATCCATTGATATATTTGCTTGTGAAGCTAACACTATTATTCACGGGCAGACCCACCCAAAGACACGGTCGGGCACGTGCCTGACCGACTTTCGCGTAATAATGCTTAGGGTTTCCGATTCCTCATTCCGCCTCTATTCGCGCGAGCTTCTCCGTCTCTGATTTCTGACGGCGAGTCGGCGACTCCTGCTGCGATTTTTGGCGACGACCCGGCGAGAGCTTCGTCTGATCGCTGATCGTGAGACGTGAGATATCTGGTTTCTCCACTTCTGCCCTTTTCCCCTTCCGACTTCCGAGTTCTTGCTTGATTGCTTCTGCGATTTTGGCCTTGGCTGTGACTGCAAAAGATCTGATCTCTGGTTTCAAGGCCGAAGGTGAGCAGTGCGGTTGTGTCTTCTGGTAATTTTTAGATGATATCATATTAATTTTCAAATAACAATCTGATCTCTGATCTCTGAATCTGATTTCCAGATTTCCATTTCCAATTTTCCAATCTTTCCTTTTCCAGATTTCAGCCAGTTCTCATTTTGCCTTCTGGTAATTTTATTCGTCAATGTGATGCATAGACCATAGTCCGTAGACTTTAATAGCATAAGTTGATAACATCAGTTTCCATCTGCTCCTAAATTCCTAATGTTAGACTTCAACAACATAAGTTCATAAGTTGATTACATTACTTTTTTTTTATTTTCTGTTTCATTCTATTTTCATAGATTCAATTTTTCAAAGCTTGAGTGCAGCCTGTGCAATGCAGTAATTCAGTAAAAGGTATTTTTATGCAGTGTGTTTAAATTGCTCGTGTCATTGAGTGCAATGGAGATTA
The DNA here is from genome assembly GCA_033032865.1 of Dactylorhiza incarnata. Classification (NCBI taxonomy): domain Eukaryota; kingdom Viridiplantae; phylum Streptophyta; class Magnoliopsida; order Asparagales; family Orchidaceae; genus Dactylorhiza; species Dactylorhiza incarnata. Next base: position 1,238,610 of record JAWHQI010000094.1, on the reverse strand, counting down.
TTTAAATTGTTCATTAAACATGTTCTCATTCTATGCAAGAGTTAGTTTTAAACTAGAAGAAGTATGTCAAAATTCTATAGATTTCACAAGAGTTAGTATTAACTGATAAAAAAAATCGAGTTGAACAGTTCAAACTAAAAGATTTTTTGATGTTTTGTTTATATAAAATGTCTGTTAAAATTAATTGTGCCTAAGCAACATCAAAATCCTAGTTCATGCCACTACTACTATTAGCGGTCACAACTCCGATATGGATTAATGGCGGTACGATAACAGGTTTCTTTTCTCAGGGTATATAAATTAATTGCTTTATTTGAGCGATAATATTCTATGTTCAAACTAATATTATCTGCCGGTTATTGTATAATTATGGATGGGGTTGACTAGACTTCTATTTTGGGTTTAGGGTTTAACTCTAGTAACTGTTGTATGTGATTGAAGAAAGCTTCTGATTGGATGATATTAATATTTGCACCGGTTCAAATTATATATTTGAACCGGCCTCGATCCGCTGCTTCTCAGAAGTTGTAGATAGTATTCCAAAGTAACTATCTTGACTGTTAAAATGTTGAACGAACGGTCATTAATTATCGTAATTGTTCAAATTTCGATAGTCGAATAATTAAGCGATCTTCGTGTCATCAAAATGACACGGCTCCTAAACATAAAATGTGTATAATGACCGGACGGTGAACAGCGCGCGGCTGGGCGTTGTTATCCGCAATGACGGAGGAGATGTTCTTCCTGCTGCATGTTAATTCCTCTATGACAGATTAGGATGTCGGCACTGGAGTGGAAATGGCCGCGCTACTTGCAATCAAGCGGGTTCTTACTCCAGCTATGCTCGAAGCAAATGGGGTTAATTGTTATTGAAGGTGACTGTCTGAATGTAATCACCTATTGCTGCAATTCCATACAACGCTCTTCTTGGCTTGCGAACTCATCTCTTTATTTGGATTTATCATTTTAGCTGATTTTTCCCAGGTGCTTTTTCGCCACATTCCTCATGAGGCCAACCTGTTATATTTGGTTCGGATTTCCTATTTTTAGAATTTTCTAATTTTAGGATTTTCTAATTTTAGACTTTCCTATTTTTAGGTTTTAGGAACCTAAATATAGCTCCCTCTCTTGAGAAGATGAGTAGCAACCCACCCTCTCTCTCTCTCTCTCTCTCTCTCTCTCTCTCTCTCTCTCTCTCTCTCTCGTTTCTCTCTCTCTCTCCCTCTTGTGCGCTAGCTCAGATTCGCCGTTCTTGGAGAGAAGCGTTGCCGCCGGCCTTGGAGGAGATAGCCGCCGACGTTGGTGGAGAGTGTTGTCGCCGGTCTTGGAGGCGATAGCCGCCGGTGTTGGCGAGAGGTGGAGCGAAGAAGGAGGTGGTGTCGTGGTGAGGAGAAGCGTGGTTAGATCCGGATTGGATTTTCTCTCAGGTGGTGGCGTTTGGTCTCCGGTGGTGGTGCGGTCGAACGTCGGACTTCGACGTTGAAGGTTCCGGTGAACCTTGTGCGTCAGCTATGCGGATTGCAGTCCAGATCTTCTACTTTTCCGCGGATCGCGCGCATCCGACGCATCTGCAGTGTTTCACCGGACTGTCTTTTCTTCTCCTGTTATTTTCTTGTAATTGCATTTATATATTGTTTAATTTAATATATATGTGAGATTGTGCGCCGACGTGTTTTGTCGGGCGCAGATTTAACCTGTTTTGTGTTCTTGTTTTGTCTGTGATTTTATAGCTGTGTCTGCGTTTGTACCGGATTTTACAACAAGTGGTATCAAAGATAGTTTCGAGTAGGTTACTGATTGGACGTTCAGGTTTTAGGTTTGGGTCAACGGTAGGTGACGACTTCGGTCCGCTTTCTATCTTCCTAGATCTGATCTGTGAATTAATCAGATTACCTAGAGGTACTGTAGATAGCTATGACAACGAAGAACACTGTTTTGGCTAGGTATTCTATGGAGGAATTTGACGGTAGCGGGAACTTTCGCCTATGACAGATTCAAGTCAAGTATATGCTGGTTGGGCTGGGGTTGATCCAAGTGCTGCGGGGATGTGATTCCTTACCCGCTCCGGTGAAGGATTCTGAGTGGATGGAGATGGATGAGCGCGCCACCAGTGTTATTAGGATGTGTGTCGACAACAAGATGTTGTTCAACATCGGTGTTGAAGATTCTGCAGTCAAGCTATGGGAGAAGCTTGAGGGACTGTACATGAGCAAGTCGTTGACCACGAGGCTGTTGCTGAAGTAGAGACTATACGACCTGAAGATGCAGGAAGGTGGTAACCTGCAGGGACACTTCAATTGTTTAATGGCCTTCTCTGCCAACTGCATGTGGTTGGTGTGAAGGTGGAGAAAGAAGACAATGCCTTGTTGCTTCTTACCTCGTTCCGGGCATCGTATAAGCATATGCAGACCACTCTGATGTATGGGAAGGATATAGTAGACGTGGAGCAGATCACATCTGCGTTACTGTCCAACCAGATATTGTCAGACCTCACTCCTAAGGGTGAGCATGCTTTGGCAGTAGGAGGACAACGAGGGAGACAGTTCGAGGATGGATCTGGGAGTGCACAGTCCAGATCTGTATTGATGAAAGTAGTGTCATGCTACAATTGCAGGCAGAGAGAGTGTCCATATCAGGAGACATTGTCCGTAGCGTGCACAGATTTTTGGGGACGTCTAGGATGCGGGCAAGGCAGCGGTGTAACGGTCTCCCCAGCTCACAGCTCGCAAGGACGACCGTCGACACTCCCAACATCCAGTTCGAAAGGGTTCATCCTCAACCAGTCTGCAGACCGTGCACCCCAACCCCTCTCCATCCCATAACAGGGCACAATGGGTTGTTGGAGGCTACAACCCTCCTTTTCATGAGGAATGCTTCAGTTAAGCGACATCGCAGAGATTTCCCAAGAGGTCACCCATCACTAAATTGCTCCAGCCTGAGCATACTTAACTATATAGTTCTTTCACTCTTCATCACCAATTAAGCGACAACGCATGAACTTCCCAAGAGGTCACCCATCCCTAAATTTCTCCAGCCTAAGCACGCTTAACTATAGAGTTCTTTCATTCCTCATCACCAATTAGAATGAAAGAACTATATAGTTAAGCGTGCTTAGGCTGGAGCAATTTAGGGATGGGTGACCTCTTGGGAAGTCCACACGCTGTCGCTTAACTGAAGCATTCCTCATGAAAAGGGGGGCAGCGATCTCCAACAACCCATTGTACCATGTGGTGGGACAGAGAGGGGTTGGGTGCATGGTCTGCAGATCGGTTGAGGCTGAACCCTTTCGAGCTGGATGATGGGGGTGCCGACGGTCGTCCTTGCGAGCTGTGAGCTGGGGAGACAGTTACAGGTGGTAGCTACGACATATGATAGTGATGTGTCTTTCCTCATCACTGAGATTTCATGTGACTCAAATAGTTGGATATTGGATTCTGGTGCATCGCAACACATTTGCTCAGATGCAGGGATGCTCAGTTCACTGGATGTGATGACTGGGTCAGTCTTTCTGGGTGACGACTCAGCATGTGAGATCACGGGGACAGAGACGGTAGACATCTGGATGCATGACGGAGCAGAGTGCAGGCTTGAGCGGATACATCTAGTACCTAAGTTGCGCAGGAATTTGATATCGCTGGATAGATTGAACTTCAGATGATGTAGTTTTACGGTGAGAGGTGGAGTTTTGACAGTGACGCGATGGCGCACAGTGCTCATGCGAGCTATGAAGTGCGGTAGTCTGTATTGACTGATGGAGACCACGATGCGAGGTGGTGTGCACATGATTCCTGCGACCAACAAAGTTGATGGTCGAGGTGGTGAAAGAGATCGTCCTTCTGAGACTCTAACTAGACGAGTCAGATTCAGCGATCTGATCGCATTGACATTCATGGGTTGAGCCCGAGTAGGGATGAGTCGACTAGAGCAGGTTGGCTAACGCCTCAGGCCTTTGGTGTGATGCTTTGTGCAGTGTTACTTCACACAGTTGGTGCTTCATGCGAGAGTGTTTCATGTAGGTGGTGACTCCGGATCCCAAACCAAGGTGGTGGATTGTTATATTTGGTTCAAGATTTTCTATTTTTAGGCTTTCCTATTCTTAGGCTTTCCTATTTTTAGGTTTTAGGAACCTAAATATAGCTCCCCCTCTTGCGTGAGAAGATGAGTAGCTCCCCTCTCTCTCTCTCTCTCTACCTCTCGTGCGCTCGAATTTGCTATCCTTGGAGAGAAGCATTGTCGCCGGCCTTGCAGGAGATAGCCGCCGGCGTTGGTGGGGACTAGGGCTATTCTTCAGGATCTTGGAGACGGGCGACTTCGGGAGCGTGCTGAGTACAAATTCCCGCATTTACTGAACTTTGATAATCATGTGCTGTAAGATCTATATTATTATGTGGTTTTCTTCCATCGTCATGAGCTAACTTCTCTAGATCTTTTGTTATGAAAGTACCTTGTCTTGTGTGATGATAAAATCTTAAAACTACTCTTTGTGATTTTGAAGTGAATTTCATTTATCGATTTAATGATCTTTATTATGTGAATTTTGGTTCTTCATTAGTTTGTTGCGTTTCATAATTCGAGAGAGGAGCTACGTAACAAGTTGATAATGATTTTATTTTCATGCTTCATAATTCGAGAGAGGAGTTGCATGAATATTCCACCGAGATTTTTATATTTTTACTGCGCTTCATAATTCGAGAGAGGAGTTGCGCAAGTGTATCTTAATTTCGTTATAGCATTTGAAGGGAGAAAGAGATTTCTCATTGATGTTAACAACATTGGTTTTCGTTCTTTAAGCGGTTCTCTATCTCACCAAGGGAGATAAAAGAATTAGGGACTTCCGTTATCGAGGGATACAAATTTCTATTTAAAAAATAGTTGCAAGGTTTTTCACTTCATACGTTTCACAAAGACATTTTCATATTATCATTGCACTCGATTCGGGAAATCATGACACAAGATTATTTCTCCAAATCGTAATTTTAATAAAAAAATTTCTCCAAGCATTCGTAGTTTACTTCAATTAGATTTCGTTCATAGTTGTCTTTAAATTTCACAACCTTGATAATGAATCACTTGGATTTAAAGAAAAAGAATAACTAGTAGTTGCAAGCACTAAATCACTCACCTCTCCGTGGAAACGATCTCAACTCTCACATTATTACTTGACACGGCAAGTGCACTTGCGTTTAAATTATACACCGGTTATGAGCGTATCAAGTTTTTGGCGCCGTTGCCGGGGAGGTGCGACGTATTTAGCGTTTATTTCTTGCAATATTAGTGAATCTTTAGTAATTAGAGCTCAAGTGTGTTTCTTTTGTTTATTACTGCTACTTTCAAAACTGCTGTGCTGTTTAATTTGTTTTTTGTTTACTGTCATTATTGCTATTCTGTTGTGTTGCTTAGTGTATGTACAGATATCGAACACCAAAACTTTTACCGTTGAACCTCGAGATCGAACGAACGTGTAGACAGAATAGAAGAGCGAGCTGATTAGAACGTAACAATTCAACAACCATGAATCCCGATAATGAAGACGCTCACAATGAAAATGATCAGGATGGTTTAGGACAAGAGGGTCAAGTGGAACATAATGGTCAACATGTCCAGATTAGGAGAACCTGTCGAGAATATAAAATGCCTTTTAGAGGAGGTCTACACTATAGTATCATTAAGCCTGCCATCGAAGTGAATAATTTCAAAATTGATTCCATGGCGATGAACTTAGTGCAATAAAAACAATTTAGTGGACTAAATCATGAGGATCCAAACTCTCATTTACGGACGTTCATGGATGTGTGTGACATATTCAAGATTAATGGCGCGTCAGACGAAGCGATTAAATTACGCTTATTTCCATTCTCTCTGTCGGGCAGAGTGAAGGAATGGCTTGATTCCCAAAACGGTCTCACCACTTGGCAACAAGTGGTTGAATTATTTGTAGCAAAGTACTTTCCACCCGCTAAAACATCCAAACTAATGTGAGACATTAGTACATTTACGCAAGGGAATGGTGAAACATTGTACGACGCATGAGAAAGGTTCAAGGAACTTCTACGAAAATGCCCTCACCACGGTTTAGCAATGCACCAACGAGTGTGGACTTTTTATAACGTCCTCCAGACTTCTACAATGATCCAAGTAGATGAAGCTGTATGAGGATCCCTCATGAACAAGTATCCGGATGATGCATATGCTATCCTTGAAGATCTATCGTCAAACAATTATCAGTCGTTTGACCGACAGACTCCTTCTTCGGTAGGTGGTCTTCACCAAGTAGATCAGTTAACCTCGTTCGCTGCGCAAATCACGGCCCAATTTAACTATATGAACAAAAGGCTTGATGCGCTGACCTTAAATCATAATCAATTGAACTCACAGGTGAACAACATAATGACGACCCCTACTATGAATCCATTATTCACTATAGAACAACTTGCAAATCACCATACTCCTAGCTATAATGAAGAAATTAATTATATAGGAGGATAACCTAGATATAATAATAATTTAATTCCAAATTATTATAACCCGGAGTTGCGTAACCACCCTAACTTTTCATGGAAGAACAATGCCGGTGTGGCACACCCGCCCGGTTTCAACCCAAACCCACGTCCAACTCAAAATGTTAATTACAATCAACAAGGATCTTCTAGAAAGTTAACCGATGAGATTCTTATCGAATCCATGCAAAAGAACGATACGCACATTACTAGTTTAGAGGGTTCATTTCGTGTAATTGAGTCTCAATTGAGACAAATTGCGGGTGCATTGAACCTTAGACCTCAAGGGACACTCCCAACATATACCACACCAAATCCGAAGGGAGATAATCAACATTGTAAGACAGTCACTCTACGAAGTGGTAAGAAGTTGGGTAGTGAGCCGATAAAAGAGCAAGTTAAGGATAATAGTGAAAAAGAATTAGAGGAGTTGACTCCTTGTATCCCCAATGAGGGGGCAATACAAGAGGATGAAGGTAGGGAAAGAGAAGTAAAAGTGTTAGGAGAGAGAAAGAAAGAACCAAGTGCTGCAATAAAGAAGAAAAAAGAAGATGCGATAATTTATCCACCACCACCGTTTCCACAATGGTAAAAAAAGTAAACTTGATCAACAATTTCAAAAGTTTGTGGAGATATTTAAGAAATTACAAATCAACATCCCATTCGCCGAGGCATTAGAGCAAATCCTAGCTACGTAAAATTTATGAAAGATATCCTCTCCAAAAAGAGAAAATTTGGAACGAATGAGATGGTAGCACTCACTCAGGAGTGCAGCACTATTCTTCAAAAAAGACTCCCACCAAAGTTAAAAGATCCCGGGAGCTTTACCATACTGTGCTCCATAGGATATAAATTTGAAGGCAAAGCGTTATATGATTTTGGGGCGAGTATCAACCTAATGCCACTATCAATTTTTAGGAAGTTAGGTTTGGGCGAGATTTCCAAAAACTCCATAACCTTGCAATTGGCCGATCGGACACTAGCATACCCAAAAGGGATAGTTGAAGACGTGTTAGTAAAGGTGGATGGATAAGTTCATCTTTCCTGCGGACTTTGTCGTTCTAGACATGGAAGAAGATAGAGAGGTTCCGATTATTGTAGGGAGACCTTTCCTAGCGACGGGAAGGACTTAGATTTACGTGTAGAAGGGAGAGTTAACAATGCGAGTTAATGTTGAACAAGCCACTTTCAACGTACTCAAGGCGTTGAAGTTTCCTCACCGAGAGGAAGACAATGTGGAGGTGGTCAATCATGTATCTATATGTGACTACATGCCAAGTTTACTTTCTCACAAACAAGATGTTTTATTGAATCATTTATTGACTGAGGATGAACAATCTGAGGAGGAAGAAGTAATTCAAGAAAGCTTACAAGCATTCGAGAAGCAAATTGCGTGGTTTCGTAAGCCGGAGCCATTTGAGATGCCCGAGAAATCCATGTCGACTAAACCTTCCATCGTTGAACCACCATCGCTTGAGTTAAAACCTCTACCCGATCATCTTACTTATGCATATCTAGGGGATGGCGACACACTGTCGGTTATCATCAATTCCAACCTATTACCTGATCAACGTAAACGATTAATAGAATTACTTAAGCAATTTAAATTGGCCATAGGATGGACTATCGCTGATATCCGAGAAATAAACCCCTCATTATGTATGCATAAGATTCTTTTGGAAGAATCGTTTAAGGGGTCAATAGAGCCTCAACGCCGCTTAAGTCCGCCGATGAAGGAAGTGGTTAAGAAGGAGGTTATTAAGTGGCTAGATGCGGGTATTGTATATCCCATCTCGAATAGCTCATGGGTATCACCTATGCATTATGTACCCAAAAAGGGGGGGTATGACGGTCATAAAGAATGAGAAGGAAGAGTTAGTATCTACTAGGATGATTACGGGGTGGAGAATTTGCATAGACTATAGGAAGTTAAACAAAGCCACCAGAAAAGATCATTTCCCTCTCCCCTTCCTTGACCAAGTCCTAGATAAATTAGCGGGGAATGATTTTTTCTGTTTTCTTGATGGGTATTCGGGTTACAACCAAATTACAGTGGACCCCGCTGATCAAGAAAAGACCACGTTTACCTGTCCATATGGGACTTTCACGTTTAGGAGGATGCCCTTTGGTCTATGTAACGCACCTGCCACCTTCCAACGTTGCATGATTGCTATTTTCTCTGACATTATGGACCAAGGTATTGAGATTTTCATGGATGATTTTTTCATCTTTGGTAAATCATTTGACGCATGTTTAGCGTGTTTGGAAAAGGTTCTTACACGTTGTGTAGAGACGAACCTAGTATTGAATTGGGAGAAGGGTCACTTCATGGTTCGAGAAGGCATAGTGTTGGGTCATCATGTTTCTAGAAAAGGGCTAGGGGTGGACAAAGCAAAGTTAGATGTGATAGAAAAATTACCTCCACCCACAAATGTGAAAATGCTGCGTAGTTTCCTAGGACACGCTGGTTTCTATAGAAGATTCATCCAGGACTTCACGAGAATAGCTACACCATTGAGTGGACTTTTAGAGAAAGATGTAAAATTTTATTTTAGTGATGATTGCTTGAAGGTAGGCGTTCGACGAACTTAAATATCGTCTAACCACAACACCTATTGTTGTAACACCTGATTGGGAAGAGCCATTTGTCCTGATGTGTGACGCAAGCGATTACGCGGTAGGAGTTGTCTTGGGACAATTGCGGGGTAAGATATTTCACACGATAGCTTATGCTAGTAAAATCCTAATCGATGCCCAAGTCAACTACACTACCACCGAGAAGGAACTATTGGCGGTGGTTTTCGCATTCGAAAAGTTTCGCCCGTATCTCCTATGCACGAAGGTTATAGTGTACACCGATCATGCTGCGATCCGTTATCTCATGGATAAGAGAGACGCTAAGCCACAGTTGATTCGTTGGGTACTTCTTTTGCAAAAATTTGATGTAGAGATTAAGGATAGGAAGATAACAGACAACCCGGTGGCAGATCACTTATATAGGATTGAAAGTACACAGCCGTTGCTGAAATCTGAAGTGGAGGAGAGATTCCCCGATGAGTGGTTGTTAGCTATTTCGGAGAGTACCACGTCGTGGTATGCTGATTTTGTAAACTATTTAGTGAGCAACATATTGCCCTCCGAACTTACCTATCAACAAAGAAAAAAATTCTTACACCAAGTTCAGTCATATCTTTGGGACGACCCATTTTTGTTTAAGATTGGGGCTGATGGAGTATTGAGACGCTGCGTTTCCGAAGGGGAGATGAGAGCAATTTTAGAAAAGTGTCACAACTCTCCATATGGAGGCCATTTTATGGGTACTCGGACGACCATGAAGGTACTAGAGGCAGAATTTTTTTTGCCAAATCTATTCTGAGACTCAAACTCTTTTGTTAAACAATGCGATCGGTGTCAAAGAGTTGGGAATATACAAAAGAAAGGTGCAATGCTCATGAACATCATGTTAGAAGTAGAATTATTTGATGTATGGGGCATAGATTTCATGGGTCCCTTCATAAACTCAAATGGAAATATTTACATTATGTTAGCAGTTGATTGTGTATCTAAGTGGGTAGAAGCTATCGCCACATCTAAGAACGATGCTAAGGTGGTCCTGAAATTTTTAAGGAATTACATATTCAATCGATTCAGAGTGTCGAGGACAATAATTAGCGACGGAGGGAGTCATTTCTGTAACGCTCAATTTGGTTCCCTACTAAGAAAGCACGGGGTGACTCATAAGGTCGCGCTAGCTTATCATCCCCAAACGAACGGATTAGCCGAGGTTTCAAACCGAGAAATCAAGAGAATTTTAGAAAAAACTGTAAGGGTCCGTTCGTTTGAACGGTATTTGCTTTCTAGAATTGGCTTTTCGACGAAAACCAATATCTACATGAATTGGTTTTGTACAGAATTCCAATTTCGTTTTCAGCTGTAAGATTGAATTTAGTCAACAGAATTGTAATTGAGGCACAAAAGTTGTTTGACTGAATGATGGATTTGGTATTGAAATTTATATTATACAATATTTTATAAAACTCAAAATAGGCGTCAGCGTCGAACGCATTAAATTGCATACTATGTTTTAAGACGTGCATTTTTCTCACAAGCGCAATTTTTTCGCCCAGGTGCGCGTTTTTTGCCCGGGCACGCATTTTTCTCCAGGACGTGTATTTTTCGCCAAGGTGTGTGTTTTTTGGCCCATGACCGCATTTTTCACCCGATCGCGAGTTCTTCGGTTGAGAGTGCATTTTTTGGCACGGAAACACACTTTTTGTCTGGACGCACATTTTTTGTCCGTGCGCGAATTTTTTTCACTGACGCGCATTTTCGTCAGTGCGGGAGTTTTTCTGCCCAGATGTGTGTTTTGCACCCTGGGCAAAAAATGCGCGGTTGGGAGAGAAATGCGCGCCTAAGAAAAAACGAGCGTCCGAGCCGAAATAAACGCGGTTTGGCGAAAAATGTGCGCCCGGGCAAAAAACATATTCTCGCACGGAAAACACGCTTCACGGCGAAAAATGCGCGCCCGACGAAAAACACGTGCTCGGGGAAAAAATGCACGCCCAGGTGAAAAATGCGCGCTCGGGCGAAAAACGCTCTCCCGGGCGAAAAATGCCAGCCCGGAGAAAAATGCGCGCCCGACGAAAAATGCGCGCCTGGGCGAAAAACGCGCGCCCGGGCGAAAAATGCGCGCCTGGCGAAAAACGCGGGCCCGCGTGAAAAACGTGTGATCGGGCGAAAAATGTGCACCCGGGCGAAAAATGCGCGTCGGGGCGAAAAATGCGTGCCCGGGCGAAAAACGCGCGCTCAGGCGAAAAATGCGCGCCCGGCGAAAAACGCCCGCCCGGGCGAAAAATGCACGCCCGGGCGAAAAACAAGCGCACGGGCGTAAGACGCGCGCCCGGAGAAAAACGCGCGCCTTGGAGAGAAGTTTTATACTGCGCTTCATAATTCGAGAAAAGAGTTGCGCAAGTATATCTTAATTTCGTTATAGCATTTGAAGGGAGAAAGAGATTTCCCCTTGATGTTAGCAACATTGGTTTTCGTTCTTTAAGCGGTTCTTTATCTCACCAAAGAGAGATAAAAGAATTAGGGACTTCCGTTATCGAAAGATACAGATTTCTATTTAAAAAGTCGTTGCAAGGTTTTCACTTCATACGTTTCACAAAGACATTTTCATATTGTCATTGCACTAGATTCGGAAAATCATGACACAAGATTATTTCTCCAAATCATAATTTTAATAAAAGTTTTTCTCCATGCATTCGTAGTTTACTTCAATTAGATTTCGTTCATAGTTGTCTTTAAATTTCACAACCTTGATAATGAATCACTTGGATTTAAAGAAAAAGAATAATTAGTAGTTGCAAACACTAAATCACGCACCTCTTCGTGGAAACGATCTCAACTCTCACATTATTACTTGACACGGCACGTGCACTTGCGTTTAAATTATACATCGATTACGGGCGTATCATGTTGTCACCGGTCTTGGAGGAGATAGCCGTTGGTGTTGGCGAGAGGTGGAGCGAAGAAGGAGGTGGTGTCGTGGAGAGGAGAAGCGTGGTTGGATTCGAATTGGATTTTCCCTCTGTTGGTGGCGTTTGGTCTCCGGTGGTGGTGCGGTTGAACGTCAGACTTCGACGTTAAAGATTCCGGTGAACCATGTGCGTCTGCTAGGCGGATTGCAGTCCAGATCTTCTACTTTTCTACGGATCGTGCGCGTCCGGTGCATCTGCGGTGTTTCACCAGACGATCTTTTCTTCTCCTGTTATTTTCTTGTAATTGCATTTATATATTATTTAATTTAATATATTTGTGAGACTGTGCTCCGACGGGTTTTGCCGGGCACAAATTTGGCCTGTTTTGTGTTCTTGTTTTGTTTGTGATTTTATAGCTGTGTCTGCGTTTGTAGCAGAGCTTACAACAGGTGGTATCAGAGATAGGTTTCGAGTAGGTTACTGATTGGACGTTCCGATTTTAGGTTTGGGTCAACGGTAGGTGACGACATCGGTCCGCTCCCTATCTTCTCTGATCTGATCTGTGAATTAATCAAATTACCTAGAGGCACTGCGAGCAGCTATGACAACGAAGAACACTGTTTTGATCAGGTATTCTGTGGATAAATTTGACGGTAGCTGGAACTTTTGCCTATGGCAGATTCGGGTCAAAGATATGCTGGTTGAGCAGGGGTTGATCCAAGTGCTGCGGGGGTGTGATTCTTTACCCGCTCCGGTGAAGGATTCTGAGTGGATGGAGATGGATGAGCGCGCCACCAGCGCTATCTGGATGTGTGTCGACGACAGGGTGTTGTTCAACATCGGTGTTGAAGATTCTGCAGTCAAGCTATGAGAGAAGCTTGAGGGACTGTACATGAGCAAGTCATTGACCATGAGGCTGTTGCTGAAGCAGAGACTGTACAGCCTGAAGATGCAGAAAGGTGGTAACCTGTAGGAACACTTCAATAAGTTTAATGACCTTCTCTGCCAACTACATGTGGTTGGTGTGAAGGTGGAGGAAGAAGACAAGGCTATTGCTTCTTACCTCACTCTCGGCATCATATAAGCATATGCAAACCACTCTGCTATATAGGAAGGATACAGTAGACGTGGAGCAGATCACATATGCATTACTGTTCTGCCAGATGTTGTCAGACCCCACTCCTGAGGGTGAGCATGCTTTGGAAGTAGGAGGACGATGAGGGAGGCAGTTCGAGAAGGGATCTGTGAGTGCAAGGTCCAAATTCGCATCGAGGAAGGCAGTGACGTGCTACCATTGTAGGCAGAGTGGCCATATCAGGAGACATTGTCCGCAGTGTGCACAGATTTCTGGGGGCGTCCAGGATGCGGGCAAGACGACAACTACGACAAATGATATTGATGTGTCTTTCCTCATCACTGAGAGCCCATGTGACTCAGATAGCTTGATATTGGATTCTGGTGCTTCGCAACACATTTGCTCAGATGCAGGGATGTTCAGTTCACTGGGGGGTGATGACTGGGTCAGTTTTTCTAGGTGACGGCTCAACATGTAAGGTCACAGGGACAGAGACGGTAGACATCCGGATGCATGACAGAGCAATGTGTAAGCTTGAGCGGATACATCTGGTACCTAAGCTGCGCAGGAATTTGATGTCGCTGGGTAGATTAGGCTCTTGAGGATGCAGTTTTGCGGCGAGAGGTGGAGTTCTGACAGTGGCACGAGGGCGCATTGTGCTCATGCGAGCTATGAAATGCGATAGTCTGTACCGGCTGATGGGTACCACGATGCGAGGTGGTGTGCTCATGATTCCTGCGACCAACAAAGTTGATGGTCGAGGTGGTGAAAGAGATCATCCTTCTGAGACTCTGACTAGACGAGTCAAATTCAGCGATCCGATCGCATCGACATTCAGGGGTTGAGCCCGAGCAGGGATGAGTCGACTAGAGCAGGTTGGCTGACGCCTCAGGCCTTTGCGGTGGTGCTTAGTGCAGTGTTGCTTCGCGCAGTTGGTGCTTCGTGCAGAGAGTGTTTCATAAAGGTGGTGGTTCCGAATCCCGAATCAAGGTGGTGGATTGTTATATTTGGTTCGGGATTTCCTATTTTTAGGATTTCCTATTTTTAGGCTTTCCTATTTTTAGGTTTTAGGAACCTAAATATAGCTCCCCCTCTTGCGTGAGAAGATGAGTAGCCCCTCTCGCTCGTTTCTCTCTCTACCTCTCGTGCGCTCGAATTCGCTATCCTTGGAGAGAAGCGTTGTCGCCGGCCTTGGAGGAGATAGCCGCCAGCGTTGGTGGGGAGTGTTGTCGCCGGTCTTGGAGGAGATAACTGTCGGTGTTGGCGAGAGGTGGAGCGAAGGAGGTGGTGTCGTGGAGAGGAGAAGCGTGGTTAATTAGATCAAGATTGGATTTTCTCTCCGGTGGTGGCGTTTGATCTCCGGTGGTGGCGTTTGATCTCCGGTGGTGGTGCGGTTGAACTTCGGACTTTTACGTTGAAGGTTCCGGAGAACCTTGTGCGTCTGCTAGGCGGATTGCAGTCCAGATCTTCTACTTTTCCGCGGATCTTGCGCGTCCGGCACATCTGCGGTGTTTCACACCGGACGGTCTTTTTTCTCCTGTTATTTTCTTGTAATTGCATCTATATATTGTTTAATTTAATATATATGTGAGATTGTGCGCTAGCGGGTTTTGCCGGACGCAAATTTGTCTGTTTTGTGTTCTTGTTTTGTCTGTGAATTTATAGTTGTGTCAGCGTTTGTACCAAATTTTACAACACAATCAACAACTTGCAGATTTTTGTGCTAAATATGAAAACATTTGCAACTTTATTTGGCGTGATCCAGACCTTGCCTCTCTTGAGATCCTCGAGCTAGATTGTTCAGAGAATGACTCAGAGAGCATGGTTTCTTTGTTCTTTTGTTTTTTTTCCTTCCTTTTATTATCAATGCATCTGCAGTCTGCACTATTCAAGACCGAGGCTACACTAGGAATTTTATGAGAATTTTGAACAACACTTTACATGGCTATCGCGAATTATCGAGTGATCGGCGTTCAACTCGTAAAATGTGACATGTTTCCCTTCATGAAATTATTAAGCGATCATAATTATATTAAGGGCTTCAAATGGTCAATGACCAACATGAATTATGTGTATAATGGCTTGTTTAAACTCCACAAATTAATGAGAAAATGCCGGTATCATCTTAATAGCCATTTAGCAACTTCTGGCAGGCTACTATAAGATGTGTAGAAACGACGATAATCTTTCTTTTCATACCGCTACTAAATGAAATATATTATAGGGAATATGATGCATCATCATCATATAAAATTTAGATTTATGCGGAGGTTATTGAGTTCGTCATTTCGATGGCTCGGGCGTATGTTTGAAAGTGAAATAATTAACACCTCTAACCCACAATGGTTAAACCGAGCTTATTATGATGGCATGTTGATGCATCTTACGATTTAGGATCGTAATATTTTAGAGTGACTCGGGGAGTCGTCCTCGAAGAAACGAATTGTGTAAGATTTTGACGAGTTCGAATAAGTGTTCGATGGCGTTGAATAGCGAATGAATAGGCCGCATCGAAACATGATTTTGTTGATATAGGTCATAACTACTACCTTAGCCCCCCACCCCATGCGATATGATTAGATCGAATATGCCGAAGAAAGCCGCCGCTGATGTAATTCAACCTCTATATATACATCTGAGATTACTCTTTGTTTTTTTGCTTGCTTAAAATCAACAAGAATTATTGCATGGATGTGATTTCATGAGACTTTTCAACCCTTGCATTTTAGGGTCTCTTTGGCTCCTAACGTAGATCATGTTAACACCGAAGGGTCTGGTTCAACTGCTATATATGGTAGCGTTACGAGATTTCATAGCCGATCAAATCCAAAACTAATAGAAGGTTGTGACATACGTCAATGTTGGAGGACAAATGCATTTGGTTACACTATTTGATTTTAATTTTGTATGTCAAACATTGAAATATTATTTATAATATAAATTTTTATCTAATTTATGGAAAAAATTATCACATATTTTTCCCACCACTGCTTCTTCCAAACAGTGGAAACTGTTTTTTATTTCTGAAAACACTGAGAAATCTGCACTGCCAAACAGTTTCACAGATTTTTTCTCAACTGCTTCTGTTAAATTTTTGTGTGCTTCTACTAAGTACAAGAAATCAACGATAAACAAATACAAAGAACTCTTTATAACTAGGCAGATGATTACAACAACGACAAGCTGGCTACAAGGTAAAAGGGGGTGGGGGGGGGGGGGGGGGGGGGGGTACACCACCACCTTTGCATGCACCTCTCTCTCCAACATCTCTCCACTCGGCAAGGTCCACCAAGGCAGCAGCCCCCCCTCACTAGGTGCACTCGCCCCCTCACCTTGCTCCACTCGCCAAAAGCACAAGGCAGGCCCCTCTCAACCTGGACTCTTCCCCCCTCTTCCTTCCTCCACTCGGCAAGGGCAGCTCCCACTCGCCAACTTCAAGCAGCTCCTCCACTCGCCTAGGCAAAGAAGCCCATGCACAGCAAGCAGCCCCCCTCTATCTCCCACTCGCCTAGCTTCAAGAAGGAAGCCTTCCCTATCTCCACTCGGCAGAACAACAAGGCCCACAAAGGCCCACATCAGCTCTTCCACTCGCCTCTCCCTCACTTCACTATCACACCTCTTCTTGCCATGCACAACACTTCACAACTTCCTGCACATGTTCATGCCATGCACAGCACACTTCTCCTCGCCACCTCACACACATGTGCACTCGCCAGCTAGCACATTGCACTCGCACCTCACTTCACCTTCCATGCACAGCACTCCTCCTCACTTCTCCACTTGGCAAAGCCAACAAGGCCCACAAAGGCCCACTCGCCTACTTCAATAGGCAGCACCCCCTTCCTCTTCCACTCGCCTATACAAGGCAGCAGCTCCCCACTCGCCTGGCACAAGGTCCCACCTCCACTCTTCCACTCGGCAAGCTCAAGAAGACCCACTCGCCAACTTCCTCATACCTCTACTCGCCTCCCCCTCTCTCTAGCTCCACTTCAAAACTTCAACACTCCCCCTTGAAGTGAGCTTCAGGGACGACTCCGAGGCAGGCGCGAAGTTTCTTGAACGGACTCGCAGATAGGGGCTTTGTAAAGATGTTTGCCAGGTTCTCTTCACTCCGCACGTGCTCCACCGCAAGCGAGCCACCCAACACCTTCTCTCGGATGAAGTGGTGCTCGATCTCTATGTGCTTTGTCCTTGCGTGACACACTGGGTTGGTTGCCAGCTTCAGAGCGCTCTCGTTGTCGCCACGCAGCACAGTAGGTCCGCTGACCTTCTCATCCACATCTTCCACCAGCCTCCTCAGCCAGACACACTCCTGAGCTGGTAAGGACGACGCCTTGTACTCGGCCTCAGTGGTGGAGAGGGAAATGGAGTCCTGCTTCTTGCTGCACCACGAGATGGCAGTAGCTCCACACATGAACACGTAACCTGATGTCGACTTGCGGTCATCAGCGTCTCCTGCGTAGTCTGCATCTGTGTAGCCATGCAGCTTGAAGTCGGACCTCCCTCCATAGAACAACCCCATCTCCAGGGTGCCCTTCACATACTTCAGTATTCCCTTGGCTGCCTCCAGATGAGGCTTCCGCGACTCCTGCATGTACCGACTCACTCGGCCGACAGCAAAAGCGATGTCCGCCCTTGTGATGGTCAGATAGATAAGGCTCCCCACCAGTGCCCGGAAGATCTTCGGATCAGGAAGAATCCTCCCTTCTTCCTTCCGAAGCTTCAGCCCAACCTCCAGTGGAACGGAGCTGCTCTTCCCCTCCTTCATGCCGAATCTCTCGACGATCTTCTCGGCATACCTTCTAGGTCACGAGCAGCCCGCCACTTCTCTTCTCCACTTGAAGTCCAAGGAAATGGTGCAGTTCACCAAGATCCTTCATCTCAAACCGGATGTCTAGCTGCTGTCTCAGCGCCGCGACCTCTTCACCTTTGTTCCCGGTCACGATCATGTCATCGACGTACAGCAGCACCAGCACGTGAAGATCTCCACTCTTCTTCACAAACATGCTAGAGTCTGAGTCTGAGGCATCGTAACCACAGAACTGCAGATACTCTGCAATCTTCCCATACCAGGCTCTCGGCGTCTGTTTCAACCCATAGAGGGCCTTCTTCAGCTTGCAGACGTGACGCGGCTGAGACTTGGACACGTATCCAGGTGGTTGCACCATGAATATGTCCTTGTCTATCTCTCCGTATAGGAACGCGTTCTTCACATCCAGCTGCCACAACTTCCACCCTCTGTACGCTGCTAGGGCAATGACCATCCTCACCGACGTCATCTTCGCCACAGGACTAAACGTCTCCTCGTAGTCCTCTCCATAGGTTTGTTAGAAACCTCGAGTGACAAGCCTAGCCTTGTACCGCTCCACTTCTCCATCAGCTCTCTTCTTCACCTTGTACACCCACTTGCAGGTGACAGGCTTGATGCCCTCCATCATGGGAACAAGGTCCCATGTCTCGTTCTTCTTCAGGGCCTCCATCTCCTCATCCATGGCCACGTCCCACTCCTTGGTGCCAACAACATCTTCAAAGCGGGCAGGTTCCTTCTCGTCGAGTGGTCCTGCGAAGAAGCAAGAGACCAAACTAACGAAGTTCCCCTCCTTATAGCGAGCAGGCGGGACGATGGTCCGCTTCGACCTCCTCAAGGCTTGGCCACTTTCTACCGCTCCGGTAGACTCCTCCTCTCCAGCTCCTCCTTCAAATTCTCTTGAAGCAGCGCTCCCCCTGCTTCTAGAGCTTGAAGCTCCACCTGAGCCAGAAGCTCCCCCTGAGCCAGATGCTCCCCTTGAGCCAGATGGCGATGGGGCACTTGGAGATAACTCCAACTCCACCATAGAGTCCTCAGTGACTCTCTCTTCTCCCCTGCTTGATTCTCCACTCTCCGGCAGCACCACAGAAGAGACTCCCTGATACGAGATCAGTTCGTCAAACACAACGTCGCGCGAGACGACGAACTTGTGGGTCTGCGGGTTCATGCACTTCCATCCCTTCTTCCTCTCGTCGTAGCCGATGAAGACACACTTCCTCGCCTTCGGCTCCAACTTGGTTCTCTCAGCCTCTGGAACGTGCACGAAGCAGGTAGAGCCAAACACCCTCATGTGACTCACATCTGGCTTCTCCCCGAACATGAGTTGGTGTGGAGACACCATCCTGTTGGGACTCAGAGGTAGCCGGTTGATCACATGGGTGGCACATGCCATTCCCTCCGCCCATAAGGCTTTGGGGATCCCCTTGGCATGTAGCCAACTCCTGGTTGTCTCCACCAGATGGCGGATCTTCCTCTCTGCCACCCCATTCTGTTGAGGGGTGTGGGCGCAAGAGAGCTCTCGTCGGATGCCGAACTTCCTGCAGAAAGAGTTAAAAGCGTTAGAGGTAAACTCCCCTCCCCCATTATCACTTCTTAACTTCTTCACCCTCAGGTTCAGCCTCCCCTCCACTAGTTCCTTCCACTCCTGGAACTTCTCAAACACCTCCGCCTTCTCCCTCATGAAGTACACCAACGTGTAGCGGGTGTAGTCATCCACCAAGACCAGCGCATACTTGTTTCCTCCATAGGTCAGGGTGGCGCACGGCCCCATCACATCAACATGTATGCACTCAAGAGGTGCCCGACACCTGGTCTCCGACTTGTCAAATGGAAGTCGATGTGACTTTCCAAACTGACAACCCTCACACACATGGCCGTCGCCGCAAGAAGAGAGATTGGGCAGGCCAGACACCAGGCCCTTCGCCGCTATCATCTTCAGCTTGTCCATCCCCACGTGACCTAGCCTCTCATGCCAGATCGTTGCGCTGTCGTTGGTCTTCAGCTTGTCCACATAGGCACTTGCATAGAGAACGTACAAGTCCTTCACCCTTCTCCCGGTGAGCGTGACATCAGCATCAACTGAAGACAGGTTCTTCAGGAACTTCACCTCCTTCGGTCCAAACAGCACGTGGTATCCTGCATCCACTGCATTCGCAACCGAGAAGAGATTCTTCTTCATGCCCGGCACGTGATACACACTCTTCAGTGTCACGGGCTTCTCTTCACTTCCCAAGGATACCATCCCTTCCTTCTCAACTGGATGCACCGTATCATCCGCCGTGATGATAGCATCAGTTCCACCATATGCTTTCAAGGAGGCAAACTTAGACACATCTCCAGTGAGATGGTGCCCGCAATCGGAGTCCACTATCCAGTTGTTCTCGAAGCTGACCGAGGCTAAGGCATCGACTGACGTTGTCGTCATCTCAGCCAAGAAGCAGTTGTCTCCGCCTTCACCACCCTGGTGACCTCGACCTCTTCCTCCTCCTCTTCTTCCACCTCTCTGATGGTCACCACCTCTCTGGTGGTCTTCCTCTCTCTCAGCAACATGACCGGCCTTGAGATTAGACCGGCACTCCTTTGCCATGTGCCCATACTTCTTGCAGGCAAAGCAAAGGGGTCTCCCCCTCTGGTCATATGGAGGGAGAAAGTTCTCCCTAGCTCCCTGAGATGACGTAGAAGGTCCATCTCCGGAGTTCTTCTTCTTCTTGTCCCAAGGCTTCCTCTTGCCTGAGAACAACGCCTCGCTATCTCCCCCTGAGATAGACACTCCTTCCATCTGCTTCGCCAAGCTCTCCTGTGACGACAGCAGGTTCTCCATCTCCAGTAAGGTGGGCTGATTAGCCCATCCTTGCACAGATGTGATAAACGGAACATACTCCTTCCGCAGACCTCGGAGTATGTGCCTCTTCAGCTTCGCTTCTGAGATCGGCTCGTCAGGATCCAAGGCCGAGATCTCAGCACACAAGTTCTTCACCTTCAGGAAGAAGGTGGATATCGACAACTCTCCTTGAGTGGACCGCGCCAACTCATTCTCCAGGAACTGTAGCCGCGCTACGTTCTTCTTATTGAATAGCCCATCAAGGGCACTCCAGATCTCTGACGCTGACTTGCACCCCATGATGTGGTCGAACAAGTCAGGAGAGATAGCTCTCTTCAAGGTGAACTCCGCCTTGGCGTTTGTCTTCCTCCACGCTCTCACAGCTAGACCATTGTCATCGATAGGAAACACTTCTGCCTGCTCTTCTCCTCCAACGACCTCCCATAGGTCCTCTCCAAGCAGGTAGCTCTCCATGCATGACTTCCACTTCTTGTAGTTGGTCTGGGTGAGCAGCTCAATGCCTAGTCCTCTCGCATAACCTCCTCCGCCGTCCATCATGGATGTCTACCTTGAACCTCGATAGCACGCGCCGCTTCAGCAACCTACCTCTGATACTATGTTAAATTTTTGCGTGCTTTTACTAAGTACAAGAAACCAACGATGAACAAAGACAAAGAACTCTTTATAACTAGGCAGATGATTACAACAACGACAAGCTGGCTACAAGGTGCATCCACCTTGATTCACGTCAGCTGAATAATATATAAAAAACAACTTGTCGCGGACAAGGTCCGCTTCTCCACTCTCCCCTTCACAGTACACTCTGCACTCTCCACCTCTCGCCGAGGTATGGATTGGGGTCTCCTGGGGTGTAGGCACACTCCCACTCTCTCAACTCTTCTCTTTCACCTCTACTCTCTCTCTCTCTCTTGAATCTCTCTCCTCGCATTAGCTCGCACACGAAAGGGGGGGGGGATATTTATAGGCAACCATATAATGAAGGTAAGGGGGGGGGGGGGGGGGGGGGGGGGGGGGGGGGGGTACACCACCACCTTTGCATGCACCTCTCTCTCCAACATCTCTCCACTCGGCAAGGTCCACCAAGGCAGCAGCCCCCCCCCCCCCCCCCCCCCCCCCCCCCTCACTAGGTGCACTCGCCCCCTCACCTTGCTCCACTCGCCAAAAGCACAAGGCAGCCCCCTCTCAACCTGGACTCTTCCCCCCTCTTCCTTCCTCCACTCGGCAAGGGCAGCTCCCACTCGCCAACTTCAAGCAGCTCCTCCACTCGCCTAGGCAAAGAAGCCCATGCACAACAAGCAGCCCACCTCTATCTCCCACTCGCCTAGCTTCAAGAAGGAGGCCTTCCCTATCTCCACTCGGCAGAACAACAAGGCCCACAAAGGCCCACATCAGCTCTTCCACTCGCCTCTCCCTCACTTCACTGTCACACCTCTTCTTGCCATGCACAACACTTCACAACTTCCTGCACACGTTCATGCCATGCACAGCACACTTCTCCTCGCCACCTCACACACATGTGCACTCGCCAGCTAGCACATTGCACTCGCACCTCACTTCACCTTCCATGCACAGCACTCCTCCTCACTTCTCCACTTGGCAAAGCCAACAAGGCCCACAAAGGCCCACTCGCCTACTTCAATAGGCAGCACCCCCTTCCTCTTCCACTCGCCTATACAAGGCAGCAGCTCCCCACTCGCCTGGCACAAGGTCCCACCTCCACTCTTCCACTCGGCAAGCTCAAGAAGACCCACTCGCCAACTTCCTCATACCTCTACTCGCCTCCCCCTCTCTCTAGCTTCACTTCAAAACTTCAACACTCACCACTGATTCTCCCATCGCTACAACCGAGCCAAACAGAGCCTTACTTTGCTTGAGCTTAAAAATATTTTTAATAACTAAATAAATAATGCGAAACTGGTTTTATTTATAAAAACCATGACAAAGGCACACATTATTTTATTCATAAAAACCATGAGAAAGCAAGTCAAAGCAACACTCTTTATATATATATATATATATATATATATATATATATATATATATATAACGCAATAAAAGGCAGCAATATATCAATCCTCTTGTTTCTGCTGAAGATGGCTGATAACGCAGCCGAGATAATAACGCAATAATTTGAGAAATCCATCCAAGAGTTGACTGCCATCAAAATTGTCCTTCAAATCGTACGTGAGGATGGCGTTGACTATCGTCTTCCCTCCTCCCACGTCGTCGAGTTTGAATGTGACGAGATAGTGAGTGAATCCAAGATTCATATAGCCTCCCTCTACTCCCAGAAAAGTCAACACGTGCTTCCCTTCGTCAAACTCCACTATCCTCTCCGTGAACGACTCCAGATCAGGTGCCGCTGTATTTCATATATAGTTATAAATCAATATGTAAGAAATATATATACACACACGCGCACACACGAGTGACAGTGCACGGGGCCCCCCTGTGCCTCACGCGACAGTACTCGGCCCCTGGCGCGTTGCTGTCAGGCGGCCTTTGGCTGCATCCAAGCTTTAATAACGCGGGTATCGTTTTTTATGATTTTGAGTCAGATTTGTATCTTACTTTAAAACGTAATAAACATGAAAGTTGTAGATCTCATCGAGAAGAATAACTTTCATGTTGATCACTCTTTGATTTGAAGTCGTTTAGGAAAAAGGTCACGCCGAATCAGGAGTCTAACGGCTTCAAATCAAAAAGTGATTAACATGAAAGTTATTCATATCGATGAGATCTACACCTTTATGTTGATCACTTTTTAAAATAAGATAGAAATAAAGCTCGAAATCGTAAAAAACGCGCATCACAAATCAAAAAAATAGTCTCACACCGCCTATAATTCTGTTTGAAGTTTTAAATATATAAAGCAGCCCCGATGATTATTTGATGAAATGTTGTTGTTATTGGGCTTGTAGAGGGCCTGTTTTGGGCTTGATTTTGAGCTGATTACGGGCTTGTAGCGGGGGAGTGTCATAGCGCACTATTTTTCCAAAAAATTTGATCAAAAATCGTGTCATATCGCACTATTTTTTCAAAAATATCATACATATACATATAATATATGAATAGAATTAGAAGGGAGCAGAGGAGATCGAGCGAGAGCTCACCGGGGCCAAAACTAACATATAAGAGTGAGCCGAGGGCGATTCCATCGCCTTCTAGAATCTTCGATTCTGTGAGAAGACCTGGAACAGCTTTTCTGATAACCTCCAATTTGTCGTTGGTCAACGCCCTCCACAGAGTTTGGATGTCAACCCCATCGGCCTCCAGTTGGAACTGCTGCCCGCTCGCCATATTCTTCAGATCTACAATGCAGCTCTCCGATGGAGGAGGATGGGTTTCTGAGGGTATATTTATAGGCGTTGGTAGGCTGGGATGAAGACAGGAGGAGGGATATTGTAGAGCAGATGCTGAATTTAAGGGCATATTCTACCAAATACAATTTGTTTATATATTTCTGCAATAATTAATATATATATTCTATGCTCAAAATAGTACTATCCGGCCGGCCGTTATAGTTGGTTAATTAGCCTTGGTTGACTGTTTTTATTTTGGGTTGGTTTTTGCCACCCTTAATTGGTATCAAGTTAGGATCATAATTCATACGTGTCACGACTCCCTACGTTTTAGCCACCCTCAGTGTCCAGTTAGGATAAAAAATTGGCGGCTGAGCTGACAGCCGTTTGTCTCGGTAGAGTCTTTGAGTGGCATGTTTCCGTCCTCTTTCCCATTCCTTAGAAAACTTGAGCAACCGGGTTTAGGTACAAGATACTATCATTACCGTCTGGACAAATAGACATCCAACCCGTAATCGCAACGACCCAATTGCAAGAGCGGAGCTCGATCTACCATCTGAGCTATATCCCCCCGAGCTGAGTGCTGAAGCATGCATGAAAGAGTCAGATGCTTCTTATATTCTTTTCCCTGGCGCAGCTGGGTCATCCTGGACTTGAACCAGAGACCTCGCCCGTGAAGTAAATCATCACACCTACGATCCAACCATTTGGGTGGGAGAGAATCAATAGATTCTTTTCGGGAGCGATCTTACCTCTCTTTTTATTCCCTAAAACAAATTGAAATGATTGAAGTACTTTCTATTTGGAATCTTCTTAGGTCGACTAATCCCTATTACTTTAATAGGATTATTTGTAACCGCATATTTACAATACAGGCACGGTGAACAGTTGGACCTTGAGTAACATTTCTTTTTTTATTGACCTCTTACAAGGAGGTCAAATTCAAATTGTAATTATACTTTATTTTCTTAAGCTATTTCCTGGTAATTCAGCGTAACATAAACGGAATGGAATCACACTCTTCTAATAATATTTTTTATGAATATTCTAATAATATTTCTAATTATCGTATATTTTTGATGGTATATTTACAAAGTTGGTCTAACTTATTGATTGTCACTAATCCTAGATTATTCTCCTGATAAATTAATAAATCAGTTTTAATTTGCTCGAGCTGCATCATATGCTCTACCATTAGTCTTTTTATTTAACAACCCAAGAAAAATAAAATTTGGTTTCTAGCAGAACATAGACAAGAGCATCTTCATTCGTATAGAAAATGATGGATATCAGAATCCACAGTCAATCATGTCCTTCAAGTCGCACGTTGTTTTTTTACCACATCGCTTCAAACGATGTTTTACCATAACAACGCTCTTTATTTGAATTTGGAACCGTATGCAATTGATTCGATGTAGTTTGATCCCAAGGTAAGGAATAACCAGTTAAGCCAAAAGATGCAGTCAATACAGCCAGAACTATCCCTGTAACCCTAGTTAATTCGCAAAGTTTTTTAAACTCACCCGTAAGATACACACGAAATACATGCAAGATCATCATTAGAACCCTAATACTTGGTGACCATCGATGAACTAATAGAATTAACCAACCAAAGTTGGCCTCAGTCATTATGTATTGAACAGAGGAAAAAGCATCTATGACGGTTGGACGATAGTAAAAGGTCATAGCAAAACCCGTAGCTACGGCCTTGGACTCGTAATGGATCTTGAAGCACTATTTCTGCGTCTCCCTGACCAAACCCTCCTATATTTGGATTATTTGTTAATGCTTGATAAAGCTTGATGGATTCACCTTCTGAAGCAAGTTCTGGTCCTGGAGGTATATATAGTATTGCAGCGCAGTTGGGTGATGAGGGCTGCTAGGAGAGCTTCTTATCGAGGTCAGGGGTTCGAGGCTCTTCGACAACAACCCGCCATCATGAGAACAGTGATGAAGACGGGTTGGGCCTGGTTGGGCTGCAGCCCTATGGGGGGAGCAGAGACGGGCACCTAGTGTAAAACCCCCCCTCCCTAAACTGAACCTGGTTCAGGGAGGGGGGATCTTACTGCCCAAAGAGGACTACCCAGCGCTTTTCGGGTGGCAACGTCTCATCCTCTTAAGCGCTGAGCGGTCTCTTTGTCAGGCACAAAAATCATTACAACACATCAGAACGCACAGCGGAAGCAATCGAAATAAGAGAAGCTAAGCATGCTGATTATATTACATATTTAAAAATGGCCGGGGCCTATCGTTTTACAAAATACTGCCTCGAAGGCTACATAGTCTAAAACAAAAGGGAGCCCTAGGCTAGTCCTTATACTCTCGAACTCACGTCTCTGAAGATAGGGGGCGAGGCTGGGGTAATCGAACGGGCCATCTCCAAGGCTCGTAACTCATCCTGCGGTGCGGGGGCTCCTTGCTGTCCCATCTCCTGTGATTGGTTATAAGAAATAACCGTTAGTCACAGAGCTAAGTAGAAAATACATCCCCTCCCCGGATCCATATCCAGGGGGCGGTTAAAGAACAGAAATGAAATAGCCGAAGCAAGGTAGAGGGTTAGCAGCAGGTAAACATATATATCTCTCTATATATATACGGCTTCCCTCCCTAAAGCTCGTAACCGCGCCGTATAGTAAGTACACAACACTATAACACGCAGACACGCACACCCAGGTATTCAAACCTGTGCGCATACAAAAGACCCTGTGTCGACACAGTTTAGACCGCTTTATTTCAAGCAGAGGAGCTAACCCCGCGGGCCTCACCGATGTGGCCGTCGGTGACAGTGGCCAGTCCTGCCACTTCTGAATGTAGTCGTACCGTATCATTCAGGCCCTCCTGTACAACTTGGTGTACTAACTGGATGTGAGCGACATCCGACGAGCCGATTTGTAGGCCGACCAGAGGAGGTAAAACTGCAGGCTCGGAGGGTGATAACCCATTGTGCACATCTCCCTGTCGTCATGAGTCGTCAACCCACTCGCACCGGTACGAACGGTCTGCGAGCGTGACCAACCCGCCACTCCCAAACAATCTTCACCCGCTTTATATAAAACAAGCACTTAAGTGTCGTGGCAATTCTACTCGACCGGTCGCACAACCTCTGCCCGGGAGGATTAGCGGTATGAGGGCTCCTTGCTTGGGGCTAACTTGGGAGGAGGGACTCAACTCCGGGATTTCCCCAACTAAGGCCTCGCAGAAGGGAGGATAAGCATCGCATGGTTGCCATGACAGCTCTGCATTAGCAAACAAATTAGGCCGAAAGCAGGGGCCATAATACTAAGCAGAAATGTAGGCCGAAAGCAGAGGCCATCATAATAAGCTGAAAAGTAGGCCGAAAGCAGAGGCCATGGTAATAAGCTGAAAAGTAGGCCGAAAGCGGAGGCCATGGTAATAAACAGAAAAGTAGGCCGAGAGCAGAGGCCATGGTAATAAACAGAAAAGTAGGCCGAAAGCAGAGGTCATGGTAATAAATAGAAAAGTAGGCCGAAAGCAGAGGCCATGGTAATAAACAGAAAAGTAGGCCGAAAGCGGAGGCCATGGTAATAAACAGAAAAGTAGGCCGAAAGCGGAGGCCACGGTAATAAACAGAAAAGTAGGCTGAAAGCGGAGGCCATGGTAATAAACAGAAAAGTAGGCCGAAAGCAGAGGCAATGGTAATAAACAGAAAAGTAGGCCGAAAGCAGAGGCCATGGTAATAAACAGAAAAGTAGGCCGAAAGCAGAGGCCATGGTAATAAACAAAAAAGTAGGCCGAAAGCAGAGGCCATGGTAATAAACAGAAAAGTAGGCCGAAAGCAGATGCCATAATGACAGGACCAGTGCGAGACTGAATTTAAATGAAAGTACCGAAAGTAAATGCGGGGGACCAGTGCGAGACTGGATTTAAAGGGAAGTACAGAAAACAGTAGCAGCATAAGGAAAGGGTTAGTAGTCCAATCGCTCCTTTATTATTGTCGCGGCGGGGGTTAAATTTCGGCGTCGCGCCGCGCTTTCGTTCCGATTCTCGCGTCGATATTTCGAGCTTAGTCGATTCCTTGGATAGATACGCACAATTTTTAATAGGCATTTAGAAATATGCGTCGAGGGGGCGCCGGTTTATTTCGATGAATTTTGCTCTTTTTCGGGCGTTTATTTCGCTTGTAAAATACTTTTGGAGGACCAAAATAAGAAACCACACCTCCCAATTTTTATAGTAGTTGTAAAACACCTTTAGATAGAGCTCCTAATTTTTGGTGATTTTTGCGAACTTGTTCGGACGTTTATTTTCTCAAAATAAACTCTATAAAGGGTTTTAAAAATAGTAAAATTCCTCCTAAAAATCCCAAAAAAATACAGTAGGTGCCCCTTAGGGTGGGGCACATTTTCTATTTAGAAAACTTTTTTTGAAACTACCCCATTTTTTCCTCAAAAAATTGGGTAAGGGGAAAGGGGAATTGGGGTGCGGTTAGGAAAAGGAAGGGGGCGGGCTGGGGTGCGATTAGAGAAAGGGAGGGGGCGCAGGGGTCTTGCACCCTGCGCCTTCCCACGGCCCCCGCAGCGGATCTGCGACGGATCCGCTGTGGGGGGCACGAATGCTGAGGCGGAAGGCGGGAGTTAAGAAAACGGGGGCCGCTTGATCTCCTGGGGGAGATCGTGCGGCCCCCGATTGATCTCGGGTGGCTGCCGCAGCCGCCGCCGGGCAGCGGCCGGCTGGGGCCGGCACCGCATCCGGACGATACGCCGGGGGTCGGCGACCATTCCGGTGGTGGTCCGGCGGCCTGGCGCCGCCGGCCACCGCCGGAATTAGAGCGAAAGAAGGGGGGCGGGAGGCGGAGGCCTGCATGCACCATGCATGCCGCCGCGCCGCCGCCCCCGAGGGGAGAGGGGCTGGTGCCGCCCCCGGACGGTGCGCCGGGAGCCGGCGACCACTCCGGTGGTGGTCCGGCGGCTTGGCGCCGCCGGACCCCACCGGAAATTAGGGCAGGAGGCGGCGGGAAGGCGCGGCACAGCTTGCATGGGCCATGCAAGCTGGCCGCGCCGCCGCCTCCTCGGGGAGGGCCCTCCCTGCCACCCCAGGTCGGGGCGCCGGGGAGGGGGCAGACTTCCGGCGGGGGTCCGGCGGCCTGGCGCCGCCGGCCGCCGCCGGGGTTGGCGTGGTTTCCCCTACAGGAAAAGAGTGGGGGGGAGGAGGACTCGGGCGCCGCCGGGGCTGCGTCCTCCGGCGGCCCAGCCGCCTCCCCTTCGTCGGCGCCGAGGTCCCCGAGTGGGGACCTGCTCCCCCAGCGCCACCACCGGCGCTGGGGGGGGGGTGGTTTCCACGGCCAGCGCCGCCACCTGAGCAAGCTCGGGGTGGCGCTGGTGGCGCTCCGGCGACGGGGAGGGGGCGGCTTGGCTCCAGGAGGTAAGAAGGAGGAGGGGGGGCGATTCTACCTGGAGGTGAGGTGGGGCTCGAGAGGTGGAGGGGCGGTGGCCGGCCATGAGGAAGGAGGAGGAGGTGGTGGCTTGGGGTTGGCTTGCTCCGGCAAGGTGGAGGAGGAGGAGGGCTGGGCTGCCGGCAGGGAGAGGCTGAGAGGGAGAGAGTGGGGTGGGGGTTGGAGAGGGGCTGCCCCTCCATTTATAGGAAAGGGGGGAGCTCTCCCCCCCCCTCCTTTTCCTCCACGTGGGGATAAGGGAGGGGGAGATATTTTTCCCCCTCCCCTCCCTCCTCTCTCTCCTGCCCCCTTTGCCCAAATAGGGGGGCTGCCCATTCATGGGCAGCCCCTCCTTTTGGGGGAGGGGCTTCTCTCTCTCTCCCCCCCCCCTTTCTTTTCGTCTTTCTTCCAACTAATTTCAAACCGGGGGGGGGGGGGGGGGGGGGGGGGGGGTTGACCAAGTCAACTTAGGGCGGGGTCCTCCTTGGCCCCCGGGGTCTAACAAGAGTTGCCGGGGCCGATGCCGGGTTCGTATGCCTTATATCTCGTGCGTTGCACTGAGGAGATCTGCATAGTCGTAAAATGGCATACTCTCCATACGACCTTGAATCGAGGCCCAACTAATTCCGTTGCGCTCGTATTGTTCGTACGAGTTTTCCAGAACTGACAGAAGTTAATTCGGGGCTCGCACGGTCACTATTTATAATAATGAGGTAGTGGCGCGCTACGACACCCGAAATGGTCGTTTTCTCCAAACGACCTCGGATCGAAGTGCAACGGATTCCGTTGTGCTCGTATCATCCATACGAGTCTAACGGAACTGACGGAAGTCAATTCGGGGTTCGTACGGTCACTATTCATAATAATGAGGTAGTGGCGCGCTACGATACCCGAAATGGTCGTTTTCTCCAAACGACCTCGGATCGAAGTGCAACGAATTCCGTTGCGCTCGTATTGTTCATACGAGTCTAACGGAACTGACGGAAGTCCATTCGGGGTTCGTACGGTCACTATTCATAATAATGAGGTAGTGGCGCGCTACGATACCCGAAATGGTCGTTTTCTCCAAACGACCTCGGATCGAAGTGCAACGAATTCCGTTGCGCTCGTATTGTTCATACGAGTCTAACGGAACTGACGGAAGTCAATTCGGGGTTCGTACGGTCACTATTCATAATAATGAGGTAGTGGCGCGCTACGATACCCGAAATGGTCGTTTTCTCCAAACGACCTCGGATCGAAGTGCAACGAATTCCGTTGCGCTCGTATTGTTCATACGAGTCTAACGGAACTGACGGAAGTCAATTCGGGATTCGTACGGTCACTATACCCCGATAACTTAGTTGCGGCGCGCAACATTACTTAAAATGGTAGTTTTCTACTGCTCTGGCCTACTTTTATTGGGCTCACTAGGGTCTAGTGGCCCAATAAAAGTTGGGATGTTACACCTAGAACGGGTGATAAGTCCCGTACTCCCTTCTCAACAAAAACCGGTTTTTGTTGAGAGGGGAGTGTGGGACTTATCACCCGCTCTAGGTGCCCGCCTATGCTCCCCCCAAAGGGCTGCAGCCCAACCAGGCCCAACCCATCTCCATCACTGTTCTCATGATGACGGGTTGTTGTCGAAGAGCCTCGAACCCCTGACCTCGATAAGAAGCTCTCCTAGCAGCCCTCATCACCCAACTGCGCTGCAGGTGCCAAAACATTAGCGGCATTTGAAAAACGTAGCTGAAGCCTTAATTCTAAAAACGGCGTCAATGCTCATATTTGTTGTAGTGAAGACAGCTCAAAAGCACAACACATCACCTCAGTGATCACTATCATACTGAAGAATAAGACCTAGTTGTTGAGAAGGGAGTACGGGACTTATCACCCGCTCTAGGTGCCCGCCTCTGCTCCCAGCAAAGGGCTGTAGCCCAACCAGGCCCAACCCGTCTCCATCACTGTTCTCATGATGGCGGGTTGTTGTCGAAGAGCCTTGAACCCCTGACCTCGATAAGAAGCTCTCCTAGCAGCCCTCATCACCCAACTGCGCTGCAGGCACCAAAACATTAGCGGCATTTGAAAAACGTAGTCGAAGCCTTAATTATAAAAACGGCGTCAATGCTCATATTTGTTGTAGTGAAGACAGCTCAAAAGCACAACACATCACCTCAGTGATCACTATCATACCGAAGAATAAGACCTAGTTGTTGAGAAGGGAGTACGGGACTTATCACCCGCTCTAGGTGCCCGCCTCTGCTCCCCCCAAAGTGCTGCAGCCAAACCAGGCCCAACCCGTCTCCATCACTGTTCTCATGATGGCGGGTTGTTGTCGAAGAACCTCGAACCCCTGACCTCGATAAGAAGCTCTCCTAGCAGCCCTCATCACCCAGCTGCGCTGCAGCGCAGCTGGGTGATGAGGGCTGCTAGGAGAGCTTCATATCGAGGTCAGGGGTTTGAGGCTCTTCGACAACAACCCGCCATCATGAGAACAGTGATGGAGACGGGTTGGGCCTGGTTGGGCTGCAGCCCTTTGGGGGGAGCAGAGGCGGGCACCTAGAGCGGGTGATAAGTCCCGCACTCCCCTCTCGATGCTTTTGGTGGTTTTTCACCCTTTCCGAATATTCCACGTTAAAAGTCCTCGTGTCAACTAATCGATTCATTCATTGACTGTTTGCGTGCTCGATTCGCTCTCGAGCTAAGATGGTTCAATTCGACCGGTCCACCAAAAGCATCGAGCGACCCGCAACAAATATTATATTTAAAAAAACTATCTCAACATCATACATTTTTGCTCCATGAATTTTAGAAGTATGAATACAAAAGTTCAAATTGCTATTAAAAATTTAGGTAATATTTAGGTAAAATTGTAAC
The DNA here is from genome assembly GCA_033032865.1 of Dactylorhiza incarnata. Lineage (NCBI taxonomy): Eukaryota > Viridiplantae > Streptophyta > Magnoliopsida > Asparagales > Orchidaceae > Dactylorhiza > Dactylorhiza incarnata. Next base: position 1,206,359 of record JAWHQI010000094.1, on the reverse strand, counting down.
ATAAATCTCTGATGTTTCTTTTAAATTTAGTTCCTAAATTTTTATTTAAGATGAGACAAATTCTATTCCCACCACTACCGCTATTTTGAAAACATTTGATGGGAAAAATGTTTATGTCAAAACGATATTTTAGAAGGCTTTTCGGAAAACATTGAGCCCTACTACTTCCATAAACGCTAAAAAGAGTTTTTTGCATTTTTCATACTTCTATTCCCACGTGCAACGTCCTCTTTCTCCTACAATTATTTTTCCCACTACTATTTTTTTGACAACTCTAATCCCAACATTAATTTCATAAAGGCACTCAAAATAGGTGATTTTTATTAGCACCACATTTTTGACTATCCGCAATTATTTGATAACCGTAACAAAAAAAAAATCAAATACAAATCTTAGAGAGAGAGAGAATGAGTTGACATCGCAAGAACAACATTCACACATAGAAGAGGATAGGTCGACGATCTTTTTTCTATGTTCGTGTGTAACAGAATTCTATAGAAGTATATTACTCAAATTTCTCTTTAATTAGAGCAAAGGACGATAAGTCAATAATCTTTTCCTGAAAAGTTGTGGCAACTTATGCAATAGAATTGTAAAAGGGAGTCGATATTAGCAGCCTAGAAGTGGCTATTCGCAGACCATTGCTATTCGTAGTCCATAAATTTTATTTGCAGTCCAAAATTATATTTGCACTCCACTCATATCCCAAATAACCGAATCACTTTGCTGATTTATTAAGCACTAGAAGCCTAGAGAAACATCTTGAAGACTCTAAGACAATTTAAAAAACTAGCAGAAAAACAAGTTAACTGACATGCATAGAGGAATCAACTCTAAATCAAGTTAAATGACATGCAAACCTTCCTCTAACCAGAAAACTGACTACTTTTTTTGGATTTTCGCTTGATAATTTTTCTTCTTTTTTAAAGAAGGTGAATCAAAGAGGGGGAAAGACGACGCGACCGATAGAACTACAGCTAGGGTTTAGGCAACAAGTGGAGAAAGATTGAGAGGAGGTTATTCGATGGGGTGCGATTAGCGAGAATTGAACTGCGAATGTACTTAGGATTTTTACATTTTTTGGGGTGCGAATAGCGAGAATTGGACTGCTAATATCAACTCTCTTGTAAAAAGAGGAAGAATGAGTTTGGGTTTTGAACCAGGAAATGGAAGAGGACGATGATGGTGAAGGCCAAAAAGGAAAAAAAAAGCCACCGTGGAATAGACGGGACCCCAGGCCACAACAATAACTGAGTAATATGAGACGCCAGCGACCGAAAAAAAGACGGAATGGGTTGACATCGCAGCGTCATTCACCCATGGAGAGAGGCGGAATCCTCCTCCACCCCAAATTGAGGTTTTCCAAATGCAGCCCAGGAGCCCTCCCAAGTCGGAACTGAAACAACCGGTTCCAGATCTTCGCAGACAGCTTCTAGCGTAAACGGGCATTTGAGACCGTTGAATTCTCTTCTAGTGATTAACGAGAGAGCAGGAATCGGCTTCTAGGCGAACACACGGGCAGGAAACGGGAAATGAGCTTCCATCGAAGCTGAGTGCGGCTAGGTGTTCAAGAAAATCCTAAAATTGAAATTAAATGAGTGCTAACAATCGTATGTAAAAAAAAATCACCAAAATCAATCCTCCATGAGGGAGAAACTGATTTCAATTCAAAAAAATATTTTATAATTTTGGCAAAAAATAATAATATAAAAAATGGCAGCATCTATCTCCCTAATAAAATCTGGGTCAATCGACGGAGCTGCGAAGAATGGCGAGCAAGCTGCAGATCGAAAGGGTGGCCGATCAAGTCGATATCGATGATCTGTGGAGGGCGTTGACCAAAGATAAAGTGGAAGTGCTCAGAAAAGCTTCTCCAGATCTGGTTACAGAGGTTCGGATACTGGAAGGAGACGGAATCGGCCTCGGCTCGCTCTTATCTGTTTCTTATGGCACCGGTGAGCCCTAATCCGCCCTTACTCTTTTATTCATTTCAATTTCCTCTGCATTATCTTAATCCAAATCTTTTCCCTGCAACAATTTCGAATGAAATTAGCGATGTTCCCTTTGGGAAATCAACGAGGGAGACAGAGAGACAGCCAGAGAGAGAGAGAGAGAGAGAGAGAGAGAGAGAGAGAGAGAGGGAAATTAACCTAGGGCTTAACACACAACCGAAAAAGAAGAGGAGGAGGAGGTGCGGCTGTGCATTCGAGAGGGAAGAGGAGGCCAGCGGCGCCGGGCTGTTTCTTCATCAGCAGCGATGGAGTCCTCAGGCGGAGGACTCTTTGGTGCAGTCGGCGTCGGCATTGTTGGAGGAAGAAGACGACACTGTTTCGTGCGCTACCGCCGGCGCTATCGGATACCGCAGGCGGTAACATCCTGTGCCCGGTTTATTGTGATTTTTTCGTCTCTTGGCATATCTCCGATCTATATTCGATCTCAGTGTAAACTATGTAAACTCTCTGATTATTATAGTGGATTTTCTCCGGTGCTCTCCCCGTGGACGTAGGAACTTCTCTCCGGACCACGTATATTTGTGTCGTCTGTGTGCTTGAAATCTCCATAATTTTATTTTGCACACTATTGTTATTGCTCGGCTCGTATTTCCGTTGCGCAGTCCGCGGCGAATCAAAGTCTCGGACTAGATCCAATTTCATAACAGGTTACAACGGTAAAATTATCGGGCTACCCCTGCCCAAGGCTATAAAAGGAGTCCAGGGTCTTCATTTTAAGATATCTTGTCTTCTACACCCGAAAGAGCTCCGTTGAAGATTCCTCAGAGTTCTCCTTCGGCGCTTGAAGATTTCCTCCAATTCTTCGAAGATCTCATTCGGTTTCGAATGCATTCTTCCTAAGTGACTCGGAGATCTTCTATAAAAGGAGTCCCGTGGTTTTTCACTCAATTGGGTTTTCCACGTTAAAATTTTCTGTGTGCTTTTATCTTTCTGTATTGCAATTTTGTTTGTGTATTTACATACCGCTGAACGCAGACGCACAGGTGCTCGCTCAAAGTTGCAACAGGTGCTCTGGTAGGGTTTGTTAGCTCACATTCCCAACAAGTGGTATCAGAGCGAGGTTCAGTGACAGAGCAGATACCGGGCTGACCTTTTGGGTTTTCAGGACGAGTTGATTGTGATCTCGGGTGTGCAATTGAGAGTGATGGTTTACGACCATCGGCCCGCTGGCTATCCTCTCCAGTTGCATATTTTGAGATAGTCAACTCAAAGATCAGTGGTCGGTCCGGCCAGTTGGCAGAGCAGAATGAAGTCCACATCAGGTTCGGAGCAGATGGTAAAGTTGAATGGTGCCAATTATCACTAGTGGCATCTACTGATGGAGGATTTGATATATGTGAAGGGTTGGCATGCTTCTGTCTTTGAGGAGATGCCAAAGGACATGGATCCGGCGAAATGGAAGGTGGAGCATCGGAAGCTGTGTGGGTTTATCAGACGGTTCGTGGAGTCGAACGTCTACAACCATGTGGCTAGCATCACTGATGCAAAGGTACTGTGGAAGACTCTCGAGACACTGTATGCCAAGAGCACGAGCATCAACAAGCTTTATCTGCTGAAAAAGCTTGGAGAGTTCAGATACCGGGAGGGCTCACCTATTTTGGATCATGTCAACGAGTTCCAGGGGATTATAGATCGTCTGACTGCCATGAAGGTGACTTTTGAAGATGAGGTGAATGCATTTTGGCTACTCAAGTCACTTCCAGACTCGTGGGAGATGGTCAGAATTTCTCTGATCAATTCTTCTCCCATGGGATTGTTACCATGGAGATCACCAAGAGTGAGATCTTGAATGAGGAGGTGAGACGAAAGTCTCAGGGGACTTCGAGCTCTTCTTCACGAGCCGACATTCTCTTTACTGAGCCCAGGGGGAGAGGAAGGAGTAAGAGTCGAGGAAGGAAGGAGGACATGAGTCAGAGTAGGGGCAACTCAAAGTCACGTTATCAGAAGGTGGAATGTCACTACTACCACAAGAAGGGACACATAAAGAAGTTCTGTTACTCCTTGAAGAACGATCAGAAGAAGAAGAGGATTGCCACTGAGGGCAAGGATGATGGTCACACGGCAGTGATACGCCTTTTAACGTATATACGCTAGTATACGTGCCGGCTCAAGTAATATAATAGTGAGATAAGATCGTTCCCTCGGAGAAGTGAAAACTCTAACGCTTATGAGTATTAGCTAACTCTTTTCCTTAAATCCAAGTTAAATAATTCGATTGGTTTGATGAAACTAAATTGCAGAAAATTTAAAACTAATTTTAAAACTAAAAGTACTTAAGTTATATTTTATCAAATTTGAGAGAAAGGAATCTTGTATATTGCTTTTCTAGATCTGTTGTGATATTTGCTAAGTATACCGATGCATTATATTTGTTTTACTATCTTGCTCGATTAAAAACTAGGAATCATAATCTCCCGATCTTTGAATTCCCATAACCTAGATTTCGCTAGTTATCTCTAACTTAGAAAAATGCAAGGTAAATTAAACTGCTCAAATCGCTATTGCTAATAAGGTGATGGAATCTCTTCCTTTCTCTTTATTATATCAAAATTATGATGTAAACACACCGCCCCTCTCTCGAATCTCGCGGCGTAGTATAGAAGTAAAAGATTTAAATTAAATATCTATGCGACTCATCTCTCGAATCTCGTCGCATAACATTAAGTATTTATCTTAAATAAATCATGATTCCTCTCTCGAATCTCACCACGAAATATTGAAGATAAACATTATTCAAATCTTTCGCGATAAATCATAACATTGATAGAGATAGCAAACCAAGAAATCATACAGAAGAATTATAAATTAAACATCACAACAAAAACTAGTACTTACGACATACAAGATAAGAAGGTTTAGTTCATGATCCTTGAAATGACAAACAAAATTGAAAAGATCTTACAAGACATTGTTCGGAGTTTAAATTTTAGCGCAGGAATTCGTCATTTTCGTTGCCAAATCCGCTCAAATCTGCCTTCTATTTCTTCTTCTCTAAAAAGCTCTTCTTTTCTTTTCCTTTTTCTCTCTCTAAAAGTCAAGCCGTGTCTCTCCCCTCTTTTTCGAAACTGCCAAAGCCTTTTTAATCTCTCCACGCTACAGTCCAAAATCTGACAAGATGCGTCCTTTCACCCAGGAACTGTAGGCCCCATTTTGAATATTTCGAAAATCTGTACTTTTGGTTCAGCATATTTAATTTAAACTGCTATGTTATGACCAGGTTATGACCAAGCTGCTGCAATCTGCCCAGCAATATAATTCCAGCCTACAGTTGTCCGTTCTTTCATGAATTTCTCGCATTCCTGCACAAATATACTACACGTTTGTCAATAAAACTGTCCACAATTACAGATATGAAGTTTATTAGTCAATTCATCGTTATCTTTCATATAATTTCTCAATATTCACTAAAATAAATGAGCTAATAACTTCTTTTTGAGAAGTTATCACACCCTCACACTTAAGTCTTTGCTAGTCCCTAGCAAGAATTACATTAATTCTAACAAATAAAGGTGAAAACTTCTATTGAAACAAGGCAAGAATCATCTTCTTTACATACACCAGCTTAGGCGTACATAAGCATTTCAAATTAACAAAATCAGATCTCTTAAAAAGTAATTTCAAACATTCTCAAATCCGTTAGTTAGATAGCAAATGAAGCTCTCTCAATACTTCTAGTGTTGTGTGTGTGTTCTTCCCTAAAATTATTCACTCTCAAACAACTTAACTCATTAAACATACTCATAATTGAAGAGGATAAGAATATGTCGAGTCTTTGCTTTAGCCTCCACAAGAGTTTAGTAGTTCAATTTGATAAGAAATCATAAGGGCTTACCAAATGAATGACATTGGCTTGGTGAATACTTTATGAATAAATTTTGATAGGGAGTGAAATTTCCCTAGTTAAAATTCTTAATGACTCTCCAAACTATGAGGCTTATTATTTTTTTAACCATCATCAATTTTAAGTACATAGTAGGGATCATTCCAAGTAGGTGTACACACACTTAGGCCACATATCACTATGTCATTATACATTTTTCTCTTCTTTTTATATATTTTTTTATAAGTTTTCTTTTACTTTATGATCATAGTTGGGATCATTCTAAGTAGGTGTACACACACTTAGACCACATATCACTATGCCTCACACACATTTTTATTTTAAACCCCCAAAGTTGGAAAGTTAATTAAGAAATAACTAGTCAAATGGTATCAAAATGATAAGCTCAAGCTCAAAGAATGATGGATAATCAAAATAGTTGTAGGCTTTGTGGTGTGATCTGATCCAAAGATGACCCTACTCATTGTTATCAATTAACTACACACACTCTATGTTTTAGCTTACAA